>OX459023.1:5351010-5949629 GCA_949774965.1 Diarsia brunnea
AAAGGTTGTCGATGTTTTGTAATTTATTATTGTTTAAAAAGCAATAAAGGACTTTGATGACAACAGACAACACTGTCAGTTATTTAATTGACAGTCATTGACAAACTGAGGGGCTTGTGACTCCCGTCGGGGCTGCGGGTTGTTCGCAAGAGATACCGCGGCCTCGACATGAAGGGCTAAGAAGGAACATGGGTGGTTTTTAGTCAGTAGAAGTCTGACACTCCCTTCCGCTCTGCCCAAGAGCGGGAGGGGTTTTTTGATGATTTTCCACCCACCATAAAAAAAAGGGGCTTGTGACTAAAAAATAACAGCAGGGGTCGATATTCAGGTTAGGCCGTGTTTGCGTAGGTTGGTCCGTGGATCACACATTACATACCGAGTTACCTCCGTGCCTTGCGGAAAAAAATTACAAATATCAAAGATCTGATTGGGCTTGAAGTCGACCCCTTAAATGAAACTTTTTGCTTATTAAAATAGAATAGTATTGATTTGCAAATATGGGTTTTACATAAGTAGGTAGAAGTAGGTTTTCATCAGAGTTCTGCCATATTTCACCATTCGGCATGCAGACATTTTCATTATAAAAAAATGTTAAAATTTAAATTCTTATTGGAACATTAAAGTAGTTATGTTATTCTCATTAAATAAAATTATTAAAATCCAACACACATTCACATTCATTTTTTCTCACACATTTGTAGAATGATTGTAAACTGGAGGAGTGGAAGCACCTAATACAAGCAAATATTTGCTTGAAAGGTGACTCCAAACCTGACATAGTTATTTCCTTAAATGATGAAATAAACATTTTTATTTATTTACTTTATTTACCCCAACATAGTTAGGAAAAAGAAAGCCCGAACCTAGTTTTTACCAGCGCAAGTACATCATAATAATTGCGTAATGAACGCAACTTATTATTCGACAATAAATTAAGTCAACAACTTCAGAAATTTAACAACAAAAAAAAGTATTACTTAGGTAAGTTGCAATATCTGTAAACTCGATCAAAACAGTAACAATGAGAAAAAAAACCTTGACCAAGTCATCAAACTCCACACATTGCGTGCCATCCAAAAGATGATCACCAAAAACCGACAAATCAAAAAAAAACGGAAAGTGACTCGTAAAAAAAACCGGAAAGATTCACAAACAAGAGACCCGAAACGTAATTACGGCAAACAACAAAAAAAAACTATGTCCCACCGAATTATAGGGGCAAATTATATAGTTGGTACCACAGACATATATAATTTTTATTATTTTTTTCTGTATTTTTGTATCCCGAACGACCTTTCGGCGAGTTTTGTGTCATTTTTGGACACGGTAACAAAAAATTTCGACGCCATTTTTTTTTCTGAATCAAAATTGGTTAGAATACTTTAATTGTGTGGTCAGGCCATGGTTCTGATGGCCGGCCTATGTTTAAATTGATTTTTGGCAAAGAAAGGACTGACTGAATGAGATTTTTTATCATTACCGTGCGCCGGCTTTCGAGTCGTGGGCTCGAACCAAGGCAAGCGCATTACTTTGTATAAATATTATCACCATTTCTCTCAAAAAGGGTGAAGGAAAACATCGTGAGGAAGTCGGCATTTCCTAGAACCAAAAATTCTGAGACATCTAACATAAACCAACCAAAACTGGGCTTGCGTGGCGGATCACTGCCCATGCGGCCATGCCCTCTTTGAATATTATTATCTGATCATACTTATGCTATTTTAAAAATGTATTGAAATCAATCATGAATTCATGACATTCTAAGTGATATCTATAGGTGATCTAGATTAAAGGTCGTCACGTTTTGAACCTAATTGCGACCTTCTTTTCTACCGCCGCATGACGTCTGCGTTTTCCACACTGGGTGGTCAATTTCGCGTCTTTTGTGGTGTATAGGTATTCTGAACTTTCTTGAAACGCAAACCACCACGTTTCCGTTTTCCATCTCGACACACAATTTTATTATATCTTTGAGGGCGTTCGTCTGGGGGTCTAAAATTGCCACTTTAGCAGATCATCATCACTACATAGTATAAAACAAAGTCGCTTTCTCTGTCCCTATATCCCTATGTATGCTTAAATCTTTAAGACTACTCAACGGATTTTGAAGCTTTTTTTTTAATAGATAGAGTGATTCAAGAGGAAGGTTTAAGTATATAATTTGACCGAAATCCACGAGGGTGAAGCCGCGGGCATCAGCTAGTATATATTAATATGAATGGTGTTAAAAACGTAAAATGGACCTTTCATAATTTACATAACATAACATAACATCACGCCTGTAATCCCCGAAGGGTTAGGCAGAGGTGTACCTAGTAGCACACCCACATTTCGCCAGTTAAGTTTAAGTCCCATGTAATAGGGGGCGAGCCTATTGCCATCAACCGGGCACAAATCCAGACTCCGTGGCTGTTACTGATAAATTCCTGATGGAAAAAGCCAATAACACTTTGCCCGACCCGGGAATCGAACCCAGGACCTCATGCTCAGCAGTCGCGCTTGCAACCACTAGACCAACGAGGCTTTCATAATTTAGTAACAGCGTATGTGACCATTTCACGAATTTTAACGCAATTCATATTAGTTTCCGATAATGATCTATTTTCCTAAATGATCACAGACACAATTACACAGTTACAGTTAACGCAATTCATTTATAATCTACTAATGTGGCCATTTCAGACTCCCAGGCCTTAGGTACTCCCGTCGGGGCTGCGGGTTGTCCGAAAGAGATACCACGGCCTCGGCGCAGAGGCTAAGAAGGAACACGGGTGGTTTTTAGACAGTAGAAGTCTGACACTCCCTTTCGCTCTGCCCAAGAGTGGGAGGGGTTATTTGATGATTTTCCAACCGACAAAAAAAAAAGGGTTTAGGTACTTATTAGAGTGATTATTTCATTTTATAGTGCTTTGTGAGTCATCATCTGCCTAGCCTTTTCCCAACTATGTTAGGGTCGGCTTCCAGTCTAACCGGATGCAGCTGAATACCAGCATTTTACATGGAGTGACTACCCATCTGACCTCCACAACCCAGTTAATACTAGGTAATACGATACTCTTTGGTAAGACTGGATAAGCTTTGTGAGTAATAGAACTCTTATTTTTTTTTTCTAAACAATTAATATATTATATTGATCATATTTTAACCCCATTTAAAACTCAACCGACGACTCTAAATCCTAGTTATAATATAATATATTATGTAACGTTAACAATCAATCTGCATATAAAGAAGTGGAGGGTAGATAATGATTGCTAATGTGAGCGATGGACAGACTGTCTGCAATATTTAAATGGGATGTTTCCATTGTTTGTACACGTACGTTACGTCTTTGTTTTAAAAAAAATAAAAAATTAAATTAAAACTTTTTATTTCAAAAACATTTCATTAATTTTGGTTAATCACACATCGCTTAATCTTAATTCTGAAAGATTATGTGCGAGTGAGGCGTCTCGCTTGTTAACATAACAATATATTTAGTTCCACTAAAAACATTACAATACATTTTTGTACGGATACAAAGTCGCAAATGTACGTCGCGGTTGTGTGTGACAAATTGTGTCGTACAATTTTTATGATTAGCATCTTGTTCCGTACTAGCATCCTCCCTGACATAAAATAAATAAATTGTGCTTTACTTCAGGAAAAATAACCTAAATATCTATAGCTGCGTGGGAAATAGTGTCGCAGATTTTTTATTAGCCTCCCCTTGTTCCACCGACCATGGAGGTTCCTCGCTTAGATTTATTAAAAATATTTAGTTTTATTTCAGATAAAATACAGGAGCTCGTGGCTTAATAAGAACTGCCACTCGGGTCGATCTTTAGGTAAAATTGTGCTTGCCTAGGTAGTAGGTAGGATGGGTGAGTTTCCTCCGTGCCTCGGAAAGTACGTTAAGCTGTTGGTCCCGGCTGCCATATATAGATCTTTGGCAGTCGTTACAGGTAGTCAGTGACCTGAAATTCTGACATGCAGTCTTACCAAAGAGGTATCGTATTACCTAGTATTAACTGGGTTGTGGAGGTCAGCTAGGCAGTCGCTCCATGTAAAATACTGGTATTCAGCTGCATCCGGTTAGACTGGAAGCCGACCCTAACATAGTTAGTAAAAATACACCTATGCAAATATAATATACAGTGTGGTGTCTGTTTCGAAATAACTGCTTTTTACTGAATGCATGAAATTGTTAACAAAATTCATTATTCATTCAAGATTCAAATAGGTATAAATCGTAAAAAAAAACAACAAAATACATTCGTGTCATCCTTTTCATTTTTGTCAACTAGGTCTTACCATCGATCTTCTAAATGTTGTCTAGGTAACCTTTGTCTTCCAATTTTATCAGTAGTCGCAATATTTAGCTATAACTTAGCCACAAGGGCCTCCGTTTTGTTTATGATATTGTAACTTATATTCATTTTTAATTTTTTTTAATGTTAGAAATTATAAACCAACACATCTAACTGCCGTACTCAGAGAGCTTTTGAGAGCGTCACTTAGTAAAGATTTGACATACTTTTGTATGACAAAACTGTCAAAACCTTTACTAAGTGATGGCCTAAGTAATCATTAAATATCTCTAAATGCGGCAGTATGTCATTTAGTTGCATAATCAACTGTCACAATTATCGCAACAATGGACACACTCTCTTCTAGGGAACCAAGTATTGCAATAATTTAAAGTTCCTAGTAAAGACTTGATTTTTTAAATGAATAATTAATTCGACCTAGCCTTGTCCTGTGGGGTGGACAGGGGAAATTCATCGCTTCATTGTATGGACATAATGAGGGTTAGGCTGTGTTTACACTGCGGATATCGACATTTTTAGTCTGACAAACATCATCACCATCATCATCATTTTAGTCAAAAGCAGAAAGAAAGATGGCCACTGCTCATCTTCTGCCCAGCCTTTTCTCAACTACACTGAAGTCGGCTTTCAGTCTAACCGGATCCATTCCAGTAGGGTATAGAAATGTAGGCAGGCAACCGATGCGTTGGACCGACGACCTTGTTGGAGTGGCCGAAAGGACTGGATGCGAAAGGCGCAAAACCGGGAAGAATGGCGTGCATTAGGAGAGACCTACACTCAGAATTGGGTAGTGACAGGTTGAAGAAGATGAAGATGAGATGGATCCAGCGAAATACCAGTATTTTACATGGACCGACATGCGACTCCTCCATAACCCAGTTAGTACTGTTCACTATGATATCCTTTGGCAAGACTGCTTGTCAGAATTTTGGGCCACTGACTACCTGTGATGACTGCCAAAGATGTACAAATAACATCTGAGAAAAACGGTTTAACGCGCTTTCCGAGCCACGAAGGAAACTCGGAATGGTAACATGGGTGGTACCCCATCCATGGAACAACCTTGGCAAGTGCAGCTTAACTTGAAAATTTTACCGAGCGGCTCTTGTTATTTAGCCACAAGCTGTTAACAACAAGGTAACATAATAATATATGATTATTATCAGCAATAAAAGGGTATTTATTAAAAATCGACAATAATGTAACATAAGATTACATTATTATCACCCAGTTTAAAAGTATAATGTGACACTACCTTAACATTTCAAAGTAGGTAGTATTTTCCCAATTAGTCTAGAACATTTTATAATGTGAAGTTCTACTTTCCAGGTTGGATATAATGATAAAATTGCTTCGTAATAATACTCCCTTTTTATTTTCTATTATTAGATTACACTGGCAAAGTGGTGAGCTTATATTTCTAATTTTTCTTCGATTTTTTATTCAATATGCAATGCATTTCACACTCGTGCATATTTCTGGTTTATTTCTACTAGTGTTTATTTTACACAGATAGCAAAAAAAATATTATCTAATAAACAGAATACTTACAATACATTATTAATAAAATTATTTGCTTCTATATACAAATTAAATTTTTTATTTATTTGTGTCCTAAGATCAAAAATACTTGAATTTTCTATTTTTAAATTGGACTGTTTTGCAACTTCAAACCTTTGCTTTTCCTTTAATCTGCGAATGAAAAACACGCGGAAAAATGAAAATTAAATCACAATTTCACTGCTTTTCGTTCTATTATTTTATTTCTTTGCAAGAGTATTGAAAAATGTCGTTTGAAAATAAATTGTCGTTGCAGTTCTCAGCCTATTAACACACCGGTCTACGGTTTGGTTGTAAGCAAGCTTTTTGCATATTGTTGTGCAGTAATGAAAGTCGTGATTTAAATAAACGGACTACTCTCATTTTCACTACTGCATTCACTACATTACCAATAAGTTTTCCTTTTTTCTTTTTCACAGGTGAAAGTTCGTGACCCACACAAAAATTCATCTGAAAAACTATCACTTACCTAACTACCTGCTAGCAACACCGTTAAACTGTTAAACAACATCAAATTTAACTAACAAAAGGGACTAATTTACGTCTTTCCAGATAATAGTTAAAATACCCACTTATTACAAAATAGCTGTCAATTATATTACTAATAATACTTAACAAGACGATAACCAGAATCGAAAAACTCTGAAAAACACTACGTACATTCGATACCCAGCATTACCTGACCCCTCTTCTCATACCACTCGCCCACTTTTTCTTAATACCAGGGGTCAGATATTACTGGGCACTGACAGTGCGATACTTGTGACAGGTCGTTTCAAAATGGCTGCTAGAATAGGTAATGCACAAAATTACTGGCTATTCTAAAGAAGACTTGCCACGCGTCACCAATCAGCGCTCGCGATGGTAGAATTCGAAATTTGAATGAGCCAATTAGATGTCGTAATTGTTATGTTTCGGAGGGTAGGACAGGAAATTTATTGGATTGTTACGATGACATGGAATTAGGTTTAAATGGTAAATCTTTTAGTTATGTTTGTGATATGTTAGGAGTTTAGGAATGGCAGTTGTTATTGTGACTGTTAATTTGTTATGACATGTGAAATGTCCTTAGAGGAGCCACTGCCACTGGGGTCGATCTTTAGGTAAAGCTGTGCTTGCCTAGGTCAGTCTGTGGATGAATGACCGCCCGACATACCAAGTTTCCTCCGTGCCTCGGAAAGCACGTTATGCTGTTGGTCCCGGCTGCCATATATAGATCTTTGGCAGTCGTTACAGGTAGTCAGTGACCTGAAATTCTGACATCCAGTCTTACCAAAGAGGTATCGTATTACCTAGTATTAACTGGGTTGTGGAGGTCAGATAGGCAGTCGCTCCATGTAAAATACTGGTATTCAGCCGCATCCGGTTAGACTGGAAGCCGACCCTAACATAGTTGGGAAAAGGCTAGGCAGATGATGATGTGAAATGTCCTTAGAGGAGGAGCTTTTTGCTAAACAATACTAGTCGCTTGGGTCGATCTTCAGGTCAAACCGCGCTTGCCTACGTTGTTGGTCTTTTTTTTTATTTGGGACAAGACCGCCACACTATTCCCAAACCACTGCAACTCCTGAAAGCCAGAATCAAAAATGGCGACCACCAGCAAAACGCCGAGACAATGAAGCTCGACGTAGTTCTAGAGAAACAATTTAACTGTCTTGGATCCTGCAACGAAATTAATCAGAAAAGAATAGCGGAGGAGTAGGAAAAACATAATTTCTACTTCCCTCCATATGGCCTTTTTTTTTTTGTTGGAAAATCATCAAATAACCCCTCCCGCTCTTGGGCAGAGCGAAAGTTAGTGTCAGACTTCTACTGACTAAAATCCACCCGTGGTATCTCTTTCGAACAACAAGCAGCCCCGACGGGTCCCTCCATTATGGCCTAGGTTGGTCTTTGGATTGGTGACCTGACTACTTACATGAAGTTTTCTCCATGCCTCGGAAAGCACGATAAGCTCTTGGTCGTGGCTGTTAATCTAAAAAACTGTATCTGTAAATTGGGTATCGTAATACCCAGTAAGACGTGATTTTACGTACGCTTAGAAAACTTTGGTCCCAGCAGTGAGAACATTATTTAAAGATTTTTAGTAAGTCGTGGGTTTGAACTCAAGCAGGTGCATTATTTTGTGTAATTTATTTTATCACCACTGCTCTCAAAACGGTTAAGGAAAACATCGTGAGGAAACCGGCATGTCTCAGAACCAAAAAATCGAAGACATGTGACATCTACCAACCCGCACTGGGCACGAGTGGTTGATTATATTATTAGTCCATCCCTCTCCTAGAGAGGAGGCCTGAGTCCCTGCAGTGGGAACATTATAGGCTGATGATGAAAGATTTTTTATCACTAGACTTTATGACCGAGCTAAAGACTAAAATAATATTATTTCCTTCCCAAAATACAAAATAATGCACATTTTTTCCTGCCTATCCACCCTCTGGGCAAACAAATTAGATGCCATTACGAGAGCACAAAGGACGGTCACACGCCGAGCACTGATATGTGCTAAATAAGCCTATTACAATTAGCACAGACAAAGATGTCAGAAAATGGTGCGAGAATTGGATGCGGTAATTTCATCAACATTCTCGTGCTCTATCTCAATTCATTTGAGGTCGGCGCAGCATGTCTTCTTCTTACATACTTCTTTATTACTCATCATATTACTAGAGACATCCTTTCTTGCCATATCATTATTCATCCATCATTTCTTTGATCTTCCTCTACACTTAATCCATCAACATTCATATTCAAAACTTTACACACCGATTACCAAACAATAATGAATTAAGACGAATACCAGAAGATTAACAGGAATCCGCAATTTTGTATTCTGTTTCTTTTTTATCCATAATGACTCCCATAGATTAAAATGTGAGGATTGTGAAATAATTAATTATTAATTATTTCACAATCCTCACATTTAATTTATACAATCTTGGGAAAATCGAGCTCATTTTGATTGGACTTTGACTTTGCTTTGCCATGCAAAGTAAGTGTTTCATTGGATTAACAAACATTATTCGCAAGTTGTATAAAGCAAAGTAGCAAAGTTGTATCATTACATAGCAGAGTCAAGTCATATAACGGTTTATTAGCTTTACCGAAAAATCAGTTAGTTAGTTCATGTGTTTGATATCATAACACAAACACAAGATTTCACAACTCGTTAATATATAAAAGATTAGGGATTGGTGAAAGACAGGTCACTTTCACAATTTTAGAAAGCTCAGCATAAAATGTGTAATGCTAATAATTGCAGCTCTTAAAACAATGTTTAATTTTAGGCAAAGCAGCGATCAAACACATAGGTAACTTACCCGTACAAAAATCTCCACTAGCTATTGAGCTGTAAGTGTTCGCAATATACCGCATCCACAGCCCATACTTCACTCATCTGCGCCCTTCGTACCGAATAGAGCGATTACCCGATTAAGGCCAGATCACACGGTCTAGCACAATATTGTGACTGTGTGTGACTGCACCCCCGCTGCTGCGCGTGTGTCACCCCTTAACACCCCCGGATTACGTGCTCATCACTGAGCAGTATTGTAGTGATCATTATGTTGTAAAAATGTTGTTAATAGATGTTAATGATGTGAATGATGATGGATACAGTGAATTATTAGAATTATGTTTCTTTTCCTATTAGATAAACATAACAGCACTCCTGTAATCCCAGAAGGGTTAGGCAGAGGTACCTAATAGTACACTCATATTTCGCCTGTGTTGTTTAAGTCCCACATAATAGGGGCGAGCCAAATGCCATCAACTGGGCACGAATCCAGACTCCGTGGCTGCTACTGACAATTTATTTTATTGTCTTATTAATATAGGTTCATCAACAGCTTCTGTTTGTGTGAAATTTAAAGTTCACACAAATTCTAAAATCTCGAATAACAGAGTAGACATTATCCCTGAAATATTACTGACAAAATAATAACCGAATTGCAGTAAATCAAATCGAAAATCGTCGCTTAACCGCAATCAAATCAATTCGCCACTAACACCAACATTACAAACGAACACCCCAATACTTTCACCCCGCTACACTTGCGCCCCCGGGGTCAGTTCATAACGTCCCCAATTTGTAGGGGACAAGGGGTTACTATGGGTTTATTCCATGAGGATGGATGGGAACGGATCACGTATTCAGAAGTGTAAATTGATTATCTTATTTTGTATAGGAGAGTGATTTTTGATGTGTTCAAGATTTGGGTTGTGTTGTGGGAACATGACGTTTTTGTCAAACTTTGTTGGGGTGTAATTTTAATAGGAAGAAAGAAATACAATTAAGAATGCTTTAATTTTACCTTTTATTTTAATTTTAACAAAATTATTAATTTAATAATTATGTTAAAATTAAAACAGAAAAATACTATGTTTGACTATTTAAAAGAGCCTGTAACTGGCCTACTTGAAATAAATGTTTTGATTTTGATTTTTTTATTTTTAGCTTTTGTTTTAATTTTAACAAAATTGTTAAATTATATTTAAATCTAATTTTGGTCTGACAATTTTTTTTTAAGTAAAGAAAACAAAATAAATCGTTAATATTTGATCTAGTGTCTAGGTCCTGGGTTCGATTACCGTGTAGGTTCTGGGTAGACAGTAGCAAGGTCAAGGAGTATTGTATTACCCAGTACTAAACTCGGTTATGGAAGTCAGATTGGCAGTCGCTCCATGTAAAGTACTGGCATTCAGTAGCATCCGGTTACACTGGAAGCCGACCCCAACATGATTGGAAAAAGGCTTGGCAGATAATGATGATATTTTGCTATGTATGTAAAGTCAAAATAAAAAAGTACCTGATTACATTTTCTAAATGGTATCTTTATTATAGCACTCCCTAAACAGTTTAAACAAACATTTTTTTTTTCGGGTGGAAAATCATCAAATCAAATCCCGCTCTTGGGCAGAGCGACAGGGAGTGTCAGACTTCTACTGACTAAAATCTACCCATGTTCCTTCTTAGCCCTTCATGTCTTGCGAACAACCCCCAGCCCCGATGGGTCTATCATTGCACTCCCTAAACCGTTTAAACAAACTTCATAATTCAACAACAATAAAACAAAATGAATGCCAAAAGCAACTCCACGTTATCATCGCAAAATAATCAGGTCATAACACAAAGGTAATTGTGGCATAAAGGCCAGTCACTATACACAATGCCCTCTAATCAATGGGCAGATTGGGAAGTCGAGCGAGGAGCCACGTGTTCTGACGTCGACGTGGAGGGGAACCAACTAACTGGAAGTGTGGGTAGAATAGATGCTCTAGTTGGGTCGTTGAAGTCGTGGGAGACAGTGAAATAGGATTGTTATTACAAAAAAAAAAGTGACTGCCGCGGTAAAGCTATTGCATAGCATTTTTTATCAACTTAACTATTTTATACTTATCTTTTTCTTTGATATTAATTCAAGTTACACTTTGAGCGTGGTGACCGATAAAAAAACATTTTTTTTTCTTTTATTAAATAAATGAGTGTTAGGTTTTTTTCGTTACGGAATTTCTGGATTCGGTCCCCACGCCCAAGGCCCGCGATAGAAGCTATGCAATAGCTTAATACAAATCATCACGCCTGTAATCCCCCAAGGGTTAGGCAAAGGTGTACCCATTAATGTTCCCAGATTTCGCCAACTATAGGGTGTAAAAGTACCCTTAACGCAAACGAAGGGCACTTGTTCTCCCCACCACTGCGATCTTTTTTTTGTTCTAGACCATACCTGGAAACCCCCTAGTTACGGAGATATTGGAGGTCTAAGTTCCTAATTTTTCACAGCTGTTTTTGTAAATATAGTTTTTCAGGATATAAATTTACTTAAATTACCTTCATGACCCGTTTACTATTCAAAGCATTAACCAGCACAATGTTTTAACAGTGCTACATTGAGTTTTACCATAAAATGTGATTTTTGACGCGAAAAAAAAAGTCGTTTCCCAGCAAAAAATTTTGGGTAGGGATACTTAGTTTGATGTCCAGAATGCTTGGTTGACGGCTGTGTGATGGGTTGATTTACACCCTGTATGTTTATGTCTCATGATTAACCCCGGTTAATCTACAATCTACAATCCCAGTAGCACCCACGGAGTTTGGATCTATCCCCGGATAGATCCAAACTCCGTGGGTGCTACTGGGATATTCGTAATGGAAAAACCCAATAACACTTACGCGTCCTGGGAATTGAACCCAGAACTTCATGCACTAGATCATTTATTTATTATAAAATCAATTATTCATTCATTCACATTAATTTTTAAATTCCATAAATTCTTTAATGCTATAGAAACAACGATTTTGTAACCACTCAGTCAATTTTTTTTTAAATAAATTACCCTGCAACAATTTTAATTCATTTGGAATGTTATTAGAAATCAATCATCTTTTTTTTCTTGGAAGAACCTCACTACGTTGCTTAAAGTAATGCATGTGATTCTTGGTAAAAATGCAAATCTCTCTTATATACAAACAGGGTGGTGGAAGACACTTTTGGAAAACCATGGAAATGGAAGAAAAAGCTTGTAGCGCCGACCCCAAGACTAATATGGGACAAGGGCAGGAAGAAGAATGATGATGATTAACAGTAAAAAGGCACATTTAACCCAAAGAAGTGAACGGAAACCTCAAAAGCGTGTGTCCTATGAGCAAAAAGGTAAAAATGTCAATTAATTATAAACAAATGTAGGTGTTGAATGGACTATCGGGTACCTCGTACCTGCTCGTTTTTGTGCGCTACATCAAAAGCAACTTACGGCGAAGCGACGTGCGGGTTAGATTGTTTAATGTAGATGGTGAAGTAGGTATAAATCTTGCGCGAAATCTCGGACCGTACTGGTAATATAAGTTTTTAAATTGATAGGAGATATTTACCATGTTCAATATTCGTTATTTGCAAGAACTTTACAGTCTTTCATGACACCCACCCATAATAACTTCATTTTAGCAGAGGTCATATTGTTTGCAACAGCATAGTTGATAACGTACGATGATCTTCAGAAAGGTCAACGACATAGTACTCGCAATCGATATGCGTGGAGGACCTGATGTGGACGAGGCAAAAGAAGTATGTAGTAAAAATCGTAGTTGGACTTTTCGTACACACACACAAAGCAAACTTTCAAATTTTCCCAATCAACTTTGACCGTAAGACGTCAGCAATAAAGTTTAAAATCTTTAAAATAAAGATCGTTTTTCGCTTGATGTGCTGGTGAATGTACTTCTACGCATGAGATAAAGGCGTGGGTTCATATTGTACTAATATCTTACCTCCTACTAATATTATAAA
This sequence comes from Diarsia brunnea, assembly GCA_949774965.1. Classification (NCBI taxonomy): domain Eukaryota; kingdom Metazoa; phylum Arthropoda; class Insecta; order Lepidoptera; family Noctuidae; genus Diarsia; species Diarsia brunnea. The sequence goes on from OX459023.1 coordinate 5,364,167, forward strand.
TCCTACTTCCTTATCCTAATATCCTAATCCTAATATCCTCATCCTAATATCCTAATCCTAATATCCTAATATAATATTATAAAGGCAAAAGTTGTGTGTGAGTGTGTATGTTTGTCACTCTTTCACGCAAAAACTACCGAACGTATATGGATGAAATTTAGAACACAGATAGTTTATAACCTGGATTAACACATAGATACTTCTTATCCCGGTAGTATGATCCCGTGGGACAATTATCGAACTCCACGCGGGCGAAGCCGCTGGCACAAGCTAGTAGAATATAGGAAAACTTGAGGCCGTGTCTTCAAGTCCGGGGAAGTATCAGTTTGACATTTTCATTGCGTTTTTATGTACTTTCTAAGTTGATCTTGGACACTTATGGGCCCATAACTTTAAGATTACACGGTGCACACGGTACATCGCGCGCGTGGTTGGTAATGGCAATACAAGTTTACCAACCACACGCGCGATGTACCGTGTGCACCGTGTTATCGCGCAGGCAAGACTGTGGTAAAGCCTGTGCGTGTGGTAGGCCCATCACACGTATTCCGTTCCTTACTTCTCAAACCCATCGTTTTATATTCACTGTTTTCTCTTTTGAGAACTTCTTTTGGCACGAAAACAAAAATCATTTCCTCCTATCTACAGCATACTCTTTGCCCACCACTTCCCAGATATGCGAGCGTGGTTGCGCCGTCGCAAGTTTTTCTCCCCCCTCTCGTTCTCTCATCGTGCCCTCTCTGTCCCTCCAAACGCACCGCTTACCGAGGTTTTTGCCCGAAGCTGCTCTCGCAGTTTTTCACGTTCAACTCACGAAGTTTTGAAATCACTGACCAACGTTCGAAAATTCGATTTGTTGTGCGTTTATAAGCCTCACTAGAGATCCGTCCCTGCTTCGCATGGTTTTTATAACTTATCAAAATATAGAGATTTCTTTATTAACTGTATATTTAATTACAATCATTTTTCTGCCTTGCATGCATATTGCATTCTCAATATAGAGCAGTGGTGGCCCGGTTACGAACAGTGAGTCGTGGGTTCGATCCCAGTCAGGAACATTACGTTGTGTAATTTATTTCATCACCACTGCTCTCAAAACGGTGAAGGAAAACATCGTGAGGAAACCGGCATGTCTTAGAACCACAAAATTCGAAGACATGCGACATCTGCCAATCCGTACTGGGCCCGCGAGTTGGATTATAGCCCATCCCTCTCCTAGAGAGGAGGCCTGAGTCCCTGCAGTGGGAACATTATAGGCTGATGATGATGATGATCACAATATATTTGGGGTCTGACGGTACTTCTCTATTACTCGTCATCTCAGCATTCATCTCCTTACTATGTATATATTATAATATCAATTTAGTATACACATAAATGTTCCGGAATAAAATACCAAAATAATTGCAAAAACTGCATCAAAATCTACCTAAGTACGATAGGTCAGTGACCCAAAAGTCTAACAAGCAGTCCAACCAAGGGTATCGATATTACCCTGTACTTACCATGTTGTGAACTTGTGGAGGTCAGATAGGCAGTCGCTCCATGTAAAGTACTGGTATTCAGCTGCATCCGGTTATATTGATAGCCGAACTCAGCATACAAGTTGGGAAAAGTCAGCCACATGACAACTTAAGATGAGAGAGTACGGTCACACAGACTGACATAAAAAAGTAACTTTACTTTATAACATAAGAGTAAGTAAGTTAAGTATGATGTACTGTTCAAGTTATGTCTTGAAAATTATTGGAGTTCGGCGCTAACAGAGCTGGTAATCGGGTCAGGAAGCCTGAAATGAGTTAATCAAGTACCAACTTGACTAAAAGTATTGTTTCATTGGATTGTGACCTTTATTCTTAAGCAATAATATTCAAAGTCGAATTGAGAGCAAGCGTTTCATTCGAATAATTGTAAACATTATGCAGTGATATTCGAGTTGTGTGACCGAGTCGAGTGACCGTCTGACTGCCAAGCTATAAGGTGTCCAGTTCGAACCTAAGACACGACCTCTGATTTTTCACTCACTTCGGTGAAGAAAAATATCGTTAGGAAACCCGCATGTCTGAGAGATATTTCTCGACGGCATGTCAAGCAAAGTCAAAGGCCCATTGGTGGTGGCAAGTGTGACTGCTGAGCATGAGGGTTCGATTCCCCGGTTGGGCAAAGTGTTTTTGGAAATGACCATCAGGAATTTCTTAGTAGCAGTCACGGAATCTGGATTTGTGCCTGGTTGACGGGCTCGCCCATGGGACTTTAACATAACTGGCGAAATGTATCGGGCAAGTGTCGGCTTAGGCAGAGTTGTACCTAATAGTACAGCTTCGCCTAACCCTTGTCTGCTCCGTTTTGCGTTATGTTTTATGATATAACTTCGGTAGCGGCGGTTCAATGTATTTTTGGCTTAAAGCATGACTTTGAATGAGTCCCATGGAGCAATCTATAAAATATTCGGAAGCAATTACGAAAGTTACAGAGAGGTACACTAACTGCGGTACTCAGAGATATTTAATGATTACTTAAGCCGTCACTTAGTAAAGATTTGACATACTTTTGTATGACAAAACTGTCAAAACCTTTACTAAGTAATGCCCTAAGTAAGCATTAAAGTTCTCTGAGTACGGCAGTAAGTTACTTTGTCATACACTTAATCAACTTAACAAAGACAGCTGATATGTTTTACCGTTGTTACAATATTCATGACTTCAATAGTTTGCAGTCATAAACGATGTTACGCAAGTTTCTTCGTTTTTCAAAAGAGTTCTACACCCGATATCTATGAACAAGTAAAAGTGATTACTTGAGTAAAAGTAATTACTTAAGACGATTTTAATTCTGTAGTTTGGTAATTATTTGAAGTTAAAACTGCCAAGAGTTAAGCTTTGCTTTCTTTGACGGTTCTAACTTCGTTCAGATACTTGTCCATTGCATACAATTGGTTGCATAAGTAATTACTTAAACTCAAGTAATTACTTTAACCTGAGATACAAGTGTGAGACGTTTTAGTTTCATTTAATTTACAAATTATTCATTTATTATCAGTAAACAAAAAATATTTCATACTTTGTATTTAGTCCGCCTGTTAGATTAAAAATTGACGAAGATCGTGACGTCAGTCACCGGTAAAACATGTCATACTAATGTCTTAGAATATGACGTCACACGAGTTTTCAAAGCACTGTATCGTCTTCATTGTTTGTTTACGTGAAAAAAGAAAAAATACGTGTCCAATATTTTTTGGAAATCTATCTGACGGACTAATTAGATTTTTTTAGTTAACTACCCTATTGCTTTTCCTGAAATCTTGAAGCCGTCGCGTCGGCCTATTTTCCAGGTACGTATTACAGAAACCTCGACTTGACTGCCTCGTTGAAAGCGCGACTGCTGAGCAAGAGGTCCTGGCTTCGATACCCGGATCGGGCTAAGTGTTTTCCATCAGGAATTTCTCAGTAGCAGTCACGGAGTCTTGATTTGTGCCCGGTTGATGGATATAGGCTCGCGCCTGTCACATGGGACTTAAACATAACACGCGTTTGTGAGTACTGTTATAAGTACACTTTTGCCTAACCCTTCGGGGATTACAGGCGTGATATTATGTTATAAATTTTGTTGAAAAAAGCGTGCTTAGGATAGAATCCTGCCCTGTCCATGAACCCAATTCATTCGGATGAGTAGGTACCATTTCTCTGCAAGTCGCGTCCAATTCAGTTGTTGTGGCATGCTCCTTCATTTGTTTTTCTCCGCAATCGTTGTGGCAACACTCTTACCGCTTGCGACGCTTTAAAGCTAGACAACCGCTTGAAAAAGCGACACATATACATTATACATGTTCCTGCATTATGCATGTAGCAGTTTAAATTCACGTATTCGCTTCATCCCACCATATTCCTAGTTTATTTCTCAAGTCTACTTTGAATATGGGTGTTTTACTTGGTTTCAAGTGAACGAGGCCAGTCGGTTGTGATGAGTGGTCTATGGTGCGTTTTCCCTTCCTGTGTTTACGTAGGTTTTGCTTAAACTTTCTCGTGTCTATGCTATGTTGTCTTTTCCCTAGATTACGGAGAAAGAAAGAATGGATAAGGCCTATGCTGGGAAGCAAGACAATTTTGAGTTACGCGGTGTCAAATCACTACTCACTACTTATTATAAAACAAAGTCGCTTTCTCTGTCCCTATATCCCTATGTATGCTTAAATCTTTAAAACCAAGAAACGGATTTTGATGCGGTTTTTTTTAATAGATAGAGTGATTTAAGAGGAAGGTTTTAGTGTATAATCTGACCGACATCCACGCGGGTTAAGCCGCGGGCATCAGCTAGTTAAATATAAACGACTAAAATATTTTCAAAACTTTCGAGTAACATTAAAATTAGTCGAAATGCGTCCAAAGTGGAGAGACTTCATAAGTACGCAATGAATGCAAAACATTGAAACAAGAGATGTAACGCATGTGACTAAAAAAGTGATGGATATAAATGTTGATGGATGGATTATGTGTGGGGAATGATATAAAAGAAAAAGGAGAATGGAAGAAAAATACGTGTTGCGCCGACCTTAACTAATATTGGACAAGGGCAGAAAGAGGATGATGTATTTTGCCTTCAATCAATTACTAAGACACATTTGATTTGTACCTATCGCACCTAGTAACGGTCATACAGGGATGGTAGGTTAAAGCCGTAGGTACAATAAAAACGTCGCTTCTTTAATATTCATCTAAAAGTGCACACCTTTTAGTAACCCTCTGTGACCGTAAGTCAATTTCTTAGATTTTTAAGTTAAGTCCTATTCTGAAGGTGCGTCCCAAGAGAAAATAATGTGGAACATTACATACTTATCAAGATTTATTTTCAGGCAACTTTGGCCCATAGATACCTATAATACCTTACAGACTAACATAAATATGATAAAATACTAAACCATAATCCATCTAGTAGGGTAGTAATAAAAGCAGGCTGCCATTTGAAGATCTTTGACTATGGTCACAAATAGTCAGTGGTCCGAAAATCTGACAACCAGTCTTACCAAGGAGTCTCATATTACCCTATACTAACTGGGTTGTGGAGTTCAGATAGGCAGTCGCTCCATGTAAAATACTGGTATTCAGCTGCATCTGGTTAGATCGGAAGTCAACCCCATAGTTGGGAAAAGGCTGGCAGATAATGAGGGTGCAAAAGCATGCTTGACATGAGAATTAAGTCTCTTCTGGATAAAGACCAAACTTGCAATCACCGATGATCGATCACATCTTCCAATTTTATGTTCCAAAGCATGGTAGGGTTTTTTTAATTCGTTTTCTTTTTACCACAAAATAGTTAACCTACTTAATTAACGTAGCTTATCAGCTACCCCACTTACCCCCAAATATCACCACAATTCACGAATAAACAAAGAAATTACACAATAAACACTAAATAACCAAGACGAACTAATCTAACAGGCAACAGTTCAATCGCCTACACTAATGGGCCAATCTTTCATAATTACTCAATTCAAATCGCAATTACCACGCGTTTCTGATACATACGACAAAAACTGACTGACAGACTTCAAAGGAGTATACTTGGCTAATTTATATGCGTTTTACGTGTAATTAAAATGATTTAATGTCAATTTAAAATGATAAGTGTGATTGAAGGTACTAGTAGCGCCATCTAGTAAGGAGTAGCGGAACTAAAATATTTCTTGTGGCTGGAAAATAATGATGATGATGGTGGCAGTAAAGTTATGGATGGTTACCAATTTAAATGTGCTAGACGATTACGCTATTAATGTATTATTATTGAGTTATCCGTATTAGGAGCTCGTGGGTAAATAATAACCACCACTCGGATCAATCTTACCTTCGTTGGTCCGTGAATGACCACACGTAACATGCAGAGTTTCCTCTGTGCCTCGGAGATGACGTTAAGCCATTGGTCCCGGCTGCCATTTGTTGATCTTTGGCAGTTGTTACAGGTAGTGGCCCAAAAGTCTGACAACCATTCTTACCAAAGAACATCGTATTATTCAGTACTAACTGGGTTGTGGAGGTCAGATAGGCAGTTTCTTTATGTAAAAGTTTAATATTCAGCCCGTTAGACTGAAAACCAACAACAAAATGCTGGTATTCATCTGCATCTAGTTTGACTCGAATAGGGTAGTTGCCTGACTAAAAAAAAAACGATTCTGTTTAGTCCGTCTGCTAGATTATCGAAAAATATTGGATACGTGTTTTTTTTAATTTATCAAATTAATAAAAATTTACGAGAATAAAACGTGTCAAAGATCGTGAGTACCCAACTATATAACGTCGTGCGACTTTTCGAAGCACTGTATCGTCTTCATTAATTGTTTACGTGACAAAAGAAAAAATACGTGTACCTACAATATTTTTTGGAAATCTATCTGACGAAGGAATTTATTAATTTTTTTGTCAACTACCGTATTAGAGGAGGCCTTTGTCTAGCAGTGGTACAAAACAGTACGGACTAAAAGAAAAAGAAAAGTAAAAAGCTATTGCTTCTTGGACTTGCTTCTTAAACTTCCACCGAAAAATGTATGTGACGGGAGATTCAGAATGATGTAGTGAGGTCTAAAATGGCCACCTAGCAGATCATAATAGGAAAATAATATGAAATGCGTTAAAATTCGTAAAATGATCACAGACGCAGTAACTATTATGAATGGTCCATTTTACGAATTTTAACGCAATAATTCCGTATCCGTTTTGATGTCCCTTTCATCCTGTGTTATATTACATCTCAATTAAATTTGTGATACCATGACTTGCACAAAGATTAGTTTATTTTTATAGGTAAGTACCTAATTTCATCAACTACCAGCAGACAAAATACGTATATAACATTATATACCCACATTACATAACCCTTAATTAAATTACAGTATTTACATAAAATGGGGGTGAACACAATGACATCAGAAAACATTAATTTACTAAAAGCTCTCTTAATATATTTAATGGTCATCTATACAAATAAATAAATTGAAATGTCTGTTTTTAATTTCAAAATAACAGGTTTTTTGACTCTATGCATATAAAAGTGTAGGTACGGTACTTATTCAAAAAAATCCATAATCATATATTTTTTGTCGGTCTCTCTGTCTGTCTGTTGCGGCTAAGCTCCGAAATGGCTAGACCGATTTTGACGGGACTTTTACTGGCAGATAGCTGATGTTATAAAGTACGCTCCATTCTGACCCCTTTTTTAAATAGGATTCCATCCTAAAAAAATTAAAACCCTTGAAATTTTTGACAAAATTCCATTCATATTGTGAAGTAGGTACGTAACATTTTTAACTGACTTCCGAAAAGGAGGTTTCTTTTTATAATAATTTCACGCGGATGAAGGTCGGGAGTCACAGCTAGTTTACATATTATATAGGTCGTATTAATAACATAATACGGTTATCCGATGGAGTGCGGACATAATTATATTTTAATCGCATTCAAATAATTATAATTGGTCTGTTAATAATTAAAATTACTAATCATATTGGATTACCTAACTACCTGTTTCAAAGAGAAGCGCCGACAATATAATGTTTAATGGTAGTTTATCAACAAACCATCGTGAAGGAGCTCGTGGCTAAATATCAAGTTAAGCCACGCTTGCTATGGTCGGTACGTAGATGGGTGACCGTCAATCACATATCGGGTTTGCTCCGTGCCTTGGAAAGCACAATAAGCAGTAGATTTGCCGAGAACTGAGAAATTTCTGATGGAAAAATTCAATAACACTTTGCCTTTTTTTTTTGGCGAGTGGAAAATCATTAAAATAACTCCTCCCGCTCTTGGGCAGAGCGGAAGGGAGTGTCAGACTTCTACTGACTAAAAACCACCCATGTTCCTTCTTAGCCCTTCATGTCAAGGCAACGGTATCTCTTGCGAACAACCCGCAGCCCCGACGGAACACATACCTAACCTCATGTCATAACACATACTTGTCTACAAATGGCCAAATATTTAAATTAAATATGAGCAGTGGGTGGGCTGGGGACGGTTTTAATACATCCCCATATAATTTGCATGTGATGTGACAGGGGACATTAAAACCCTGCTCATTAATTAGAACCCCGAAACCCAAGGTGTGGTAGCCGCCATTTTGAGTGGACATAGAATAAATAATTAATCAGAAGGGGGAGAATTTTGAAGTGATTTTAAGTATGTCTAGTCATCTGCCTAGCCTTTTCTAGTAAAGGAAATAATTAATTAAAATCAGCTGCCTAGCCTTTTTCCAACTATTTTGTGGTTGGCTTCCAGTTTAACCGGATGCAGCTAAATACCAGTATTTTACCTGGAGCGACTGTCGATGACCAAACTAAGTTACTGGCTAACATGATATCGTAGATTTTAGGGTATCGTGTTAGCCAGTTAGCTCCACGTTCTAGGGCCTAGAACTAAGGCATAACTTAAATATAAACCTGTGTATTTATTAATATTGTTTAAAGACATAAAGCAATAGAGAGTATTTGTGAAACAAATATCCTACAAATTAAACTTTGTTTTTGTTTTCAGATGACAACCGCTGAAATCAGTAAAGAAGACACAAGAATTTGCTGCAATTAATCCGTGTGGTGTCGTACGTAAAGAATAGCACCATCCCATATCTTCCCGTGGGTGTCGTAAGAGGTGACTATTAAGGGACTTACCAGAAAATGGGCAGCAGCGTTCTCTGTGCCTTCGTAACAACCATACAGCGATCGCCAACCCGCCTGCCAAGCGTGACGATTATGGCAAATCCCCTCCTTCTGTGGGAGGCCTATGTCCAGCAATGGACGTCTTATGACTGAAATGATGATGATGATGGTGATGAAGACTGTTTTTCTCATCTTTAAAAATATATGAAAATGCAACGAAGAAAGTAATAATAACGAATTCAGTTTCGTTCACAGTAACGTTACATACACATATAAAGCCACATAATTTTTATATAACTTCATAAAAATTGTGACTGCCTTTGGTCTAGTGGCCGCAAGTCCGGTCCTGGGTTCGATTTCGTAATTGAGATTTTTCATCCAGAATTTCTCAGTAGCAACCACGGAACTTAGATTTATACTCGGTTTATAGATAGGGTCGCCTTAATAAGAATATATAGCTGGTCGTTGAGTTGAACACAAGACAATGTTTGTAATTTATGTTCTTTCTTCAAAATTAGTTTACTGATATGTTATGTCTTTTTTATGTTTTATAAAAGTTTTTTATTTACTTTTTTATTGTTTATTGTAGTCAATCGTAATATTAACTTACACCTTACTATTGTATCGAGTCTGGTTCTTCTAACCAAACAGACAGATGTGTTGCTGGGGAGTTTGTTCCGCCACTTCTTCTTTCCAGCAAAAACACTAGGAAGTGTCGATGGGTGGGGGCGTTTTGGGGAACTGTCACTTGTAAATAAGTAAAGTAAATTTTGACGTTCGAAAAGTGCTGATTATCAGCCTAGTTTGAATAAATGACTTTTGATTTTGATTTTGAATACATGGGACTTAAACATAACTGGTGAAATGTGGTGTACTATTAGGTACACCTCTGCCTAACTCTTCAGGTATTACAACCGTGATGTTATGTTATGTGTTGTTGTTTGTCATGTCATGAATGTCGTCAGTTAGCTTCTTTTTATTACGAAACTCTTTGGGACGTTTTACTTTATTGACTTAATATTATGTATTTTGTTCCAGTTAGTAAATTACTGAATTCTACGAAGACATTATGTGAATTGTTAGATTCTTAGACAATAGAAACGTGGTCATTATAATAAAATTATACTTGAAGGCTCAGAAACCTCCCGTCGGGGCTGCGGGTTGTTTGAAAGAGATACCGCGGCCTCGAACACAAAGGGCTAAGAAGGAACATGGGTGATTTTTAGTCAGTAGAAGTCTGACACTCCCCCCTTTCGCTCTGCCCAAGAGCGGGAAGGGTTATTTGATGATTTTCCACCCGTCAAAAAAAAAAAAGGCGTTAGGATATCCTACGATCCTATCAAACATAATTCTTACCTACAAAAAAAGGGTTAGGCAGAGGTGTACCTAATAGTACACCCACATTTCGCCAGTTATGTTCAAGTCCCATGTAATAGGGGGCGAGCCTATTGCCATCAACCGGGCACAAATCCAGACTCCGTAGCTGTTACTGATAAATTCCTGATAGAAAAAGCCAATAACACTTTGCCCGACCCGGGAATCGAACCCAGGACCTCATGCTCAGCAGTCGCGCTTGCGACCACTAGACCAACGAGGCAACACAAACATAACATAAGAGAAACACTTAAAATTAGGACATACTAAAATTAGTTTTGAAATTAGAAAGTAAGAAGAAGATAGGATAGGCAGGACCTCCATGTAAAACACCAGTATCCAGCTGCATCACTTGCATCCGGTTGAAAATGCTAGGTGGATAATTAGTCGAAGTTCTTAGTTTGGTGTTTATTTTTTATTTTATAACAGGTTCATGGTAATAGACTCGCTTCAATTACATAGGACTTAAACATAACTGGCGAAAAATTGTTGTAGTATTAGGTACACCTCTGCCTAACCCTTTGGGGATTACAGGCGTGATGTTATGCTATGTCATTAAGGTGTCAGTCGGTCAAGGTAGGTATACCAAAGTAATACCAACATGTAAGTTTAATTAGGTACCGCCCTAAAACATGACTTTTCCGCTTATCTAGAACTTTAATCCTAACGCAAATTGAATTTTTGCAACAATTTATGTAGTAAAGTTATTTATAGGCCCATAAGCCATTAAATTAATTTATGGTTTAATTTTCAGTGCTTTTTCATGAAGTTGATGTTTAAAAGTAGGGTTTATATACTGGAAGCAATAAATATGACGTACAAACATTACATAAACTCACGCTCTTTTCCCATTGCATGGGGGTAGGCAGAAATCACAGGCAATCTGTGATTTCTGCCTACGATCCTCCTTACATACTCCTTTTGCCTCGTCCACTTTTTTTTGTTTTTGTGTGGTGGGAAATCATCAAATAACCCCTCCCGCTCTTGGGCAGAGCGGAAGAGAGTGTCAGACTTCTACTGACTGAAAACCACCCATGTTCCTTCTTAGCCCTTGTGCCGAGGCCGCGGTATCTCTTTCGAACAACCCTTAGCCACATTCATACATCTGGATTCGAGTACTACATTCCTGTCCTTTCTGACGATCTTTACCACTTAGGTCGTATATATGTGTCTTTTCTAGGGCATCCCTTAAAATGACGTAGCTATGGATAATACTTTACTACAATACCCTTACGGGTACAATTCTTGTAAGTCATCATCATCATCATCAGCTTATAATGTTCCCACTGCAGGGACTCAGGCCTCCTCTCTAGTAGAGGGATGGGTTATGATCCACCACGCGGGCCCAGTGCGGGTTGGTAGATGTCACATGTCTTCGAATTGTTTGGTTCTAAGACATCACGATGTTTTCCTTCACCGTTTTGAGAGCAGTGGTGATGAAAAAAAAATTACACAAAGTAATACGCCTGACTGGGTTCGAACCCACGACTCACTGTTCGTAAGTCGGGGCCGCCACCACTGGGCCACCACTACTCTTGTAAGTATATTACGTAAATTTAAGATACGGAACAGAGGAGTGCCCTAATAGAGGCATTTACTTGCTTAAAAGGACACTTCTATCACTAGCTATGAGTACATAATGTATAAGCCTATGATGTTCCCACTAGTGGGACTCCAGGTCCAGTCTTTCTATGAGAGGGTATGGGCTATAATGCACTACGTGGGCCCAGAGTGGAGAGTGGTTTGGTAGATGTTACATGTCTTCGAATTTTTGGTTCTAGGACATGCCGGTTTTCTCACGATGTTTTCCTTCACAGTTTTGAGAACATACATAGACATACATACATGAATAAACTCACGCCCTTTTCCCATGGGGGTAGGCAGAAACCACAGAACGCCACCTGCTACGACCGAGAACAGTGGTGATAAAATAAATAACACAAAGTAATGCGCCCGAGTCCGAACCCACGACTTACTGTATGTTAGTCGGAGTCTTCACGACTGGGCCATGGCCGCTCTCTTCAAGGGTACCTTAACTATTACAACTACACTTACCATTTTCCAATAAGCCTAGGCAGAGACCACAAACCAAGATCCTTTAACCGTATGATTTAGTCAAATAAAACCGCAGTCTAACCAATAAAGGTTTATACCGCAATGACTCCGAATGCCCTCGTCCCAGCTGTAAACAGGTCCTCGATACTTAATGACGGTAAACAGAATGGTCATTATATTATATTATGTAGTACGGTTGGCGTGACCTAAGCTAGAGGCGTGGAGGTTTTCTTCCATGTAAGTCCAGGAGTTTCGAGATGATGTGGTTTCCAGTGGGTACGACACGTTTGTGTCGGGTTGAAGTTAGGAGGTGTTTTTCCCTTTGTTTCTTTTGTGACTCTGGGTTAGACAAGGCGTTGAATCCAAATTGGTATACTTATGTAATTTTTCGCGACGTAAACGTGACTGGTGGCATGAGGTCCAGGGTTCGATTCCCAGGTCGGGCAAACTGTTATTGGATTTTCCATTAGGGATTTTTTCAGTAGCAGCCACGATTCGTTGAGTCTATATTTGTGCCCGATTGATGGTAATCGGTTCGCCCCCTATTACATGGAACTAAGCGTAACTGGGGAAATGTGAGTGTACCATTAGATACACGTCTGACTTACCCTTCGGGGATTATGATCTATGTTATGTAACATTGCGTATACGTTGTCTTAATTTCTTAATACCTGAAAATATGGATAATATTAGCTTTCACGAACATAGCATTTGGCAAGCCATAGATACGAAATATTTCTTGTATCAAAGTCGAATCCGTTATTCCCAAGAAAATAGCTTTTGAACTTTGTTAATTGCATACATATCCTTGCTCTCGACACACAGTACCTATACACCAAAAATCAGTCATTCTCTCTACATCATCACTTCGCATTTTGTGTCGGAACCGCTCCAAAATCCGCCACTGGAAAACACACGGACACTGCCGCAGGCTCCCTGTACCAGTGGTATAATTACGACCAATGTTTCGGGGAACCGGCAGCTTTTATTATCTTCGGCTACTGTGATTAGATGGGCCACAGATAACTTTGGGAACCAGAGGGAAATAAAAAGATTATTCTCTGTGGTCACTTTTGTTTTTGGTTCAGTTTTTTTAAATGTGTTGTTATTTGAAATAGATATTATTTTGAATTTTAACTTTTGTTAAGGTTAATCGTTGTAATTTCATCTGTATGGGGTAAAGCATAACGACTGTGTTCTTCTAAGGGGTATAGACAGACAACAAGAGAACAACTAACCAATAATAAAAGAAGACACTTGCAGAAGTGTCTGTTCAAATTCAAATCGTTTGTGAGTTGTGTTTGTTCAAGAAGATTCCATAATATTCTTGTAGTAAATGCAGATTTACTACAAGAATATTATGGAATCTTCTTCTTTATCCATGTAGTTACTAACCTGGTTTTACATGGAATGATGTGTATGTAAGTAGATGACATGCCCTTTGCAGCAGTTATGTGGGTAGGGTAAGGTAGCCCGCGAAATTTCTTACGTTTTGAGTCATTGCAGATTATTGTCAAACTGTATGTTTAACAAAATATAATTCGCGATCGTAACAAATACGTCTTTACTGAATTGAAATCATCAATACAATCCTCTAGGTGCATTTGATAATTATTTTGAATGACTTTTTCGGTAAAAAAAGCAAAAATCTCAATTTCGCGGGCTCTTCTGGCGTTTTCACCTTAAGACCCACGAAAGTCATTATGGGAATGTATGAATACTTATCTCGGGGTAACTTTCAGCTGTAAAACTACAACTGGAAGCTACCACAAAACGGTCTTAGGATACGAATAAAAAAAATGTTGCATTGAAATGCAATTAACTCTAATAATTTTTGTGATAACAGTTTCTTATTTAAGTAGGTACAGGTATATTTCAAATTATTTTTGCTTCTTGTTTTAAATCTACAGTGGCCAGAAAATCAAGCTACTATATAATTTGTCAAATTTCTTCAATACATTTTTGACTTTATCGCTAAAAGTTTAAATGGGATTTGTCAGTTTCAGGAAACTTTATGAGCTGACGTTAGTACCAAAGAAAACATTGTTTCTTAATTTAGCTGTCATCAAAACAAGACACTTTTACCCAAAAATATGAACTTTATTCGTTAGTGGCTCTAAATAATGGCCCAAATTCTTAATCTGAGATATTTTTTGATCGGCCCCAGCTTCCAGATTTATTCAAACAACAACATAACTTCGATGAACGATGACATTGTAAAACTGACAATAAAAATACTAATTAATCATTCTTGAATACCGATAACTGGTGAATCGATACATAATGTGCCTCAGGCTGGACTCGAACCTACGCCCCAGTGAGGTAGCAGTCGACAACGCAAAAAAATAAACAGAAATGTATTTTAATACCTCGATTTTTAAGTAGTTTTTTATATGAAAAATGTAACATACACCATTTTGATTTTAGTCAATGAACAAGCTTAATTAAACATTTAAATGATTTAATGTCTTATTCCGAGGCATTTAAGATCATTTTGCTTCGTTAATTTCAAGACTTATTGACTGTTTTTTTCTGTGTAATAATTTATGCCCGTCTTTGACCGCTGTGGTATCTTCCTCTAGAACGTCATATCTCCCTCTTTTTTGTTTGTTCAAAAATCAACTGTAACGTTTTGAATCTAAAGTATAAGTTCAGTTGGTCTAAAATGAACAGTTATTTTCAAGTGTGCATACATTTTAACATGCATACATTGTTGTATAATTTACTGGTCGTATCTAGATTGAATTATATAATAATAATATGACATTGTTGACGCGTTGTTACAAAAAACTATAATTGTCTTACTGGTTGAACTCATCATCATCTGCCTCGCCTTTTCCTTACTATGATGGGGTCAGTTTCCAACTTTCCAGTCTAACCGGAGGCAGCTGAATAGCAGTATGTATTAAGTATACATGGAGCGACTGACTATCTGACCCCCACAAGCGTTAATGAAATCGGCGAAAGAAGAGGAGAAAGAACGTCACCCTGAGAAATACCTGCAGAAAGATTGCACCAAGCAGCACCAGCTTCATTCAAGTTTACCGACTGCGAGCGGCTCCTAAGATATGAATAAAATAGAGCATTCACAAGAGGAGATGTATTTAGGGAAGACAACATACCTAAGAGGATGTCAATATCAACTTAATGAAAAGCACTGCTGAAGTCCGGTTTTCTATAGCCAATCGGATGTCGTCAGTTATTTTAAGTAAGGCTGATTACTGGTTAGGACTGAGCAGACTATTAAAGAAAAATAATGTATGTGTTATGTTCTGGAGCATACCTGCGAAACTTACGGAGATATAAGAGATCAAAGTTCAAGTTTTATTTAAGGTTTAATTTTACTTTAATTACCTCCACGCTTTGTTTACTATTCAAAGCATCCATCTACACAATGTTTTGAGCGTGCAACATTGAGTTTTACCGTAAAACGTGATTTTTCACCCCAAAAATAATGTCAGTTCTTAGCAATATTTTTTGCGTAAAGTTACCTAGTATCATGTACAGAATGCATCGTTTACGGTTTCCTGAAGGGTTGGTTTACTTCCTTCACACAGTCCAACCATCATCGTTTCTTTGGTCTACTCCTACCACATTTCTTACCTATCTACTTATAATCTTTAAAAATATTTTCGCTCCAGGCGTTAGGATATCCTACGATCATATCAAACATGATTCTTACCTAAAAAACAAAGTCTGACGCATACATTCTTTCCCGCCAATAAATTGTTAAAGTTTCTAATGTTTAAAAAAACACCCATGAAGGTTATATTGTGAATAAAAATCATAATTATACGTTATAACATACATTTATCGTATTAATCTATCGGTTACGTACGGAGGTATTAAATGGAGCCTCTTTTGGCTTCCGACGCCACTTTTTAAAAAGGTTTTTTTTTTTCATATTTTTATGTGCCGGAGATTTTTTAAGATTAATATGGTTTGAGAAGATAGGGTATGGCTTCTTTGAGACACTCAAAACTGTTTCAAACGCTAAAATGATTGTTCCTATGAGTGTTTACGGAACACTTCACTGCGCTCAAAAATAGGAATTACAATCGTTGGCAAAAAAGCTGCTAGGTTTTGGGATTGGGCAGATCTCGTGGAGCAAAGGTCTCAACACGAGCTATGATGGCTGGCTGGTATCGCTTAAGAAGACTTATAGATGGACAGTTGCTCCATATAAAATAGAGGTATTCAGCTGCACCCAGTTAGACTGAAAGCCGGCCCCAACACCGTTGGTGAAAGGTGTATTCAGATGATGAAGAAGGCATTGCCCTGCAATTACAAGCTGCTTTTGTAAATAATGCCAAGGTATTACATAAAAGGCAATATTAGATATTTTTATAAATTTATAAAAACATCTAATATTGCCTTTTCCCCACGGGAAAATACGATATCGTCTATTCCCAGCTCAAGACTACAGTGTCAACAATAAATTACTTAAAACAAAATAAATCAATCAATATGTCAACGCCATTTTAATTCCTATGATTTTTTTCAACAAATTATTGAATTAAAACGCAATTTCCATTTTATCACGAGCATTTATTGAACAGCGTCGCTAAAAACATTATTTATGTATACGGTAGCACCGAATGTAATTACAAATTTCGTAAATTATTATAATCTTAGTTTAAAGAAAATAACGTACAGACCTACCTTACTAAGTACTGAAGTTGGTAGTGGTAGGACAAAAAGAAAGAACTTTTAATAATTTAAAATAATGTAAGTAACCGTGTATTATTGTTAAAGCTAGTCCATAATATCCCACTGCTGGGCAAAGGCCTCGCTCTCCAACGGTCACGATTCTATGTTATTTCTTTCCGATTCTCCATCCATCCATCGAGTACGACCCGCCATGTCCTTCGTGGTCTACTGCGAGTCACTGTTTCAAAGCGCCAATCTAGCTTTACGAACGAACCAAAATTATCTATATAGATTTGAAATAAAAAAAGTATTTTGTAACCTCAAGTAATATGACAAAGGCAGGGAGATGATGAATGTCTATCTATATTTCAGACTTACTGCGCGGGTAATTTTCAGAAAAAAAAATTGTTATCCTAGAGGATAATAGAGGAATACTTAGCTACGATTTTATTTTTTGAAGGGCATCAGTAAAACAAATAACACTCTTTGCATAAGTTGTATGGCACCAGACTGACGTATTTCAAATACATAATCAATAGTTTTAAGTTATTAATACTAACACAAATGTTATTAGTATGTATATTTAGGTTAAGGTATGGGTCTTAAGGTCTATGGGTCTTTGTTACCTGAAAATAAATGTATTCTATTCTATAATCTAAGTGCCGAATCGTGTTTGTTGGTAGGTACAATTGCATACTCGTTTTCGACTTCAATTGAAGAGAGAAAATCCATTGCTTTATAATGCAGGACTGCTAATCTCCTAAAAGCATTATTAAAAAGATAAAAACAATCATTAAATACATAAAGATTTCGCATCGAATGTAATTTTAACATGCCTGAAAAATGTGTTATTAGGAAAACCTGCATGCGAGACGCACGGGACCGGTCAATATGGCGACATTTGGGAGAGACCTATGTCCAACAGTGGACGTTTTTCGACTGAAATGAGCATGATGATGAACACAATTGACTGTTTTCACATAACAAAATATAAAACGTTACTTTTCTGCTATCCATACTCCGCCGACAGCCCGCGGCCATTTTGAGAACGTTATCTTTTTAAATAAAATAAAAAACTGCCTACCTTCGTCGGTCTGTTTAGAGTCCAGAATTTTTTATTTCATCTATTTTTTACACGAAAAATCTTACTTTAAAAGAACATTAAAAAGTCGTATACAAGTTATACGGTTTTTTAGAATCGAGTTCCTGTAATTTTACGTTTACTGTACCTATTTTTCTATATCCTGTTGCAAAGGCTGAATGTAATTTGCATTTTCATTGATCAGACATAATTGTATGGACATGTGATGCGGAGGAACGAGGCAAATGTTGAGTATTTTATTTTATTATTTTTGGGAAACCTACATCTAATACAGACAATGTACTTAAACAATAAGCATTTGAAGGCCAATTACAGGTTTCCACTGTAATAAAATGAATGTTGATGCAAGGCTACAAGAGTACCCGTCGGGACTGCGGGTTGTTCCCGTCGGGGCTGCGGGTTGTTCGCAAGAGATACCGCGGCCTCGACATGAAGGGCTAAGAAGGAACATGGGTGGTTTTTAGTCAGTAGAAGTCTGACACTCCCTTTCGCTCTGGTAGGTTCTCTGGTACTATGGTACACTTACACTCCAACGTACACTCCAACTAACATATCTGTGCAGGCGGGAAAACATAACATTTATATGAATTTACCAAGTTTGACATATGGATGCATTTGACAAGCAGTGTCACTTTGAAGATGTAGTCAGTGAGGCCACACGATGCGTTAACGTGTACCCCAACCTCAACCTACATACAAAGCACTATGCCATGCATGTCACACGATGCGTTGCGGTGCCGTGCGGCGTCGTACCGAAGGCGTGCCGCGGTAATGTGCCGCACCGCACCGTGTGGCCTCAGAGGCCCGGTATCCACCAAAGCGCAGACGAGTGAAGAGGAGATGTGCTCAATTCGACTAATCACAGGAAGGGCGAAAGACCAGATGTAAATTTTAACTAATGTCATTGGGCAATTTCTGCACATCTCCTCTCGTCACCGCTCCTCTCCGCTTTGGTGGAAACCGGGCCTAACACCAATTATTTTCATTTTAAGTTGAGCGTTGATAATTTGAGCACTGCGCTAATTCCTTAGTCCAACTCTATAGATTCTACCCAAATATCTGAATGTCACCCCAAGATCGAGCATGTGTCACGATTCTAAGAATATTTCTACATCGCCTACAGCTCTCAAACTCACATAATTTAATGATATGCAGTCATTCAATCACATCACGTTCGTGTGATATCATCTGACGGATCAGATATTGACAAGGTGGGCGCGGGAGCGAAGTTACATGGATGCTTTTATAGTTAAATTAATGTTGAGAGCATTGATACAGGAAATCTAAAAATAAAAAATAAAAATTAAGTTATTAAATTAATAAATTTATATTAAATTAATTTTTGGTATTAATTTTTTTATTTTTTTTATTGTGTGGTTTTGTAACCCAAAAAAACTTAAAACGTAATTACAAACTGAATAGATAGTTTAATTCTTAAATAAATACTTAATTTTTCAATAGATACTTTAATTCGTCAACAGATATTTTGATTATTTAATAAATATTTTAATTCCTGGAGTCAGTATTATTGGATTTTTCTCAGTCAGTCACATAAAATGGTAGTTAGTTATGCTGTAGATTTCTCTTTATAAGAACTTTGGAAGTACAATACACTAACTATAGTCCCCTGATAGTCTCAATAACCGTCTATCTGTCTTAATCTCGAAATTACTGCTTTTCGAATAACTCAAACCGCAGCCATTTCTGCCGTCACCTCTACATCAAGTCGTGCACCCAAAGGATCAGACGCTTCGGGCAGTAAATCAAACCCATCGTCCCTCGATTATAAAACATGCATTAATACGGAAAATAAAACTTGGGGGTAACGATGCATCAATTAAAATATTAATTGGGAAAACTGTAGAGAGGATGTTAAGACTATAATTTTTCGGAAGAGTGGGCCATTGATTTGTAGCTCGTGGCTTAATAATAGCAGCCGCTCGGGTTGGTCTTTTGCCTAGATTGGTCCATAACATTCCAAGTTTTCTACGTGGCTCCCTGGTCCCGCCTGTCAATTTTAGTGGTGGTGGCGGCACCAAAATCTGACAACCAGTCTTACCAAGCGGTATCGCATTACCCACTTACTGAATGAGAGGGGAGGTTAGATAAATAGTCGTTCCATGTAAAATACTGATATTCAGCTGACCACCAGATGTGGTTAGACTGGCAACTGACCTCAACATAGACAGGAAAAAGCTATGCAAATGATGGTTGATTAATGTACCCATCCTGGTAATATAATTGAAAGGTAACATAAAATACATCCCTGTGTTATTCTGTTACAGGTTGGTGACCAATTTGAAGGGACAGTGTATCTTTCTATCTGGTATTGATTTCCTTTGCTAGACACCGAAATATTAAAAATCAAATAAAATAAACAAATTAAATTTTTAATATGTTTTATTTCATTCCTATAACCGAAAATAGTCTTTATTTTCTAAAAAAAAAAAAAAAAAGGTAAAGGTATTTTATTCCAATTTCAACTGAAAAAGTCTTAATTTATCTTTCAGCACCCATTTTCTTTTCCAACAACCTTTAACCTCCCAAAAAATTAACACCAAACACGGCTCCACGGCTCTACACTTCCAATCGATCATCTATCAATCAAGTGCCTCTAATAAATCTGTGGATTGGAAACCTACTCTATTATTACACCCAATAATGCAACAACATAGTAATTAAACGTTCCATACACTATTTGATCCTAATCCCGATAGCTTGGTTTTTTGTCAGTTTTTGAAGAACAGAAATGCCGTTTTTCTTTGTGTCTTGATGGCTGTAGGTCATGGTGTCAAAATTAGTTTTTGTTAAGTTTTAAAAGATGCATTTTATAAAGACTTACAGAGTAAATTCTACGTTGTATGGAAGTTTTATTAGTTGAATAATACCAATAGTAATAAAACTATCGATAGATGTACATAAGGTCTATGATGGAACATAGACCTCATTCCCTTATTTACTAGGTACACACACTTTGTTACAGTACGTAACTTTACGTAAAGAAAATAAAAGTAAATAATACCTAGTCATATCTCACATGTTTTGAATCAATCAGTTTCTCTTCAATATCCTCCTTTCATTCAATATATCTCCCATTTGAAGATACTGATCATTTCTTAGTTGAATTTTGTCCTTCACAATTCAAAAGTAAATGTGTTCAAAAAATAATTTCAGTACCAAGTTACTTCTGGATTTTGGTGTAAAAAGAGCGGTCAACGTGATCGTGAAAATATTTAAACACAGCGAGATATCCTTCAATCAAGAAGATTAGGTTTTCTTGATCTAAGAATAAATCTGTTTATTTCTAGTTCTTTTTTTCCATACTTAGGTATTATGTTGTGTTGAATACTAATATTTTTTCCTTGAATCAATTTTTCCTCTTTGATAAAAACATTTATAGTATAATTATTATAGCTATGTGAAACCAGCATGACTGAGAGGTAATTCTCGACGGCATGTAAAGTCAAGTCAGAGGCTCATGGGCGACATACAGCGTGGTGCCGACAATACGACAATAAATGAAACCACTGGTAGTTCTAGTTCATAGGAATATTATTAAACTATCAAATAAATCTTAACACTTCAGGTGTTAAAAAAAAAATGAAAAAAAAACAATAAAAGTAAGTAGCATAAAACTGTAAACGAAATACATTACAATTTACAAACAAATATTGTTTTACTAACCTTAGGAATAATTTGCACCGATTAACGAGTGGAAATAAAATGTAACTAACGAATTTGGCAAAGATATTTAGGTAGGTTATTGTCGTAACGTTGGCACCACGACGGTGTTAGGATGTATTTGATAGTTTAAAAATGTTCTTATGAACTAGAACTACCAGTGGTTTCATTTATTGTCGTATTGTCGGCACCACCCTGTACAACACCCTGACACCAGTTTAGTCACTAACCACACGATAAAGAAAAGAATAAAGAGAAACCTTAGGTACAATTCTTATCTAGGTATCTAGTTTCAACAGTACATAAGAAGCCTCAACAAATAAATTTCCTTACGTATACATAAATACAAATATTAACATAAAATATCCCAGAGTTAAAAAGAGTGAGGCAATTCAAATAAAAGAAAAGCAACTGTGGCTCGCCGAGGGACGTAATTGCCGCCAAACACGCAATGCTGACACGCAAGGCGTATCTTCAAGGTAGGTAGGTAGCTATGGGGCAAGCAGGTAGGTAGGTATTGAGGTGTTTAGCTGTAGGTACACAGGTATGGCCGATGCAGGTAATATTGTAATTTATGTTGGAGATAGTGTTTTGTAATCAAATTTAATTGTGTCCGTTTCGATTGCTCGGCCACATTGTCGTAGAATTAAAACGACTACGTCAACATTACGAAGGAATTTGTAGAACACTAACAGTGCAAACCGCAAATTCGTAGATATAATATTCAGAAAGTTATAAAGGTTTAACCATGGCCGCGCGGTTGAAACGTGGAGGACCGCGCGGCCACGGAGTTCTATCAAACGGAGCTTAGTAGAGGTTCCATTCTTTTTGTTAACCACTGATACGATTTCGAAGAAAATGTAGATAGTATAAATAAAGGCCTAATGTTTGTAATTCACGACCTACAGTACTTAGAAGTTATGGCCGCGCGGTTGAAACGCGGAGGACCGCGCGGCCACGTAGTTCTCTTAAACGAAGCTTAGTAGAGATACCATTCTTTTTGCTAATCACTAATACGATTTCGAAGAAAATGTAGACACTATGCATAAAGCTGTAATGTTTGGACTTCACGACCTATGGCACATAAATGCTATAATCCAAGTTAGAAGTAGGGTGACCAAGATTTATAGATATTATAAAGAAAAAATATTATGTAGAAAGGATCATAATCATTATCATCTACAGACTGAATTCACCCACTGCTGGGTATAGCCTCTCTTTGTTGTGCCATTCTCCACGGTCCTGCGCCAGCCTCATCTGCCTGTCACGCCGCTGGACGACCCACACTTCTTTTTCCAGTTCTTCTTTTTCAAAATGTTTATCAGATTTCAATTCGATTCCTTCTCACACTATACGCAATAAGATTTAAGATGTCATTATAAAATAACTACTTCTTAAAATTGTAAAGCGTCGATTATCGCTAAAGCCAATTTACCACTATTTGTTGTAAAACAATACTCATGGCTTAATAATATCTGCGACTCAGGTCGATCTTTAGGTTAAGCCGCTCTTGTCTAGGTTGGTCTGTGGATGGGTGACCGCCCATTACATAGGTAGGTACCGAGTTTCCTCCGTGCCTCGGAAAGCACGTTAAGCTGTTGGTCCCGGCTGCCATATTATTAAATAGATCTTTGACAGTCGTTACAGGTAGTCAGTGACCTGAAAGTCTGTCGACCAGTCTTACCAAAGGGTATCGTATTACCCAGTATTAACTGAGTTGTGGAGGTCAGATAGGCAGTCACTCTATGTAAAATACTGATATTCAGCTGCATCATCCGGTTCGACTGGAAGTCGACCCCAACATACTTGGGCAAAAGGCTAGGCAGATGATGATGATGATGGTGTTGTAAAATAATAAACGCCTCTATTCAAAAGTATTTTTTTTCAAAAAAATAAATATTTTCATTACATTGTGACATTAATTTGAGTTTCTATACTGACTGAAGGTCCGTTCTTCATACTGAGCGAGTTAGGTTTGCTCTCAATAATAATAGAAGTCACCTATATATAAAAATGAACTTTAATACAATGATTCAAAACTCTGTTTTAAGGTTGATGTGACACAGATACCGCGGCCTCGGCACAAGGGCTAAGAAGGAACATTACTGGTTTTTAGTCAGTAGAAGTCTGACACTCCATTTCGCTCTGCCCAAGAGTGGATTTGATGATTTCCCACCCCCAAAAAAAAAAAAAAAAACTTGAGAGGTGTCAAGGGACACCCGGATGGAACGAAGTTTTGAAAATAACTGGCTTGCTTTCTATGAGAGAGATAGAGAGAGACAGACAGAGAAACACGCGCACTCCGCACGGCTTACAACTACAACTATAGCAAAAAGTGTCGTTATAACTTTTGGTCATTGATATAAAAACTAAAGATACGGTCGTCCGAACATTTGCTCGACGCGTTCGCCATACAGAGAATCGGTGTAGTCTGCTCGTTAACGTAACCTTGTATAAGCGGCGTGGTATTTTCGAGGTATAAAGAACATAAATAAAGCTTTTAATAAAATTTACGACCGCACCCGAAGAGAGCTGATCGTGGACTAGTTCACCTCGGCTTAGGAAAGACCTTATTGGGACCACGTTTGTGGCGTCATTTTAACATGCCGTCCGCCCAGTCCTTACGCAGTAATATATAAGTCAATGCTTTTGGTCTTAATTTTTTCCGTCTAGCCCCATTTCGCAACGCGCGAAAAGGAACTTCGTTCCAAAAAGGTTGATGTGACAAGGTAGCCCGCGAAATTCCAATTTTCTTACGTATTTTGCAATTTGCCGGTCAGTGTCAGGTCAGGTTGTATGATAAATAAAATAGGATTTGCGACCCTAACGTGTCATGCCGTCGCATGTTTGTAAACGCACCCACGACACAGGAGAAATTCCTAGTGTGGGGCAAAGTTTAAAAAAAAAATGTGACTTTACTGAGTAATATTGATTAAATTCACCAATACAACCCTCTCAGTTCATGAAGGTTCCTTGAGTGACTATTTGATGAAAAAGGCATTATCTCTAATTAAAAACAAATTTTATGATGTTGCTTAATTAATTCAGAGAAATATAAAGGGAGTCCTATGATTAAATGAGTAATGAGTAAAAAAAAAAAAAAAAATTCTGTAGCAAAATGTTAAAACCAGTATTTATACCAATACGGTGTTAACATTTTGGCATAAGTACTTCTTTATCCAATTTACCATTCTTTTGCGTTTCTGACGTTCTACACCCAAACCTTATTCCCTCATAATAAATAATATGCCTGAGGCTTATGTCCAGCAGTGGGCGTCTTTCGGCTGAAATGATGATGAAATAATATTATATGCACGTAAAAACGAGGCTTTCGGAAATGTCTGATTGACGCACATTAAGTTTTAGTCACCCTACTTCTAACTTGTACTATAGGTTTAAAGTGCTGTAGGTCGTGAAGTCCAAACATTAGGGCTTTAAACATACTGTCTACATATTCTTCGAAATCGTGTCAGAGGTTAGCAAAAAGAATGATACCTCTACTAAGCTCCGTTCATGAGAACTGCATTACCGAGCGTTTCGACCGCGCGGCCATGGCATATATGTGCTGTACGTTGTGAAGTCTAAACATTAGAGCTTTATGCATAGTGTCTACATTTTCTTCGAAATCGTATTAGTGATTAGCAAAAAGAATGGTATCTCTACTAAGTTTCGTTTAAGAGAACTACGTGGCCGCGCGGTCCTCCGCGTTTCAACCGCGCGGCCATAACTTCTAAGTACTGTAGGTCGTGAATTACAAACATTAGGCCTTTATTTATACTATCTACATTTTCTTCGAAATCGTATCAGTGGTTAACAAAAAGAATGGAACCTCTACTAAGCTCCGTTTGATAGAACTCCGTGGCCGCGCGGTTCTCCACGTTTCAACCGCGCGGCCATGGTTAAACCTTTATAACTTTCTGAATATTATATCTACGAATTTGCGGTTTGCACTGTTAGTGTTCTACAAATTCCTTCGTAATGTTGACGTAGTCGTTTTACTTCTACGACAATGTGGCCGAGCAATCGAAACGGACACATTTAATTTAGTAAACAAAGTTATTTATTTTTGAAGAGTTGCAGAGGATCATGCATGTAACTAAAACAGTCAAAATCAGAGCATTTTTTCAAGTAAGCCAGTTAAAGGCACTTTTGAATAGTCGAAACAAATACATATTAAAAAGAAGTTACAGTCCCAGTCACATGGTATAATAACTGTGAATGTACTGTAGTTCCTTAGCGTAGATCTCTATTGAGAAGAACGGGCAAGAAACTCCATGGAGACTCATTTAAATCAGAATATGAGTGACAGATGGGCGAAGATATGCATCGGCCGTCGTAATCGAGGCAGACCCAAGAAACGCTGGCATGACGATCTGGGCTCTTTCTTAACGGATGCCGGAGAAGGCAAATTGTAAACAACTTGTAAAATCATAGGACAGGCCTTTGCTCAGCATGAAATGATTATAGATGCTGGTTTTGCATCCTGCATCCGTCAAGGATCTTTTTCGAATTAAAACTAAATATTTATAATAACCATAATTTATAACGTCATGAATTTTCGCAAAACTCAAACTCAAAGTATTTATTTCAATTAACAAAAATCTACGGGTTATTTTTGAATATCTAAAAAAAATTACAGTCGCTTATTCTAAAACTTTTCATGAGATTACATGAGGACTATATTTCAATTACAGGTTTCTTGTGCCCCTGATCATCTGCCAAGCTTTTTCCCAACTATGTTCGAGTTCTATGTCTAAATGGATGCAGCTCAATACAGTATTACTTAATAATAAGTACTTTATTATAATGGGACATGCCCGCCACACTTTTCCCAAACCACTGTAACTCTGTAATAATAAGTAACCTCTTTTTTTTAACGATGTGAAATCATCAAAAATGGCTCCTTGCGCTCTGGGCCCTCTATCAGACTATTACTGACTAAAACCCATCTGTGTTCCTTCTAACGCCCTTTGCGTTCCAGGGCCGTGGTATCTCTTTCAAACAAATTCCGCAACCTTAGTCGGCACTGGCCCTAGTGGGCCCCGTCTACTATGCTGATATTCTACTGTCCACCTATCTAACCTCCAAAACCAGTACATCTACTTTTGAACTCTTACATGATACTCCGGTGCAGATGATAAGGCCTTTATTTTAATCTTACAACCTGTGCAATTTACTACAAGTTATTTATTCGCTAACATTATAATCTTGTTATAGTGGCACTGCTCACGCCATCTGTTATCGAGTAGCGGAAACTTGGTGCATTTTACGATGACAAATTTTATTGATGTGTTTTATGAATAATGTTGTGAATTTTTTAATGTTATTTTCAAGAATCTAAAAGATAATTTTATTTTTACTTTTAATACAATAGATAAATAGGAGCTTTTACATTCAAACTGTTTTTCGTACGCAGATGGAAAGAGCGTAATCCACCACGCTTTCACTGCGTGGGGCCGTGGACTATTTCAGACTATTAAGTTCAGGTTTTGTTTAGTATACCATCAGGATTCTCCTCCCCTTATCCCAATTTATTTGGAGTCGGGGCAGCATGTCTCCTTCTTTCACACTTCTCTATTGCTCATTATCTCATCTCCTTTCTAGCCATGTCATCCCCCACACAGTCCATCCATCCTTCAACTTTGATCGTCCTTTACTCTTGTAGCCGTATTATTCAATATTTTATTCAGAGCTATTAGGTGACTGACAATCGCTTTCAAACTATTTCATACTTCTGCATCATCGACTGCTTTTCGGCTGCTTATGTCAATCCAAAACATTACTTCTCCGTCGTTCTTCATCTGCTTAGCCTTTCCCAACTTTATTGGGGTTGATTTCCAGTCCTACCCGATACTGCTGAATGCAAATATTTTACATAGAGCGTGCTACAACCCAGTTATACTGGGTAATAAGACCCTTGGTAAGACTGGTTGTCAGACTTTCACACACTTTCTTTGACAGACAATTAAAATCAAACCATTTATTTTTCAAGAAAAGCAAAACATTTTCAAAATCTAATTTCAAATGTATAATTTTTAATTGTAAAATGCGCTTACTCTAGACCTCAATCACGCCTGATGAAAAGCGATGGCTGAGGTCTATGATGGAACGCGTTTACCCAGAAGAAGCCTGTTCACTCTCGCTTTGAAGGCACATGGGTTAAATGTGAGAGAGAACACAGACGGCTGAGAGTTCCACACTTTGGCTGTGCGCCTAGTAAATGTGGATGATAAACACTGAGCTAACCTGCTTGTCGCTGTCACGACGTGCAAGCTGTTCACATTTTTAACCGACTTGAAAAACGAGAAGGTTCTCAGTTCGTCCGATCTTTTTTTTTATATATGTTCCCCTATTACTCGAAGATGGCTGGACCGATTTCGATTTTTTTTGTTTTGCTTGAAAGGGTATACTTTCCAGGTGATCCCATGATCATTGAGTCAGGATCTGATGATGGGATCCTGGAGAAATAGAGAGAACTCTTCAAATTTCTATAGGCACACTTGAAGTGATTTAGGTAGTTTTTGAAAGAGTACCTTCTCGGAGTGATTCCATTTCAACATGATGAAGATCTGATGAAGTACTTCGGATATAGGCAACGGAACTCCTCAATAAATGATAGCAAATGGACTGGGATTGCGGAAATCTCATGTCTGTCTATTGTTTACACCAGTTCATAACATACCATCACGCTGTACGCTGTGAAGGGGTAAGCACATTGTGAACCACTAAAAAGTGTAAAGTAAAAACTTTTTAACAAAAAATAAAACCGACTTCAACAAAAAAATCAGTTTCTGAAGTCGGTGGAAAAAAAAATCAAACAAACAAAAGTCACCGACTTCAGAAACTGACTTGTCTTTTATAGTTTATTTTTCACTTTTCTGTGTTTTATTTTTTTGTTACAAAGTTTTTTTTGTTCTGCTTCCTTTTGTTATCTAATAATATTTGTTATGCTGTATGTCTCCTGTCATTTTAATCACGTCATGTGTCTGCAGAAAAATATTTTTTTTTCTTTCTTTCTTCTTTCTGTTTACTACCACAGGTTCTACACAAAATATATATTAAAGAAACATAGTTAAACACCGAATTACTTACAGATAGGTATCTGTGAAGATTATTGCACAAAACAGAACAATCGGCCATTGTAACCACAGATGTAGATAACTAAGTTAAACTATACTTTTCATTTAAAGTTTCTCACTTTCGGTGTTTTAAATTAAACGTTTGTATTGTTGCACAGATTTGGTTAGATTTTTTTAACATCTTGGGTTAAAATAGACTGTGTTAGTACCTTGTTTTTAAGCGATTTCCCAAAAGGGGGTTTCCCAAGCGATTTCCCAAAATTCGATCGGTATGTTTTTTTTTTGTTTACTCGAAACATCTTAAGGGCTCGTTATGAACTACTAACTTATAAAAACTTATTATCTTTTAGTATCCAAAGAACGACTTCTGAAATCGAAAAAAAAAGCAATAATGGCCTCTTGAAGAATTTTGACGATTTGTATGAACTCAAAATCTGGGACAACCAACTCATTCGGTTCTGTGAAGCTACAAAACCAAGTTTATACAATGCAGACCCACTCTTGGGCAGAGCGGAAGGGAGTGTCAGACTTCTACTGACTAAAAACCACCTATGTTCCTTCTTAGCCCTTTGTATCCGAGGCCGCGGTATCTATTCGAACAACCCGCAGCCCGACAGGCGTTTGAAGCACGTTATAAGTAGACTATGCTATCGTAGACCCCGACGGGATACAATGCAGACCTCAGTTTTATTTTAATATTCATTGTGTGAAATTCTCCTTTAGGGCAAAGTCGAAGGCACGAAGCCCACGTGTTCAATCACCAACCTGATGGACAGACTCTATCAAATCTGTCACCAAAACCCCTCTGGCAGAATGTGCTCGCTATGCGGCCAATAGAGACCCCGTCGGAGCTGCGGGTTGTACGAAAGAGATACCGCGGCCTCGGCACAAGGGCTAAGAAGAAACGTGTGGTTTTTAGTCAGTAGAAGTCTAACACTCCGTACCGCTCTGCCAAGAGCGGGAGGAGTCATTTGATGATTTCCCACTTCCCACCCCTTATAAAAAAACAAAAGGCAGCCAGTAGAGACCGGTGGAAAAGCATCGCGAAGGCAGCAACCGCAGTCGAGGGCAACCTACCATGACCTCGTGGTCATGGGGGATCTCCCAAAACTGCGGTCTGCACTCTGTTAAGAGTGAATTCGGCTAAGAAAAATATATTTATCCTTCTCTTTAAACCTTATGGGAATCTTATAGGCGCAAAGCGAGAAGTTGACTCAATCATTACTTTTCCAAATAGTTTAACAGTTTGACCGGGAAAGTATTCCGAAGTTAATAGAACTTTAATAGGTTGTTTGGGGATTCACTAGGAAGACTTTTTTTTATTGGGACAAGCCCGCCACACTATTCCCAAACCACTGAAACTCCTGTAAGCCAGAATCAACAGTGGCCACCACAAGAAAATCGCCGGAACAATGAAGCCCGACGAAGTCCCAGAGAAACGATTTAACTGTGGATCCCGCAACGAAATTAATCAGAAAAGAATAGCGGAGGAGTAGGAAAAACATAAACATAAAAACTTAGGAAGACTATCCTAAGTTTTTGACCTCGAGGACCCTGTGCTAACTTTGGGGTGAGGGCGAGAAAAACTAGGATCTACAAAATAACCTAAACCCCACAGGCCCCAATCATAAACCTCCTCAATACCTAACACACAATCAATATAACAAAAAAAAAACCCGCAACAAATTTTTTTCATGTGAAATCAACAGCTGATGCATTTGTGTTATTCCTAAAATTATCGGAAATAAAAGACTTAAACCTAGTTAGTTAGTAACCACAGTTAATACTTAACTATTACTTTAACTAGTACGTAATTCACTTAAATCAAACCGCTGCTTTTAATTTTTGAAATGAAAAGTTTTAGGGCAGTTCGAGTTTGAATTGTGGCGGTGGTTCCGCATGTTTTTATTGGTTGACTTAGTTTGTAATAAGGCGAAGTTACTTACAACCGTATTTATAAATAAGTCAAACTGATTACTTGACTAAAAGTTGTTATTTGTGATACGATTTTTATCATGTGTTTACTTGAAGTTATAACTGTCAAAAGTTTTCCTTGGCTATTGCTTTTTTTACCGTTTCTAACTTCGTTCAAATTATTGTCTATTGCACATTTACAAAGTTATTAATTTAACTTGACATTGATGTGGGTGTTGGTAAATCTTATTTGCAAATATAACTCAAACTAGTACTTTCTGATGTAACGTCCTCTTTGGTGGTCTAATGGCTGTAAGTGCAACTGCTGAACAGACTCAATTTTTCATTTTTATCTATAAAGAGAAGGCTTTTTCCTATCTCCTAGCAATTATAGGTCTCTATTTCCTTGCAATAAGTAATAATACTCTGAAATAATGTTCCCTGCTCTTTTTACAGACTACGCAAGTCACCGTTCTTTAGTTCTTACGGACCCCTTTTTTTTGGGGTGTGGGTCAAATAACCCCTCCCGCTCTTGGGCAGAGCGAAAGGGAGTGTCAGACTTCTACTGACTAAAAACCACCCATGTTCCTTCTTAGCCCATTATGTCGAGGCCGCGGTATCTCTTGCGAAAAACCCGCAGCCCCGACAGGTCTTACGGATCCCTAAAAGGTAGGAATTATGTCATAATTTATTCAAGAACCTACCCTACGTCGTCGGTAATACATGCCTTGTTGCCGTACGTTGTAATTTATCAGATTTTTCCTTTAACAGTAATACATAAACTACGTCAGAAGGGGAAGGGAGTGTCTGTTTTTTTATGTATCTGTTCCATGATTTTGAGTTTTTATTATGAACTTTTTAAAGGCGTAGATAGTGGTCAAAGGTTTAAATAATTAATTTCGTTGTGAAAGATCGATTCCGATGCTTCCCGGTGGCCACCACTGTCTTGGCCACCAGTGGTAGATATCAAAGCAATTGAATCAAGAATAATAACGAGAAGACTCATGTTTAAATTGATTAACAGTAAGTTGTGGGTTCGAACCCAGGCTGGCGCATTACTTTGTGTAATTTATTTCATCACCACTGCTCTCAAAACGGTGAAGGAAAACATCGTGACGAAACCGGCATGTGTAAAATATTCGAAGACAATTGTGGCATCTACCAACCCGCACTAAGCCCGCGTGGTGGATTATAGCCCATCCCTCTCCAAGAGAGGAGGTCTGAGTCCCTGCAGTGGGAACATTATAGGCTGATGATGATGAAATTGAGTTGCTATCCCAATTCATTTGAGGGCGGCGCAGCATGTCTTCTTCTTCCATACTTCTCTGTTTCTCGTCATCTCATGAGACACATCAAACAGTTTGTAAAAATAAATGTTGCTGTCCATTAAAGGGTGGATACCGTTAATTATTTTAGAAATTTATCTTTCTTCTTTATTTAAATCTTTATCCACCACTGGTAGACCGGGAATTATCGATTCAATCAAACTTTATAATAAAACCGGAAAGAGAAAATAAAAGCGAAAATCACTTTTATTTTTTCGATAAGGAAGGATATGGATACTCAATACTCAATACTTTATTGCATTCCACATGTAGTACTTAGGTGGTAAAACTTAAAATTAGAACACATGGATTGTCGGGCACAGCAAAATAAGTGAGTTAGGAGAGAGGAAGCACTAGTAAATTATAATTAAAACATAGTTGGTAGGTAATTTCTCAGACAAACTAATAGTAAGTATAAAATATAAATTATAATATAAATAGGTATCTTTTGGGAGATCTGGTAATAATTAATAAATCAAATAGTGTAATATGTCATAATGTATAATATGTGTTAATGAATAAATCATTAAATATTTAGTTTTGAGACCTACTTACTTATATAAATGGATCGTCATAATGTAAACTTTTCCTAACCATAGACTGGAAGTAGACCCCAAGGACGGCTTCCAGTCTAACCGGATGCAGCGAATACCAGTACTTTACATGGAGCGTCTGACTACCTGACCTCCAGAACACAGTTGGTACTGCGTAATACGATATCCCTTAGTATGACTGATCGTCAGATATTATGTTTATTACAAAGAAATAAATAAAAATAAATTAAACTCATTTATTTCAGGTATCATATCCCATATTAGACACATGTTTAAATCATTCAATAATATATAAAAAGAGTCCAAATACAACATAACAATAATAATGTATAAATCATTCAATAATAATTATATAAAAAGAGACCAAATACAACATAACAATAATAATAATCAAATTAATCAAATTTGATGTCATTGTGGTTCAAAGAGAACCACAATGACTTTAGAATTGCAGTTTTATTATCCCATAATTTTTTTAAACTAAAAGAAACAGATAATCGTTTTCTTCTATAAAGAACAAAAGCTACATTAGACTAAAAAAACCATCTCAGAATGGATAAAAAATATCCCTCCAATTAGAAAACATAGAAACAACGAATTTTAAATAAAAATCCAAAAACATTGGGATGCGAAATAAAAACTGTGTTTGATGTACTTAATTGGGGCTAATTCCAGGCCCCGGGCCGAGATTACTAGCCGGGAATCGAACCTGGAACGTTGCTATCATAACTCATGTTGCAGACAAGTGCGCTTTGATTTATTTTCAAAGCAGTTTCTTCGTGATGTGCAAGATGTTATGGCTTACTAGGTTTTTACCCCAGAATTGTCCGTGAAGATGTTGAAATTTATTCTACAGGAATGCATCTAGGGTAAAAAGTTAATTATGTTCTAGTCCAGGGTTTAATAATAGTCCACTACCGAATTTCATCAAAGTTGACAGACAGTAGATTTATTTCACATTGAGTATAGTATAGGTGGCCCGCGAAATTCAATGTTTCTTACGGTTTTCTGCAATTTGCAGGTCAGTGGTTTGCGATTGAGAATGTATGTGTGTGTAACTAATATGAACATAGGCACATTATGGGTTATATTCATCAATACAATTAAAACCCGATGAATAGTTTTTTCAAGAAATAGTCTTATTAACGAATGGATTACAATTTTCTTCGTCTTGTACCGTCTATCGCTCGTAAATATGTTTGCGTTATTACTTTATATGGAGGAGTTTTTTTTTTAATTTAGATTCTAAATTAAAAAAAAAAACTCCTCTTAATTTAACTAATAGACGAAGGTTCTAAATTTTAGAACCTTCGCCTATTAGTTAAATTAAGAAGTATAATTACGATCCCTTGTTTAAAAAATCCTAGTGCTTGGTTTCAAAAAAACGTGTATGTGTGTGTGTTTAAACAAATCAGTACCCAAACTAAAACCCATTTACTAACCAACCATACCCATATTTTGTACCCTAACACAATGTTGTCCTATTTAACCCCTTTGGGTTAAATAGGTTGACTGGCAGAGAATGCCTTGTGCAT
Source organism: Diarsia brunnea (assembly GCA_949774965.1). Lineage (NCBI taxonomy): Eukaryota > Metazoa > Arthropoda > Insecta > Lepidoptera > Noctuidae > Diarsia > Diarsia brunnea. Next base: position 5,398,071 of record OX459023.1, read on the forward strand.
TTATTTCCGCTTATTATGTAGTATGTACAGTGTACACTATTGTACCTACATGAATATTAAATAAAAAAATGTGCTGCCAATTTTTTTGTTCCATCCACATCATCATCTGCCCAAGCTTTTCCCAACTATGTTGGGGTCGGCTTCCAGTCTAACCGGATGCAGCTGAATACCAGTATTTTACATGGAGCGACTGCCTATCTGACGTCCACAACCCAGTTAATACTAGGTAATACGATACTCTTTGGTAAGACTGGATGTCAGAATTTCAGGTCACTGACTACCTGTAACGACTGCCAAAAATCTAGCAGCCAACAGCTTAACGTGCGTTTTTTGTTCCATCATATTGTATTTTTAAATATTTGCTATGTTTATTGTTTTCTATTATCATTTTGTATGCACGTCAAGTATCTGCAACAAAAAAATATTTTTTCTTTCTTTATTTTCTTTGATACACATCGAAGAAAATAAAGAAAGAAAAAATATTTCCTTGCTACATACTACCACCAATACTAAATCCAATAGCCAACAACACAAATCAATACATAGTTGCAAACTCAATGAAGCGAGAAACTGATACAAATCTAACCCTACTTTGTATGCATCATTTATTAGCCAGCACTTTTTTTCTTTACTTACACGATGTAACATCAGACTTACGAGCCGTAACCGGGTAAGCAGTGCTGAGGTAATTAGACAGGTAGTGTACAAATGTATAGAACCATACTTAACATAACATTACCTCTATTAGATAATATTAATGCTGTTTGTTTGCTCTACTTTTTTTTTCACGGGTGACCACTGAAAACCAGCGCTGTGCTGCTGGTCGCAGTCACCACGTGCAACTGCGTTTTATTTTCCTTGCTTTTTTTAATATTTGTTATGTGTTGTATGTGTACCTATTGTTTTTTTATTGACTTATTGTATGCTCGTCATGTTTCTGCGACAAATAAATATATTTTCATTCTTTCTTTCTTTCCTTCTTTCTTTCTTTCTTTCTTTCTTTCCTTCTTTCTTTCTTTCTTTCTTTCTTTCTTTCTTTCTTTCTTTCCTTCTTTCTTTCTTTCTTTCTTTCTTTCTTTCTTTCCTTCTTTCTTTCTTTCTTTTTTTCTTGTATTCCTCGCAGAGTACGGCAGAGATTGACTTTTAATAGGTGAAAAAATCTAATTACTGATCGACCAACGTGCTTGAGAGATATTTCTAGACGGCATGTAAAGCAAAGTCAGATGCTCATGGGTCAGGCTGCGGGTTATTCGTAAGAGATACCGCGGCCTCGACATGAAGGGCTAAGAAGGAACATGGGTGGTTTTTAGTCACTAGAAGTCTGACACTCCCTTTCGCTCTGCCCAAGAGCGGGAGGGGTTATTTGATGATTTTTCACCCGCCAAAAAACAAAAAAAAAGATGCCCGTGGGTGTCATAAAAGCTCTGATACTAGGTTATGCACAAAGCATGCGAGAAAGAAAGAAGACGAATGTAGTTTCTTATATGGGGCAGGAACTATCTAAGATTTCCATATGATGTTTTCTAGTCTAGTGGTCGCAAGCGCGAGTTCCTGGGCTCGATTTCCGGGTCGGGTAAAGGGCTATTGAGTTTTTCCATCAGAAATTTCTCAGTAGCACTAGAAACCACGGAGTTTGTGCCCGCTTGGCCGGACTTAAACATGACTGACTGAGGTACGCCTCTGCCTAACTCTTAAGGGATTCCAAGCGTGGTGCTATGTTAAATTATGATTATTACTTCTACTGCCTCGTTGGTCTAGTGGTCGCAAGCGCGACTGCTGAGCATGAGGTCCTGGGTTCGATTCCCGGGTCGGGCAAAGTGTTATTGACTTATTCCATCAGGAAATTATCAGTAACAACCACGAAGTCTGGATTTGTGCCCGGTTGATGGCAATAGGCTCGCCCCCTATTATATGGGACTTAAACATAGCTGGCGAAATGTGGGTGTACTATTAGGTACACCTCTACCTAACCCTTCAGGGATTACAGGCGTGATGTTATGTTATGTTATGTACTTCACCAAAACCACAACTCTGAGGTACCTTAGTTTAACACAACAAAGGAAATTATGATATCGAAAAAAGGTCTGGAACACACAGGTTTTGAACCCATCCGTTATATAACAAATATTATGTACGCTACATAAGCGAAGTGTACGTCTGTCCGTCTGAACTAATTGCGGTGTACCGATTGGTTGATTATAGGGGGTTCGATTCCCGGCCTGTTCTCACGGGTGGATGTGTGGAGTAGGGTGACTGGGGTGAAGAGGGATATTTTTCGGGGAATTATCGTAACACTAATTGTGAATTTTATTGTGTCACCAATAGGGGTGTTCCCGGACTAAAAAAATATGATTCTAATTAGTCCGTTTGTTAGATTGTCGAAAAATATTGGATACGTATTTTTTTGTTTTATCAAAACAATAAAAAATGACGAAGATAAAACGCGGCAAAGATTTGAGTGGGGGTTTGTGACGTTATTCACCGGTAAAAATTGTCATACTAATGTCTCAGAATATGACGTCACACGAGTTTTCAAAGCACTGTATCGTCTTCATTATATAGTTTGTTTACGTGAAAAAAGAAAAAATATGTGTCCAATATTTTTTGGAAATCTACATGGGGGAAGGATTGTAAATACTAAAATCATTATGATTTAGGAAAAACGAAAATTTTATTAGCCTGGGGTAATTTAGGAACAGTCACATGTGGCGCCGTGACCAGGATTTGACGGACTATTTTTTATGTTAACTACCCTATTCCCTGAAAATTTAAAAAAAGCACGAGGGAAAGAGCATGTCCTTGAATCGAAAATCGAAGGCATGTGACAACCATCAACCAGCCCTGAGCCCGCGTGTCAGAGAGAACGATGATGATGATACGTCCCAGCAATGGGAAAATTATAAGCTGACTATGATTGCACAGTATTCTACAAGTTATTTTGGATTTTCTTCATGGCGTTTCAATATTTTTACAAGTTTCTTTAGCAACTTTTAAAATATCATTCAGGAAATTGTAACCATGTTTCCTTGAAACCAAGTTTATTAATTACTAGCGGACGTCACGCGGTTTCACCCGCGTAGTTCCCGTTCCCGTGGGAATACAGGGATAAAAAGTAGCCTATGTCACCCGGGAATAGTGTAGCTTCCCAACGGTGAAAGAATTTTTCAATCGGTTCAGTAGTTTTTAAGTTTATTCATTACAAACATACACACACACAAAAATACAAATCTTCCCTCTTTGTAATATTAGTGTAGATGTAGATATATTTTAAAACCATCATCTTCCTGCCCAAAATAAAGGGTTTGTAAGTTTGTCCATATTATTATATGGCTGTATAACTCAATAAATGGAAAACCAATTTGAATACGGTTTGATATTACGAGTATTTTCCTCTCAGATCTTTTTCAATGGCCACCCTACACAATGAACTCGCGAAACCAATGCAAACTGAATTACATGTTATTTTAGACATACATCGACAAAAAAAGTTAAAAATTTCGGCCTGTCTCAATTATTTTCTAACTTTTAAAAACATGATGTATTGACCTAGACTTTGGGAGTTTTAGACCATTTCTCAATATCAAATACCGGTTTCAGTGATTCAATAATAACATGTTTTTGTACAGAAATCAGCGGAGTAACAATATTATGGGTTTTTAATTGTTTTTTGTAGTGAAAAGAGGTTTTTCTCACGGTGCAAGTGGTTTTTAAAGTAAAAGTGAAATATTGCTGAGGTCCTAAATAGCACGAGCGCGGTGTAAACGTGTTGTAAGTACGGACGATTTTAAAAGTGAAATTATTCATGTAATTTATTAATTAAATATTATTTATTATTAATATTGATTCTGTATGGTGTCGGACGTAAAGAATAGCACCATCCCATATCTTCCCGTGGGTGTCGTAAGAGGCGACTAAGGGACTTACCAGAGAATGGGCAGCAGCGTTCTCTGTGCCTTTGTAACAACCATACTGCGATCGCCAACCCGCCTGCCAAGCGTGGCGATTATGGTAAATCCCCCCCTTCTGGGGGAGGCGTATGTCCAGCTGTGGACGTATTTTGGCTAAGATGATGATGATGATGATAATATAAAACTTAATATCATGCCTGTAATCCGCAAAGGGTGAAGCAGATGTGTAGCTGTGTAGGCGACATGTCGCAGGTTGTGTTTAAGTTAAATGTAATAGGGGACGAGCCTATTGCCAGCAACCGGTTACAGATCCAGACTCTGTGGCTATTACTGAGAAATTCCTGAGAGCAAATCCGTAATTTTTTAATTATGACTTTATTCCCAATGTCCGCTCAATAAGTCTTTTAAATTCCTTTACCAAGATAGTCTTTAATAGATTAACGTCTAGGTCTAGTTTAGTGAAACCTCTCGTAACCAAATCTACTCAATTGATTGTTAGCTTGACTACACTGCAAAGGCTCCAATTAATTTAGACTAATTGGACAATAAGCCTTGTGGACAATAGGATGCCCGAACGGTCTCGCAATTAATATTGTGTGCTAAGTGTCTTGTTGTTTGTTCATTACAGAAGGTGGTGGCGCCACTGAAGGGGCTATTAAACCTGTATGGCTAAATTGTGTGTCAACTCAATGCAAATTAATCATGGCATGAATAAGATAGGACGCCTACCTTTGCTAAGAGAAAATCCAGCCAAGTGCGAGGCGGACTCGCGCGTTCCGGGTCCTGTACCATCGTAGAAGCGACTTCAGAAATACACATTCATACCATCATCATCACCATCACCATCATTGTTGTTTGTTGTTTTTCATTGTTACCTGTTACGGAACATACATAACATACTGGAATGCACCTGTTTATGTATTATGTTTATAAAATGGTTTTATCCTTATTATTATTTTTTTGTACTCTACCACAGTTCTGTCCTATTTGACCCTAAGGTTGACTGGTAGAGAATGCCTTGTGGCATTAAGTTCACCTATGTACCACTCTTGTATGTGAAGTTTAAATAAATAAATTAACATCTCAAAAGAGAAGTCAAATCTAAGAGGATATACGAAATGTGGACGAAATCCACCTCTATCCACACCTAAGCCTCTGTTAAACCCCTCGGGGCAGACATCCGTGATGTTAGGTAATTAAACAGTAGATGCTATTGTTTCTTCAAATATTATTAATCATATTAAGTGTTTAACATTCCTCTCACAGTAGGCTTCTAATATGTTTTTAATTGTTACTTAAATTGTTTAAGTGGCGCTTTAAGTTGGATGAGCGACATTCCAAAACTTACTAACACAACTAATTAATTTAACTCATGAAAATCACGCCTTAAATCCCCTAAGGGTTAAGCAGACGTGTACTTAATAGTACACCAACATTTTGCTAGTAATACAGTGTGTTAGGTTAATCGAGGGACATATTAATATTGAAGGAACCTATTCAGTATTCGATTCCCGTCCCAAAGGCTTATTCCACTTTTCCCCACTGAGAAAATCCCCCTGTGTAGGGAAAACTGGACTCGGATGTAAAAAATGTCCAGAAAGTCCCCTTGGCATTTTGAGTTATTTCACTTTTCCCCCATTTTTTTTAAGTCCCATGTAATAGTGGGCAAGCCCATTAAGTTGCCATTGCATTACGTAAAGGTATGTTTTTATTAGAATGTAAGTTTCATTAAAGTACTTACCTATTTTTATGTATGTAATTTAGTGTTAGGTATGTGTGTATAAAAATTTACTAAAATTATGATACTAAAATATTAACTTTAGTATCAATTATTATTACTACTAATGTAAATACTCGTATGCCGCGTCTAGCGGTGGATAAGTCAAGAACCATACCATTTCTGTAACAACTTTGTGAATACCGTATCCTACGAATAAATGTCTTTGTCTTTGTCATCAACCGGGCACAAATCCAGACTCTGTAACTGCTACTAACTGGCTGACTGACTGTAACTCAATTTTTTTCTCGGATAATCCATTCGCTAAACGTTTTCTGGCTCATGAGGGCAATTCCTACGTTATTAGCATGAAACTTGTCTAAAGATTATTTCTATTATGAATTTATGAGTTGTATAACAGAAAGAATCATTAAGATCAAACGTAGCCGTAGGCCTATTACGTTTATAATAGTTATTATTTATATAATTTAATTAGTGCCTACTGTGATTCCGGAGATTCCTTTTGTTGTATTCATGAGTAGCGCTTTTGTAATTGATAGACAAACATTTTCTTTGGTATGTTGGTATTACCGAACACCCCGGTGTACATCTCTGCATTCCACCACTGAGGCAGAGGACATAGGGCTCGTTTACGGAGACGCGGTATCGTGCAAGTGAAGTGAAGTGCTACCAACATAGTTTTTAGTTATTTATACTAACACAAATGTTACTAGCATGTATATTTAGGTTAAGGTATTTGTCTATGGGTCTTTGAAACCTGAAAATAAATGTATTCTATTCTATTCTCTAATATATTTTTGTCTTTGGTTGAATATTTAAAGAATGCAGAGCTCTATGCCAGTGATATTCGGTTTTATCACTTACATTTATAAAATAAAGTATGAAATGAATTGGGATAAGGGCAAGAGAATGATGATGAATACATATTATAAAACAAGGTCCTCTGCTGCGTCTGTCTGTCTGTCTGAAATGAGAAATTTCTGATAGAAAAATCCAATAACAATTTGCCCGACTTAAGGCTTGTATTCACGCCAATGACCTTGTGCATAGCTAACTACCCCTCTCGATCGTAGACACGGACATCAAACGGACGCATTTTAATTAATTATAATTAAAATAATGCATGTTTTTAAAAAGTAACAAAACCAAATTATTTTCCTTTGTATTGCAAAGCAGTAGATATTTTTTTTATATTGTTTTGTTAAAAAATGAAGGAGTAAAATGGTTCAAATCTACGATTTGGAGGTGATTTTGTGGATTTTTTTTCTTATTATGTGATACCGATAGAAAAATTATGGCTGAACCAAATTATGTGTCATATCATGTAGAATACTAACAATTTTTCTCAGATGTAATTTCTCTGTAAGTGCCGGTGAAAAGCTGCTTCATCTGCACGCTATTTTTAAGCATTTTCGAGAGAGCAGCCTTAAGAATCGAATCAAGGATCTCACGCTCAGCAGTCGCGCTTGCGACTACTCGACCAGCGAGGCACTCATTTTTATCGAGTTTTGAATAAAGTTAATTCAATTGTATTTCCAAGTACTTACCATATTTTTTTAATCACAGGGGTGCAGCCGCATACGTAGGTTGCGAAATAATAAAATAATTATTTTAATTGTTAGTCGGACCACTAATAATCACAGACTACGCTAGTGTTGGCAACAGCTGTTATAATTATAATATAACCGTTGTTTTGTTTTTATGGGAAAATTTTATTATAATAAGACCTGTTAGGGCTGCAAAGCATTGATCTAGATTCTAGAACATCTGGTGTTCTAGATCAATGTTTTTTGTACAACGAACTTCCTGTGACCACGTAATGTCCAGAAGTAAACCATGCTGAGATACGGATATTTTGGCTTCATACAGGCAGTTGGCAGTTTAAGTTTAATGTTTGTCTTATTTTCTAACACTTCATTTTTTTCTGGGTGGCTCGTTGGTCTAGTGGTCGCAAGCGCGACTGCTGTGCATGAGGTCCTGGGTTCGATTCCCGGGTCGGGCAAAGTGTTATTGGCTTTTTCCATCAGGAATTTATCAGTAACAGCCACGGAGTCTGGATTTGTGCCCTTTTGATGGCAATAGGCTCGCCCCCGATTACATGGGACTTAAACATAACTGGCGAAATGTGGGTGGTACTATTAGGTACACCTCTGCCTAACCCTTCGGGGATTACAGGCGTGATGTTATGTTATGTTCGATTTTTTCTTTTATATTTACGTTTTGTATTTTTTGGTTATTGTTAATATTTTGTCAATATTATACTTTGTTATTGTTAATATTTTGTCATTTTGTTTAGTCCTGTGTAAGATTAATAAATACCTACTATTTCTATCTTTGCTTCTTTCATTGACCTTTAGCCTCTCTAATGTTTACACGAACTAAGTCCCATAAACGATGGGACACTTGATATCATGTCCCGCTTGGACGCTAATGGGGCTCAGTCGCAAAATGTCTCTTTCGCAAAATATCTACTGGTAACAAAACGTCTTTTTCGCATAATGTCCCTTTCGCAGAATGCCGCTTTCTCACAATGCCTCTTTCGCAGAATGTCTCTTTCGCAAAATGTCGCTCTAGGACTTGTGATTTAGGCATGATATCAAGTGTCCAATCGTATATGAGACTTAGTTCGTGTAAACATTAGAGAGAAAGAGTGATTTAGGGAGTAGAGTATAACATACAGTGGGCCACCGTAGACGGGGGCCTGTGGACGGTGAGTAATGGGCTAGCTCGCCGTCCGTCCGTCTTATGACGACGACAGGCCGTGTCGACGGCGCGTTCGTGTTCCACGCGCGCCTGAAAGGATGTCAGCAATGCAGCAAGGGCCATCGCCAGTCAGGGCTGCGGGTGCTTTTTAGTCAGTAGAAGTCTGACACTCCCTTCTGCTCTGCCCAGAGCGGGAGGAGTCATTTGATGATTACCCACCACCCAAATAAAAAAAAAGTTTTCCCTCTATAACACTTTGCCCGACTTGAGAATCGAACCCAGGACTTCATTCTCAGTAGTCGCGATTGCGACCACTCGACATATACTTACCTACTCCATAAATATGCTAGATAAACGCGATTTTGTCTAGGTAAGTGTATGACAAATTCGTGACCCCCAAGAAATCAAACAATCTTAGCTAACCCACCTAGCTTCTAAATACATAAACACATAACATCACGTACGTAATCCCCGAAGACTTAGGCAGAGGTGTACCCAATAGTACCTTTTTTTATTTTTTGGCGGGTGGATAATCATCAAATAACATCTCCCGCTCTTGTGCAGAGCGAAAGGGAGTGGTATCTCTTGCGAACAACCCGCAGCCCTGACTAACCCACATTTCGCCAGTTATTTTCAAGTCTCAAGCATTAGGGGAGAGTCTATTTCCATCAACCGAGCACAAATCCAGCCTCCGTATCTGCTACAGAGAAAAACCTCTAAACCCTACAACACTTTGATTAACCTGGGAATTGAATCCACGGCCATCAGTCGTGTCGCGTCACAGCCGTGTCTAAATACATACTTAAACTTATTATTTACCAATACCATTACATAACCACACACACAAACACATTTAAAAAACGAACAGAACATTAGGACATGCATTCAAATATGGAAGGCGTCGAATCGTGACGGGCCGCGGGCGCGAACGTCGGTGATTGGTCGCCGCTCTCGTGACGCACATGCGCACGAGTCGAACAAAGGAAACGAAAGGAATATCTTTGATTTTAGGTGCAAATGGTTTTGAGATACCTGTGGAGTTTATTGTGTTATGTAGCTCTTTCATGGGTAGATGTATTTATAGAAATGCAGATAGGAAGTCGCTCCATATAAAATATTATTCAGCTGCATTCTGTTGGAATGGAAGCCGACTCCAACATAGCTGGGAAAAGGCTAGGCAGGTCATAACATAACATAACATCACGCCTGTAATCCCCGAAGGGTTAGGCAGATTTGTACCTAATAGTACACCCACATTTCGCCAGTTATGTTCAAGTCCCATGTAATAGGGGGCGAGCCTATTGCCATCAACCGGGCACAAATCCAGACTCCGTAGCAGTAACTGATAAATTCCTGATGGAAAAAGCCAATAACACTTTGCCCGACCCGGGAATCGAACCCAAGACCTCATGCTCAGCAGTCGCGCTTGCGACCACTAGACCACCGAGGCAGTCGCTGATGCAACAGCTAGGCAGATCATGATGAAAATTATATCTAAAGTAATACCTTAACAATGCGGCCCTTGTTTGGTGGAACGGAGCTGAAGTTTGACAATTTTGGCTTTAAAGATAACCCGAATTATTGTTTTCCCTGCTAGAAGTAAGAAGTGTCATGCTTCGCGGCACGAATAGGCACCACCTACAGGGCGAATACCACCACCTACAGGGCGAATACCACCACCTACACGGTAATAATGTATGGAAGAGCTGATTTTAATAAAAAGAAGCAAGGCTTTGACTGTGCCCCGTGCGGGCTGCGGGTTGTTGACATGAAGGGCTAAGAAGGAACATGGGTGGTTTTTAGTCGGTAGAAGTCTGACACTCCCTTTCGCTCTGCTCAAGAGCGGAAGCGGTTATTTGATGATTTTCCACCCACCATAAAAAAAAAAAAGAAAAAAAAGGCCTACAGATAGTTGTTCCGGGTCTGGGTATTTGTGTATGTGAGTTTAAATGTTTGTAAACGCACCCACGATACAGGAGAAATTCCTAGTGGGGAGCAACGTTTTTTTTTTTTAAAAAACAATGAAGTGTTTTTAAAAAGAAGCAAGGCTTTGACTGTTCTTGTCGAGGCTGCGGGTTGTTCGCAAGGGATACCGCGGCCTCGACATGAAGGGCTAAGAAGGAACATGGGTGATTTTTAGTCAGTAGAAGTCTGACATTCCCTTTCGCTCTGCCCAAGAGCGGGAGGGGTTATTTGATGATTTCCCACCCACCATAACAAAAAAAAAGGCATACAGATAGTTGTTCCAGGTCTGGGTATTTGTGTATGTGAGTTTAAATGTTTGTGAACGCACCCACGATACAGGAGAAATTCCTAGTGTGGGGCAACGTTTTTTTTTTAAAACAATGAAGTGTTTTTAAAAAGAAGCAAGGCTTTGACTGTGTGGTGACTAAGGTTAGGCCAAAGAAACCAGGGCCGTCCTAAAGCTCGCTGCGTTGACGAAATCGGCAAAGTCACGGGAACAACCTGGATAAGAGACGCACAGGAACAGGAATTGTGACGGAAAAAAGGGCAGGCCTATATCCAGCAGAGTGATTCCAGGCTGATACGATGATGATGATTTATTTTTATTTTTAACATAGTGACTGAAGACGTGGTAATCGTTTAAGGGTCCAGGATCCCGTCGGGGCTGCGGGATCCCGTCGGGGCTGCGGGATCCCGTCGGGGCTGCGGGATCCCGTCGGGGCTGCGGGCCCCGTCGGGGCTGCGGGTTGTTCACAGATACCGCGGCCTCGACATGAAGGGCTAAGAAGGAACATGGGTGGTTTTTAGTCAGTAGAAGTCTGACACTCCCTTTCGCTCTGCCCAAGAGCGGGAGGGGTTATTGTCTCTATGTCAATTAAATTATTTAACAAATTACCTAGTGAGCTAAAAGACCTTAGATCTATTCCTTTATTCTGGAAAAAACTGTACGCTTGGTTAGTCAATAAATGTTTCTACACGACCCAGGAATACCTTAGTTACAATGTCACAATGTTCCTATCAGTGCAATAATAACTAGTTAATTTAGTATGTAGTTCAAAATGTAAATGTGTACCTATGTATTTGATAGGTACCCAATTCATTATTTTTATAAACTTTTATTTTAAGTTTTAAGTTTTGCATAACAGAAATGGTTAATATGAGGATCTTTTTTTTGTACTATGTAATGCATTATGTATCATCTATTTACCCATATTATGCGAATAAATTATTTGATTTGATAAAAAAAACGTTGCTCCTCACTAGGAATTTTTCCTGTGTCGTGGGTGGGGGTTTACAAACATTTAAACTCACATACACAAAACACACCCAGACCCGAAACAACTATCTGTAGGTCATACAAATATTTGTTCCGTGCTGGGATCGAACCCGCGACACGCAGCGTAGCAGTCCAATCGCTCAGCCACTGCGCCAACCGTGCCGTGCCGTGTTTAACTACTCAATTTAAGGCATAGGTATTATACATCACCCAAAAATTATTGCACCAAAATAAGGCAGCAAAACCTTTTAGAAGCTTACCCGGAGGCTACAACTAGTATTCTACAAAATCCGACTTATTTTCAAACAAATCAAGTAAAAAATAAAAAAAAACAAACGATTTGTAAATCACGAATGAGAAAATAGACGAGTTTTGATTGATGCCTCGCACAGGATCGAACCCCGCACCCTCAGGGAATGTCTGTCTTACTGTAATCACTGCGTGTGAGGTGATTGATTCATGGTTTTAAGGTAAATGTTGTGGGGGACTTGTGGTGGGGGGTTTTGGACCTTATTGTAAAGGAATAAGGCGAGGAAAGTTAGTGTTTTGTAGTTGCGGATGGTATGGGTTAAGTTGGTGGGGGTGAGGTTCCAGTGTGAGCAGGTTGTTCACCGTAACGGATATGAAACTTGTATTTTCCATAATCCTGGTACGTACCTACAAGTACAGTCAACACGAAGTAATTCTAATTACACGACTTTATGTATGTATATACAGCTTGTGCCAACGGCTTCAACCGCGTGGAGTCCGATAATTGTTCCACGGGATTATACCACCGAGATAAAAAGTATCCTATGTGCTAATCCAGGTTATAAACTATCTGTGTTCTAAATTTCATCCACATCCGTTGAGTAGTTTTTGCGTGAAACAGTAAGAAACATCCATCCATACATACATCCTCACAATATCCAGGCCAGAATTCTTCTTCTTAGGTGGCAATCTAAATTGTGTCGGTCCAGAAATGAGCTACTAGTTTGCCACTTTTGGTAACATCCACTAGTTCCTGTAGTGAACTAACAACAGGACACGCAGGACATGATATTAAGTGTATTTTAGACATTCGCGAATGCGAATGCGAGTGTTTGAAAGGCGAATGTGCGAATGCGAGTGCGAATGTTGAGAAGGAGCAAAAAAAATATCATTTCAATACGGGCAGATTATATTTTAAAAACAATAATTTTGCAGCTTTATCACCCATGAGACGATTCCGTAACTAAAGGCTCATGTATCAGGCCAGCTGCACTAAATAATTGCTCACTTGGCACACTGGCAGGAGGAGCGCTGAGGTACTTACGAGCATGTTCTGTCAATTTGTCAAATTTGGATTTGGATTTCCACCAGTCCAATGGATTTTCCTCAAGAGAGATTCGCCCGCTAGGCTCCGCCCACTTCTACTTGTCTCAACCTGCATACACTCGCATTCGCTAAACATTCGCATTGTTTGATGCGAATGCGAGTGTTGATGCGAGTGTTTGAAATGATGCGAATCATTCGCATAATTATGCGAATGCGAACGCGAACATTCATAACATACCTGAATTATACATGAATGGAGATTCATTCGAAGCAACAAAAACCTGCTAACGTGGAGACGTTAGCAGGTTTCCGTTGCTTCGACAAACCTGGATCCGGAATCTTTGCCTGAATGTTGATCAACAAATCGCTTACAATATCCGATAAACGCTTTAAAACCCGCTGTAAATCGGACAACACCCTCACCCCGATCACTATTCAACAGAATTTGTAAATTGCTCACAAAAATGTTGATATATTTTGATTGATCCGACCGATACGCGATGTGCGTTTCCTCTCAATCCAAATTAGATGAGGGTCATATTAAATTAATTGCTATGCATTGTATTATAAATCTAGATTTAACGTTGTTTTTCTTTAATAGTTGACACGGCTTTGAAGGGCGATTAAAATACGTTTAAAAGTGTTCTGATAATAATTTGTTGATAATGGGTGTAAAAATAGGAACGAGGCTGAAAGGCACTAGTTCTCTCCGCGCGTCATTGCGATATTTTTTTTGTTCTGAAACGTACCTGGGAACCTTGTAGTTATGGAGGTATTGGGGATCAAAGTTTCAATGTATTCACATGTTTTTTGCAACTGAATGTCCCCAATTTTCCCCAGTTCCCCCCATACGATTGAGCTGAAATTATGCACACACCTATGGTTCTGGTGACAATACATTTTTATGACATAAACTGACTCCCTGATGTTGCTAATGGGCAGTTCCTGCTTGCACGGCGCAAAAACGGAAACGAAACGCTCATATGACTTGATCTTGTAGCCAGGACCACCTTCTCACTATATAACTCTTCAGTGATGAATAGCCCGGACACTTTTGTATATACGTGTACATGCTGATAATTAAACCTAACTCTCTTCTTTTCAATTTAAAAAAGGTAGTTCTTTTTTTTACGAAGTCTTAAATTTATTTTAAAATTTTGTGAATCGAAAAGAAAAACAAATCTGGTCTTAGATGGAAAATCTCTTTACTTATACCTACACCAATGTTCAAGATTTAGCAACCAGATAACAATGCTTGGTATGTAGCACAACTCGTAGGCAGGTAGTTACTTGCTTATATATCTACTTACACGAGACGGGTCAAGATCGCGAGTTAGAATGGACGAACATTAAGTCATAAAATTTAATGGATACGGAGAAAAACTGTAAGGTGATTCACACATTTTCGCAGGATCTATAGTCGGATGGTGGACCCCACAGAACAGATAAAAGAGGTTAGAAGGGCCTTGTGGGCGGGGCAGGCGCGCCGCTCATATTATGTCGCAAACGCTCAAATGTCGACAAATTTGATTTACCGGCCAACAATCGCGCTCATATTGTGACAGCGTACGAAGCTCCGCGAAAAAAAAGAATTATGCCATCTTGCGCTATTATAATGTGTCGGAAATGAAGCCAGGGTGTGTAGTGTGCCTCGAGAAGGGATTTCTTATCACCGGTAAGTCCAAATACCTTAAAATACAAGTAATATTTGTAATTATTACAATAGTATTATGTAGTTGGTAGAAAAAATGATACTGTCGCAAGCAGTTAAAAAATTACGTAGGTACATTGCTTGCAATACGTGGGTACCATCTTGTACTGCGTGGGCGATTGCGCGATGTATTTCGTTCACTGCGAACGTCGCGTACGACGAGCCAAAGCTTGAGTTCTGCAAAATCTATGCGTTTCGATTGTGTTGTACCAAGTTGTAAACAATGTCGATATTTAGTATGTATGAATGTATTCAAATGATATTATTATGAATATGATTAAATAACTTCGTTTATTACTGTCAATTATTGTTTATTGTGGGTTATTAATTTTGGTTTTCGTCTAAAATTTGTTTTGAGGTTAGTCATTTATAATGGAAACATAACACAACAAAGTTTTGTTTTTAGGTTTCCAACAGATCCATATACAAGAACACTATGGCTAGAGGCAACCGGTAGAATTGAGTAGATACCTACTAACTAAATGTAGTAATTAATTGAATGTATGTCTTATTTTTAAGTGTTTCTCGTATACTTTTTTAATCTTTAATTTTGTATCTGTGTGAGACAAATAAATACCTTTTCTTTCTTTCTATCCCGTTCCGAAATTAAAGCAAAATATTGCAAAACTTAAAGTTACAAAACTAAAGTAATTTTATCGACATAAATTATCGACCTTTTGGTCGCCGTAACATGTATGAGAAATTAAAGCGTGTGTGAGTGTACGTCATACGCAGTGCTTGCGCTAGTGTGACAACCAGTAGCAAGCTCGCGATCTAAGTGAGTGCGGTTTATTTGTGTGCGTAATGCGCGTACGTATTAGCCTCTTGCTTGTAGTGGATATAGAGAGTGGGAGACAAGCGGCGACAGGCGTTCTAATACAAATCAGGAACTATTTCCTTTCTAATCTCTTTTATCTGTTCTGTGGTGGAGCCAACAAGTCCAGAAATGAAGAACGTGTCTCAGCAAATTAAGAATTGGGTGCTGTACATTGACTTACATATTACTGCGTAAGGACTGGGCGGACCGCATGTTAAAATGACGCCTTGAACTTGGTCCTAAAACGGTCTTTCCTAAGCCGAAGTGAACTAGTCCACGATCGGCTCTCTTCGGGTGCGGTCGTAAATTTTATTAAAAGCTTTATTTATGTTCTTTATACCTCGAAAATATCACGCCGCTTATACAAGGTTACGTTAACGAGCAGACTACACCGATTCTCTGTATGGCGAACGCGTTGAGCAAATGTTCGGACGACCGTATCTTTAGTTTTTATATCAATGGTGCTGTACCTTAAATAGTTTTCGAATTTGTCTGGTAGTATTATAATCACTTCGCTTTCCATAGCTTGATTCTTACATCTATATATTCCGCGATAGCTTACCTTCGTAGTTCGTACCTTTACGTATTGTTCTCAGGAAAATGGTTTAGGTAGGTATCTCATTCCTCAAGTAGTCAGATAACTTAGGTATGTAGCTTAATCTTAAGGCCTACTAGGCACACTTTTTATTGTTTTCCTTTGTCTCTTATGTTCATGTATCAATGACATGGACACCTGTTATTAGCATGGTTACTGAAATGTAAATTTTTGTTGTTATTCTGAATTGTAAGTGATTGTGCTGTTGGTGTGCTTATTATAAATAAATAAATACCTAGATGCTAGATATAGATATACGTTTTACAGAGTGTGATGCTACCATTTTCGGCGTAAAACGCAACTTGTCGAAAGTTACGGCTGTCTCGTTGTTCTAATGGTCGAAAGCGCTATGACCAAAGGCGTGGTCCTGCAGCTGTTGGATTCCCAGGTCGCGAAAAGTAGTACAACATTACTGCATAATCTGCATCAGAAATATTTCAGTCATAGCCCGGAGACGCATCACTAAGTGGGTTGTGGAGATCAGAAAGGCAGTCGCTACATGTAAAATACAGTTGTATCCGGTTAGACTGAAAGCCGCCCGGAGTTGGAAAAAGACTAGGCAGATGTAGATCAACTGAAATATTTTTTCAGGGATTCCAGGCAAGATGTTACTAAAGGTCCCTGTTTCCGATAGGTACTTACAGCTTTTTTTAAATATAAATTGCAAATGTGATACCTACCTAATAATAATCCAAATGTGATTAATGTGTAGGTACAGAAATAAATAAAGGAAGTATATATAATAAGAACATCTAAAACCGTAATCAGATTCCTTTTCGTACAAACACTTTTGTCATTGGCATAAGGAAAACAGATTTTTTCTTAGAACGAAATTATAATGATGAGTAGGCATAATTATCGTGTAATTTCGTTCTCCAATTACCCTCACGATTTACTTGGATTTCTTAGAAAATACATACCGTTGGGTAACTACATGTGGCCAACTAATGCGATGTTTTTTAAAGAACCGATATTTGAGTACCTACCTACCTTCTGGCATTGCTACCATGTCGTTCGCCTATCTAAATCATCCATTCTTATACTAATATTACCTACAAGGCGGTAAATGTTTGTATGTAACGGGTAATCTTCGGAACAACTACTCCGATTCCTTTATTTTACTAATGCCCTGTTGGTCCCGGCTGCCATAGGTATATAGGGTGTAAAAGTACCCTTAACGCAAACGAAGGACACTTTTGTTCTCCCCACCACTGCAATATTTTTTTTGTTCTAGACCATACCTGGGAACCTTCTAGTTACGGAGATATTGGGGGTCGAAGTTCCAAATTTTTCACAGCTGTTTTTGTAAATACTAGTTTTTCAGGTTATAACTTCACTTAAATTACCTCCATGACCCGTTTACTATTCAAAGCATCCACTAGCACAATGTTTTAAGAGTGCTTCACTTAGTTTTAACGTAAAATGTGATTTTCGACAGCCAAAAAACAAATCGTTTCCCAGCAAAAATTTTTGCGTAGGGGTACTTAGTTTGATGTACAAAATGCTTGGTTAACGGCTGTGTGATGGGTTGATTTACACCCTGTATAGATCTTTGGCAGTCGTTACAGGTAGTCAGTGACCTGAAATTCTGACATCCAGTCTTACCAAAGAGGTATCGTAGGTATTACCTAGTATTAACTGGGTTGTGGAGGTCAGATAGGCAGTCGCTCCATGTAAAATACAGGTAGGTATTCAGCTGCATCCGGTTAGACTGGAAGCCGACCCTAACATAGTTGGGAAAAGGCAAGGCAGATGATGATGGCCTGCGTGGTGGAAAATAGCCCATCCCTCTCCTAGAGAGGTCTGAGTACCTTTTCTTTTTTGGGGGGTGGGAAATCATTAAATAACCCCTCCCGCTCTGGGCAGAGTGAAAGGGAGTGTCAGACTTCTACTGACTAAAAACCATCCATGTAGCCCTTGCGCCGAGGCCGCGGCATCTCTTTCGAACAACCCGAAGCCCCGACGGGAGGTCTGAGTACCTGCAGTGGGACCATTATAGGCTGAAGATGATGGGAAGCTACTTCATTATCTCATTAAAAACCCGCCTGAAAAAACGGAAAAGGAAAAAACACGGACATTTTAAATTAAACAAAACTTGGAAGCAGGCGGGGGTCGGTCCGTCGGGGCTGCGGGTTGTTCGCAAGAGATACCGCGGCATCGACATGAAGGGCTAAGAAGGAACATGGGTGGTTTTTAGTCAGTAGAAGTCTGACACTCCCTTTCGCTCTGCCCAAGAGCGGGAGGGGTTATTTGATGATTTTCCACCCGCCATAAAAAAAAGGCAGGGGTAATAGGCTATTTTTTTTTTTACTTTTCCCCACACTAGTAATTTCCCCTGTATCGTGGGTGCGTTTACAAACATTTTAACTCACATACACAAACATCCAAACATACACAACATTGCTCGCAGAACGGATGGCCGGTGGGCCGGAAAGTTCTGGAGTGGCGACCGCGAACCGGAAGACGTTGCGTTGGAAGGCCTCCCACTAGGTGGACCGATGACCTTGTGAAGGTTGCGGGGACCCGCTGAATGCGAGACGCACGGGACCGGTCAATGTGGCGACACCTGGGAGAGGCCTATGTCCAGCAGTGGACGTCTTTTGGCTGAAATGATGATGATGATGACACAAACATCCAGACCCGGAACAATTATCTGTAGGTCTAACAAATATTTGTTACGTGCAGGATTCGAACCCTCGACACGTAGCGCAGCAGGCAATCACCTCAAACACTGCGCCCGTGAAACGTAAAATATTCCCGTGTACTTATTTTCGACCGCAATGGGAGCGAAGCCACGTGCAAAAACTAGTAGGTATTTCATAATTATAAAGGCACACTTCCACCGTATTTGAGAAAGAGTGCCAAACTGAAAAGAAGTTTTAATAATAAACCGATACCTATAGTACCACCGCATACCGACAAGTATAGGAGCGACCCATTTTTTTGGGGGGGGGGTGGGAAATCATCAAATAACCCCCCTTCCCGCTCTGGGCAGAGCGAAAGGGAGTGTCAGACTTCTACTGACTAAAAACCACCCATGTTCCTTCTTAGCAGCCCTTGCGCCGAGGCCGCGGTATCTCTTTCGAACAACCCGCAGCCCCGCTCTTTGAGGCGCGCGTGGAACACGAACGCGCCGTCGACACGGCCTGTAGTCGTCATAAGACGGACGGACGGCGAGCTAGACGATCACTCACCGTCCACAGGCGCGCGTCTACGGTGGCCGGAAGTCATCACGTGGCCCCCGACGCCCGGAGCGCCTCCCGCGGCGGCTGGGACGAGAGGTTCTTTCCCTCTCACGTTCCGCCACCTCCTTCGCTAGCATCACTGCTTCGCAGAAGGAGGCGACGGCGTCCCATTCCTACTCGCTGGCTTGCACCAGGGGCGGACGCGAGAGGTCGCCGCCGCCGATCGCCGCTACGAGTAGGGGGCGACCCTTTTGTCATCAACTAGGCACAATTTCCGACTCTATTCTTGACGTAAATATCCTTAACTGTACCGTGCTTATAAGAAGAGTATTGTAAAGAAATATTCTTGCCCATTCTTCTCCGTACGAACCTCAGAGCAAGCCACTACACTTGAGGTAGGGCTTCTGGCTTCAAAATTTTGACTGTACGCCTCCTTGACAAGTTAAAATTGACAACACTCGAAAACTTATCTCTTTTTTGGCAGAGAGCAGAAAAAATGAAAAACGTTCAATTCAGTCAAAATCGTATATAATTGTAATAAATTGTGTAAAATACAGACACATATTTGTATATTTCTTGTAAACAGTATATTTCTTAAATCTAAAACATAACACTAGGGTGAAAAGGACAATTATTGTCAGCCATAAATAAGCAATATTATTTTAAATTTAAAAATATCAAAAAAAACTAAAATTTAATCATTCAAATTATCCTTTTCACCTAAGTTTTTTCATAATACAATCTATATTTATTTATTCATATAAACGTAAAAATATATGATTTTCTAATAGTATGCGTTTACTGAAAGCTTATAATTTCTTCAGAGTAACGTTTACAACCAATTACGTAGGAAAAGTCCAAAAAACCTAAAAAATCATTAAAAATAATACTGTCAATTCACTTTTGTGCTAATTTAGACATTATTGAGATTCTTTACTTTAATATAATTGCAACATGTAAAACGTTGACGATTTATTTTAAAATAATTTTGAAAATCGGTCCACGGCTGCCGGAGATATGCGCGAACAGAGAACGTCCTCCTTTTTGGAAGTCGGTTAAAAATATGATAATTTCTTTTAAATTATTACTTCTTCTTCACGCCCGACCCTGGATTAGGTTAGTTTTGTTTATGCTCCATGTAATAGGGGACCAGAATACGGCTTATTACCACCAACCAGACAAAAGATACGGATTCCATAGCTACTACTAATAAATTCTTGATTAAAAAACTCAATAACATTATACAAAGAATGCATCAAATCCAAGATCTCCTTTTTATTGTTGCAATTATACTAAAGTACTTAACTAAAATATTTTTCACACCAAAAAGAACAAAAATAAAATTAAAGCCAAACAAAAAGTATTATGGCACCTAAAATAATACATGAATTCAATAAAAACAACTTGTGATGTTGAATATTATGCCAATAAAATATTTTTAAGATAAATAACTTATTCAAGATGGACAAACGAATTCAGTCTAACTTTATTTTACCTGGGACTATATTATATCTAACATTAGTATTCTTCTTTTATGCTTATTATTTTTTTTATAATCAAAATATGTATACCTATATTGTGCCAAAAATTGGTGCATTCACCCTACATGTAACTATTATAAATACTACGTGTTAATGAGTATTTACTAAACATTTCTTTGATTTCATTTGTGACTAAAGATAGCCAAAAGACAGCCAGCCTATATAGGAAAATATACTTTTAAACTATTATATAATTCTTAAATACATAATAATATGTAAACTTATATAAACTATGTAATACACACGATGTAAGGGACATACTTACAAGAACAACCCCATTATTTGAAGATTTTCGTCAAAAATATAATTTCCATACAAAAGTGCAATACTGTCAAAATGTATAGAGCTGCTTAATTTTTTCTAAAATATATGGAAAAGCTGCTTTATTTTTTTCGAAAATGTTTGGAAAAGCTACTTTATTTTCTTCGAAAATGTATGGAACAGCTACTTTTTTTCTCAAATTTATGAATTAGCTGCTTTATTAGTTCTAGAGTCAAATGTACTGAATACTTGGTAAAAGTTTTTGTCACAATGTCTCCCTAACAACATTTACAACCAATAAATAGAACACAAGTTTATATTCGGCTGTATAACACATATTTTATATTAAAATAATGGAAGAATTGTATGAAATTGGAATTATAATGTTCAGTCTGCAGTTTTTCCTATAAATAAAACTAATGTGATGATTCTAGCATATCTATAATGTGATATTTTATGAAGTTTAAGAAAAAAAGGATCCAACAATATATTTTGTTTATATAATTATGATGTATTCGTTTAGGCAAAATAGTCGTAGAGCTGAAACGCCAGTTCATGGTGAAGGAAACTGACAAATATATCCACGGCCCACTGATAAATATATCCATATTTAATTATGCAAGACTTTCACACTGGTATTTCTATGAATCCTTTTTTCAAAAAGTATGCTTTGTGAAATGACAAAAGCCTATATGCTTAAAAAAATAATGTCTCAAATATATACGTAAAAGTGGAAAAAATAGCCTTATAGATTTTTGTATAATTGGATAAACTTAATATTATAATAATTTAAAATACTTAATAGGTTGCTTAAATATTTGCACCCTCCAGGGCTTGAATGAGGCCGACAGGGCTGTCCAGGTGTTAACGTACTGGTCGGACATGAGAACCTCCTCTTTTTTGGAAGTCGGTTAAAAATGTCAGTCATCGAGAAGATGAAGTTTGATTAAATACTTTTTAAACCAGTATTTTGGGTGAACATACAAAATGAACTTTTGCCGCCGAGAAATATCTCTCAGCCACGGTGGTTTCCTCATGATGTATTATATTTATTTACTTTATATCAAAAATGGTAATACAAACATATTATACTGGTTTTAACGGCTCGTAATGAGCCTGTACCTTAAACATATATACATACATGTATATTTTATTTTGCTTCTAAAATGGACGCAATATAAAATTCAGTCAATAAAATCAGTCATATTCAATACATACACTTTTGAATACTGCCAAAAAGCAGTTTACAATTTAATAGTATAATAAATATATATAATTGTGTCAGCTATATTTAATTTAATACATATGTGTACAACCATAAAAAAATACGTACACACGAATAAAGAACCTCCTCTTTTTTGGAAGTCGGTTAAAAAGCCAAACTGCCTTCTTTTCTAACTTTTATGTTGTAAATACATCACTGATGATAATGGTGTCTTAGACTATGCAAATAAAACTTTTATTTTGACACTTGGTTTGGCACTCGATTTTACCAACGAGTAAATTACTATGGACAATGGTGGTCATGAAACCATTGATCATTTTAGAACTTTGTCCTACTGAACTCGTTACATGACTTGGTAGTATTTTTGACTGCTCCATTTGCTTTAAGTAATATGACAAGGTTCTATGATCAAGGTTTTATAGGCTAACTCCGAGTTCACTGACGGTCTCCCACTTTCCACCCTAAAGCTTCAGAAATAAGGTTGAAAACCGTCAGTGAACTAGTAACTAAAATATCACTAGGTGTACTATAAAAATTTTACATAAAACCTATTCCATCATTTGTATGACCAATCAAGCTATACAAAACCAGTTCCGGATCTCATTGTACGGAAAATCTATACAGAGCGAGGCCATGTTATACTGGAAATGTATATGTGTGGTGTGTGTCTGTATATTTGTTATGCATTGTACGTATATTTATTGTAGATGTTTTTGTCATTTTGTATGCACGTCATACCACCACCCTGGGTGCCGACAATACGACAATAAATTAAACCACTGGTAGTTCTAGTTCATACGAACATTATTAAACTATGAAATAAATCTTAACTCCAAAATAAAAAAAAAACAGTAAAATTAAGTAGCATAAAACTGTAAACGAAATACATTACAATTTACAAACAAATATTGGTTTACTAACCTTAGGAATAATTTGCACCGATTAACGTGTGGAAATAAAATGTAATGAACGAATTTGGCAAAGACATTTAGGTAGGTTATTGTCGTATCGTCGGCACCACGACGCTGTTAGGATTATATATTTATATATCTCTTTATAGATTATATATATATATATATATATATATAATTTATATCTATACCTTTGACAAATAAATGTTTTTTTTTCTTTCTTCTTTATTTTGTCCTTCTTTCTATAGCTTGATGAGTCACCGTGTCCTATGTAACTTCATTCTCACACCATTGTATACTTTCTAAGCTAAACAAATGAGCTGTTTCCCCTCATCCATCTGGAACTGTACCTTATCTGAGTTGGCTGCTTTGTCAGCTGTCTTGGAGAGCGCGCTCGCGAGGAAGATCTGAGCTATGCCTGTCGCTGTCACGAAGAGGGCCCAGCCTGGAAAAGTTATACTTTTTATAAATAAGTGTTATCTGCTAAGAATATAATAGCTGCTCTACAGAATAAATATAAACTCGACGGCACCGTTGGCGTAGTGGCTGAGCGATTGACCACTACGCTGCGTGTCGCGGGTCCGATTCCTTCACGGAACATATATTTGTATGGCCTACAGATAGTTGTTCCGGGTCTGGGTGTACGTGAGTTTAAATGTTTTTAAACACACACACACAGGAGAAATTCCTAGTGTGAGGTAACAGATTACTTAAAAAAAATATAACAGCCGCTCGTTCGATCTTCAGGTTAAGCTACGCTTGCCTAGGTTGGTAAACGATAATTTTTAACCTAAGATATGATGCGAATCGCATCATGCATTACATGATTTTGCATTTATGTAGGTATATTATTTTTTGTTAACAAAATAGTATTCTCCTAATTTATTTATATTTGTACTCTACCACAGTGATGTCCTATTTGACCCTAAGGTTGACTGGTAGAGAATGCCTTGTGGCATTAAGTCCGCCTATGTACCACGTTTGTGCATGAAGTTTAAATAAATAAATAAATCGCCCGGGACTGGTCAATGTGGCGACATTTGGGGGAGGCTTATGTCCAGCAGTGGACGCACCTGGACGCTAGTTTCCTTGCGATGTTCTTCTTCAACGTCTTGATGCCAGCAGATGCAGCAGTAGTACAAATACATCTTAAAACTATCGTAGTGATAGCCTAGGGCAGGGATGGCGAACCTTTATGGATCAACGTGCCATTTTTTCTAAAGTCCCGTCCAATAGTATTGCTTAGTCTTTATTGGCAGATAATTAAACTAAATATTTTCAACTAAAAACTCTTTATTTACTACCAAAAAAAACTTGACCTATATCCTAATAAATGATTCAATTCTACGCGTAATTCATATTAAAGTACCATTAGTGTGTAACTTCTGTTGTTGCTTATTAGATGATAAGTAACTTATATGTATACAACATAGACCGAACAACAAGACCGACATAACCCGAAGAATTGCCAAACTTAAGTGGCAGTGGGCAGGGCACATTGCTCGCAGAACGGATGGCCGATTGGGCCGGAAAGTTCTGGAGTGGCGACCGCGAACCGGAAGCCGTTGCGTTGAAAGGTCTCCCACTAGGTGGACCGATGACCTGGTGAAGGTAGCGGGTATCCGCTGGATGCGAGACGCACGGGACCGGTCTATGTGGCGACACCTGGGGGAGGCCTATGTCCAGCAATGGACGGCTTTTGGCTGAAATGATGAACTTATATGTATAGTATAAGGGTTGTACGAGGTTACTTTTGGTAGATTGCATGTTTAACTGGACTCCTCTACCAAACGGTTTCTAATCGAATCTTATGTTAGTCAACTCTGAAAATAATTACTCGTAGGCATAGATGAAAATATGGTTTAAAATTCGTTGGAGTTCCTAAAATATTGTGTAGAGTGCCATTGGTTCGCCATCCCTGGCCCAGGGTGTGAACGTCGGACTGCTAAAGTAGGTCTCGCGTTCGAACCCAAGACACATACTTTTGTTTTTTGGGATTCATATGCGTATTGCATTATTATGACTTTCTTCGGTGAAGGAAAACATTGTGAGGAAACTAAACCAGCATGCTTGAGAGACATATTTCTCGACGTCATGTAAAGCCAAATCAGAGGCCCATGTGCAGCCTAAGAACTCTGACACTAGTTTAGGTACTACTTCATCATATTTTCATCATATCAGCCTTAAGACGTCCACTGCTGGACATAGGCCTCCTCCAGAAGGGGCCACGCTTGGCAGGCGGGTTGGCGATCGCAGTATGTTTGTTAAGAAGACACAGAAAACGCTGCTGCCCATTCTCTAGTAAGTCCCTAAGTCGCCTCTTACGACACCCACGGGAAGATATGGGATGGTGCTATTCTTTACGTCCGACGCCATACGGAACGTACTACTTAACCACGCGAAAATCAAGAGATGAGATGAGTCAAACCAAGTATTATGTATTATATGTTAAAACATTAATATGCCAATTTAATTTTCCTTAAAGGAAAATGCACACAAAAACATCACCGAGACAAGATGACTAAGTGTTTAAGGGAATAAACTTGGACATTATTGACCTGCAAAACGTTGGTTTTACGGATAGGAATTTATATTTACGTCAGTTGCCTAATGGGTATTTTAATAATAAACATACGTATTTCATTCTTTAATTAGGTTTTTTTTTTTTTTTTTTTTTTTAAATACTTATTAGGTTTTAAATACTGAATTGTTATGTTGAATAAATCCTTTGGAAAAGGAATAAAAGTATTTTAAACTAAACTGGGAGGACCAATTTAGTTTATTCTTTATCTTAAATTATGTTTTTTTGTATCTTTCGTTCATCATCTGCTT
This sequence comes from Diarsia brunnea, assembly GCA_949774965.1. Lineage (NCBI taxonomy): Eukaryota > Metazoa > Arthropoda > Insecta > Lepidoptera > Noctuidae > Diarsia > Diarsia brunnea. The sequence continues at coordinate 5,424,035 of OX459023.1, forward strand.
AGTCTTTTCCCAACTATGTTGGGGTCGGCTTCCAGTCTAACCGGATGCAGCTGAGTACCAGTATTTTACATGGAGCGACTGCCTATCTGACTTCCACAACCCAGTTAATACTAGGTAATACCTACGATACTCTTTTGTAAGACTGGATGTTAGAGTTTCAGGTCGCTGACTACCTGTAACGACTGCCAAAGATCTATATATGGCAGCCGGGACCAACAGCTTAACGTGCTTTCCGAGGCACGGAGGAAACTCGGTATGTCGGGCGGTCACCCATCCACAGAGCGACCTAGGCAAGCACAGCTTTACCTAAAGATCGACCCGAGTGGCAGTTCTTATTAAGCCACGAGCTCCTCTTATGTATCTTTCGTTATTAGTTTTATTCTTTTGTCATGTGCTAGTCTAATAAATACTTTGCCATCATTGGAGGTCCTTATCCCAATCTATTTGGGGTCGGCGGAACATGTCTTCTTCTTTCAAACTTCTCTATTACTCGTCATCTCACCAGTCACCTCCCTTCTAGCCATATCATCCTTCACACAGTCCATCTATCGTTTGTTTGATCGTATTTAATACTTTCTTCGTAAATTCGTAACTACTTCCATCATCTTCCTGCCCTTATCCCATTATATTTGGGGTCGGCGCAACACGTTTTCTTCTTCCATTCTTCCCTGTTACACGTCAAGGTGGCATTTATTCCTTTCTCATTCATATCATTCCTCACACAATCCATCCATCTTTTCTTTGGCCTTCCTCTCCCTCTCCATCCATCAATATTTATATCCATCACTTTTTTAGTCACATGCGTTTCATCCCTCCTCATTACATTTTAGTTTTTTACAAATTCGTAAAAACTACTTTGTGTAATAAAAAAAAACCACTTTTAATTGAAAAATAATTTCTATGCCAGTTGATCATCTGTTCAGTTCTTTGATCTCTACTATTGTCTTATTCAAACCCTAGAGTTATGACATAACTAAACAAAACACGTATAAAAAAACAACTTACCGATAGAACAGTCGCCGGGTATATAAGGCTCGGAGTTTTCTCCACACAGTCGCTTGACACGAGTAGCACCCCAGCCCCACGGGTATAGCAGCAGCCCTAGTACTCCAAACAGACCTGGAATTGGATATTATTTCATATTAGTTATTATAAACCACTAGCTGTACCCGCATGCGTTGCTATGCCCTTTTTCCTACATAATATCTGCCTACCTACCTGCTACATACCTACTACGTACCTACCTACTACCTCCTATCCTACCTACCTACTACCTCCCTACTACCATACCTACCTACTACTACAGTATTTGACAGGATTGAACAACAAATGTTTGACATGTAATAAACAAATCAGCATTTATTGAAATGATTAAGTATTCATTACACATATCGAGTTTTCATTGTTTTTAAGATGTATTATGCTATTCGGAGCGGAGACAAATCCAACGAATCAATAACCATGAAAATTGGTTCAGCAGATCTCGAGTTATAAGTGTTGTAACAAACCCGACTTTGTTTTATATATATAGATTGGTGGCAGGCCCGACTTAAGAGGAATAGGGTAGTAGACAAAAAAAAAATATTAGTCCGTCAGATCGATTTGGACACATATTTTTTTTATTCACGTAAACAAAAAATTAAGACAATACAGTGCTTCGAAAAGTCGTGTGACGTCACAGCTTGGTACATTTCTTACCACGAAGTGAAGTCACAAACCCCCACTCATGATCTTTGACACGTTTTATTTCAAGTAAATTTTTATTAATTTGATAAAACAAAAAACATGATTGTATCCGATATTTTTTGATAATCTAACAGACGGACTAAACAGAATCATATTTTTTTTAGTTAGGAAACATCCCTATTCTTGTTCCTTATCGTGTGGATAGTGACTAACTTGGTGTCAAAGTTTTATATCCCCCAAGGGCCTCTGGCTTGGCTTTACATACCGTCGAGAAACATCTCAAGCATGTTGATACAATAGACAAGTAAGCTACATCTACATTAAATTTGTGTTGTAGTAAATCAATTTAGTTTATACCATACCTACTCTAAAAAAGCTTATTTTATTCACGCAAAACAGTGAATAAAAAGGCCTTTTATTCACTGTTTTGTTTTTATTCACTATTTTGGTGTTTGAATTTGGAACACAAAAATATATCCGGTCTCTATTTCAATGCTTACACAAACTCCTTGCGCTAAGATTCGAAATTCAAAACTCTTTGGTGCAAATAAATTCTCGAGATTTGATTGGTCGATATTTGCGACAAGGAGTTTGGCATTATATTAATAAATATTGTTTCACAAGTTGACCACCCTAATGATAATAATAAGAAAATTACGCTTAATTTCAGTCATTGCTCTAATTTTAATGTCCATTTCAATTAATGTAACAATTCTTATTTCTTGATTAAATTTATATTTTCGCTTAAATTATGTTTTTTCTCGTAGTCATGATATAAAGTATAGTATGCAACTCCTGAATAAAGTACGAATTTATATCGAGGGCCATGAATCACTCGCGTCGTTCAGGATTCTAACAGTTGAATCACTCGCTGCGTTCGTGATTCAATCATTAGAATCCTTCACTTGCTCGTGACTCATCTACGGCCCTCGCTTTAAATCAGTCCTTTATTCACTAGTTGCATAATATACTATTATACCATACCTACTCTAAAAAAGCTTATTTTATTCACGCAAAACAGTGAATAAAAAGGCCTTTTATTCACTGTTTTGTTTTTATTCACTATTTTGGTGTTTGAATTTGGAACACAAAAATATATCCGGTCTCTATTTCAATTCTTGCGCTAAGATTCGAAATTCAAAACTCTTTGGTGCAAATAAATTCTCGAGATTTGATTGGTCGATATTTGCGACAAGGAGTTTGGCATTAGATTAATAAATATTGTTTCACAAGTTGACCACCCTAATGATAATAATAAGAAAATTACGCTTAATTTCAGTCATTGCTCTAATTTTAATGTCCATTTCAATTAATGTAACAATTCTTATTTCTTGATTAAATTTCTATTTTCGCTTAAATTATGTCTTTTCTCGTAGTCAAGATAATTATAAAGTATAGTATGCAACTCCTGAATAAAGTACGAATTTATATCGAGGGCCATGAATCACTCGCGTCGTTCAGGATTCTAACAGTTGAATCACTCGCTGCGTTCGTGATTCAATCATTAGAATCCTTCACTTGCTCGTGACTCATCTACGGCCCTCGCTTTAAATCCGTCCTTTATTCACTAGTTGCATAATATGTCTATGAGATTATACCACGACTACTCGCGTAAGTGAAACAGATGCAGCTTATTTCTTAATACAGTCTGATTACATATTCAGATTGAAAGAAGGTGCACAGAATCGCGACCATTGGAAGGAAAAAAGGCAGGCGATTGCCCTACAATGGGATAATATGGGCTAGCTATAATAATAAATTGCCATCGACACGCTCAGAAGAAGTGAGCTATTTTATGTACATATAACCATTGACTTATATATTACTGCGTAAGGACTGGGCGGACGGCATGTTAAAATGACGCCACAAACGTGGTCCCAATAAGGTCTTTCCTAAACCGAAGTGAACTAGTCCACGATCGGCACTCTTCGGCTGCGGTCGTAAATTTTATTAAAAGCTTTATTTATGTTCTTTATACCTCGAAAATGCCACGCCGCTTATACAAGGTTACGTTAACGAGCAGACTACACCAGTTCTCTGTATGGCGAACGCGTCGAGCAAATGTTCGGACGACCGTATCTTTAGTTTTTATATCAATGCATATAACATACCTCCCAGCGCTTGAGTAGCTCCCGCCAGAGAAATGACACTCTTCTTGAACACAGATTGTATGCAGCAGGCCATCACACCTGCTAGTACTGTCGCGAATTGTATGGCTGCACCTGTAAACAATAAAGATTTTATAACTTTCATGTTTAAAGGATTTCAGGAGGAAGAATGAGGCACCCTTGCATTGTGAGGATCGGCCGGAGGACACGGTGGAGCACACCGTGGAGGTGTGTCCTGCTTGGGCGGAGCCCCGCCGTGTTCTCGTAGCAGCGATCGGCGGCGGCGACCTCTCGCGTCCGGCCCTGGTGCAAGCCATGGTCCGGGGCGAAGAGGAATGGGACGCCGTCGCCTCCTTCTGCGAAGCAGTGATGCTAGCGAAGGAGGTGGCGGAACGTGAGAGGGAGAGAACCACTCGTCCCAACCGCCGCGGGAGGTGCTCCGGGCGTCGGGAGCCACGTGATGGCTTCCGGCCACGTAGACGCGGGCCTGTGGACTGTGAGTAATGGGCTAGCTCGCCGTCCGTCCGTCTTATGACGACGACAGGCCGTGTCGACGGCGCGTTCGTGGTCCACGCGCGCCTCAAAGAGATGTCAGCAACAAGGACGGGGCCGCAAGGGCCGACGCCCGTCGGGGCTGCGGGTTGTTCGCAAGAGATACCGCGGCCTCGGCGCAAAGGCTAAGAAGGAACATGGGTGGTTTTTAGTCAGTGGAGGTCTGACACTCCCTTTCGCTCTGCCCAAGAGCGGGAGGGGTTATTTGATGATTACCCACCAAAAAAAAAAGGGGAGCTACAATTAATTAAATACCTACAATAAATCAGATGTCAAAGGATGTGTTAGGTGTTAAGTATGTAACACCTAACACATCCTTTGAGGATTAATGAATGAACATGTACATCCTACTTACTAAGAATACCTAATTAACAAGGACTTAATTTGCATGGATACCATGCCAAATTAGAAGCTATATCTTGCATTTATAGGCTCTTGATGAATAATACAATCACAATGCAATACTAGAAAGAAAATCATTGTTAGGAAACCTGGCTCAAAAATATTTGTTAAATCATGAATGATGTTTATTCCGCCAATAAGTTTTCACAGACACAAGTAATTTTTTTTTTACCCTGAAAAAAATCATCCAAAGCAAACTCACTTTTAAGTTCCACACATATATATCTTGCACTATGCAAATTAATTAATTGTCTTTTGAAGAAAGAACCACAGAGATTTGAGTGGATCTGTTCAGTCAGTGCAAGCATTTGTCAGTGATCATGTAGCTGGACTTATAACTCAAGTAGCTCAAAATATGTGACAAAGACTTAATTTGCATGGATACCGTGCCAAATAACGTCGTCGTTGATATTGCAATACATTCTATGTTAGTTTAAGCTTATTTTATGACAAAACATTTTAGTGTCGCAACGAATACAGTGATTATATTTTTAAACTACCTACATTTTCAATAAAGATGTTTTTCATCATATTTGACAATAATATAATAAATAGTAATTTTAATACTCCAGTTCAGATTTCAAACAAAAAATCATAACATTTTGACATAGAATGTATTGCAATATCAACGAAAATATGGAGGTATACTACAATGCATTCAAAATCATTCTTAGGCAAAATGACTCAAAAAGTGTCATACATTGAGTGAAACCAACTTGACATGGCTGAGAAATATTAAACTCTATCAAACAATTTCTAGAATAGAATAGAATAGAATAGAATGCATTTATTTTTCTAGGTTGATAAAGCTATTTAAATGGCCGTTTTAGTTGTGACCAGGATATAAATTTAAATTCGATCTGGCCAGTCATATAGGAGCAGAGACTAGGAAATAACTTGGAAGGGTCGCCGTTACCAAAATTAGTAAGATCTCTACTTACATAGAGATAAAAAGAACATGGCTGCTTTCCAAGGAGTTGGGTACACCTCAGCGTCAGTAGCCAGCCCATAGAATGAGAATGAGGCACAGTTGTTGTGGTCATTTCGCATGCGGATACATCTGGAATTAAGACAAGAGTATTAAAAAATCATGTTGCATGTTTATGTGATGACAGATGGACTATCCAAACAACAACATGGACAGGACCATCGGGGAAAAGAAAAGTCGGTTGACCTTTCAAAAGATGGGCTGACGAAATAGCTCAGGCTGCTGGCTCAAGCTGGTTAAAGCTTGCCACGAACCGGGGAAAATGGAAAAAGATGGAGGAGGCCTTTACCCGTAATGGGACTACATCTCCAACCCTTGCGGAACCTAACACTACTAACTAGGATAAGGTAAAGACTAACATAACTAACATTAATATCAATAAGTACTAGTGATAAGCAGTGTAAGGAAATTGTGTCAGAGATGAGAAATAAAAATGCTTTTTATTTTATTTTATTAAAAAATCCACAAGCAATATCTCCTATTTTTTTTAAGTTAAAAATGAGGTCATGCTTGGAACTTTGAAAAACCGGGCAAGTGCGAAACAGACTCGCTCATGAAGGGTGAAGGGCTAAGAAGGAACATAGGTGGTTTTTAGTCAGTAGAAGTCTGACACTCCCTTTTTCTCTGCCCAAGAGCGGGAGGGGTTATTTGATGATTTCCCACCCCCCAAAAAAAAAAAAAAAGGCTGTATAGCGGCTTCATACATTTGCTTTTTCTTCATATCATGGTAGTAGGGAGGCTCAATTTTTTTTTTATTATTTGATGTAATAGCGGCAACAGAAATACACATTCTATGAAATTTTCAACTGTCTACCTATAACGGATCATGAGATACGGCCCGCTGACAGACAGATGGACGGACAACAGAGGCTTAGTAATAAGGCCTTTTAGTTACCGTTCACGTACAGAAGCCCTTATTGAAATATTTTTTTTTAATGATAACAAGGTAGTTCACATAAATGTATGATTATAAACTTACACAAAATAATTATTAAAGTTTAAATTAATTCGTTTCTATTTTAATAATTAATAAAGCAACAAAGAATGAGTTTCTTAATTAACTCAATTCATCCCCTTCTGCCTTTGTCCCATGTTATCTGAGATCATCACAACACATTTTTTCCATCATACTTCATCATCTGCCAAGCCTTTTCCCAACTATGTTGGGGTCGGCTTCCAGTCTAACCGGATGCAGCTGAATACCAGTATTATACATGGAGTGACTGCCTATCTGACCTCCACAACTCAGTTAATACTAGGTAATACGATACTCTTTGGTAAGACTGGATGTCAGAATTTCAGGTCACGAAGATCTATATATGGCAGCCGGGACCAACAGCTTAACGTGCTTTCCGAGGCACGGAGGAAACTCGGTATGTCAGGCGGTCACCTATCCACAGACCGACCTAGTCAAGCTTAGCTTTACCTAAAGATCGACCCGAGTCGCAGTTCTTATTAAGCCACGTGCTCCTCGTTTTTCCATCATACTTCTCTGTTGAATTAACTGAACTTTTTGAATTCCCTACCACAATACTTAAAACATATGAAAGTAAATGCTTCAAAATGCTCTAAAATGAAAGTTTCTTAGGGGCGGGATTTTCTCAACTCACCTATTATAAATACCAACGCTGGGAACGTAAAAGCTGGTAATATTCTTTTCGTTCAGCACCACAGGCTGGCCCATTAGCCACTTAGGAGTCATAATACCGGTTAAAATTAACATAAAAGCTACTAAACTTAGCAAGAGCCATGCTAAACTCCGACCAGTGACTATAACATAACACATGATTGAAAAAACTTGTGTACTTGATGTTTCGAAATTTCGTACGTAAAATAGATGCGCTTGAACGTGGAGTTGCGGACACCAGCCCGATATAAATTAACACAGTACAACTTTGTTCTATCTCTATATGCAGCCTTGAATATGCTTCAAAAGTACATTAATGAAGTTTTGTCATATTGATATCGTTTGAGAAAATTAAAATAAAACAAATCACTGTTCCAATAACACACAGTGTTCAGTCAGTCAGTGACTGTCTGTCATAGAGCTGTCTTGTCAAGTCTTGTGTCTAGGTCTGTCACTTCTGTCTGGCGATTTGCAATTTAAAGTCCATTTCACGAAAGAAGTCCCGCAGACGCAGCGCTGTATGTCGCGCTATATAATGTTGTTTCACAACTTTTGGCATCGTAAATAAACCTTATAACGCACTAATCCAATTATTAAACTCACAAAATATCTACCACAACAAACGCACCTTGATAACATCGTCAAACGACAACATGGCCGATCTGTTAAATTTAGTTCCACAATTGTCCGCGGGACTTCTTTCGTGAAATGGACTTTAATATTGACATTTTGACAATCAAGAAGTGCTACCATACTATGATTCTAAATTTCCCGTAACTCATGGTGAAAATCCCCGCCCAAGGCGACCCACTGTCGCTCACAGACCTCTTTTGAGGCTATTGCTTTGCACAAAAATCTGTAGACAGTTTAGAAAATCATTCATTGCATAGATATAGTCTTTAGTGGGTTTTTTCTGAAAGTCATGCATTTAATTCCTAAATCTACACTTAATATTCTAAAGAAGAAAGATTTGTTTGTTTGTAACGAATATTCTCCGCAACTTCTTGAACGATTTCAAAAATTCTTTCACCGTTGGGAAGCTACACTATCCTCGGGTGAAATAGGCTACTTTTTATCCCTGTATTCCCACGGGAACGGGAACTACGCGGGCGAAACCGCGAATAAATCCAACATTCAAGATTTTTAAGTTATTTGAATAAGCATGTACACACGAATGCTTTACCAACTTTTTACTTAAATACAGACGCTGAATTACTTCAAACCCAAATAACACTTAAACACGGAAATCCCTGCATTTAGGGCGAAATACCTTCAGTTGAGAACACTGTAACCAAAGACAAATGAATTTGACAGAATTGTTTTTATTGCTTGACGTACACCACAGAGTTAATTAATTAAATAAACAAATAGAGCGGCTCCAAATTGCTCCAGCTCCGGTCTGAAAAATAACTAAAAAAGAAGGTTGTTAAGGATTCAATTTGAAACATCATTTTAAAAATCTGATGGGCTTTCACTTTAATTTAATATTTTATCGTAAATGTAACTAACTCAGCCTATCGTAGACCACTGTTTATTCAAGTAGCACCCACCACATCTCCTACTAGTTCTTCATCTGCTATATTCTGTCTGTCCCAGTCTTCGTTAAATCCGTCTGCGTTTATCTATCTAGTATCATCAACATTCAAATTTTTACCATACTTCGCGCATGGTAAAATGCGCCTCCTCCGCCCCCCAACACGTCGCAAATATTTTTGGCCATCGAAATCCAAGACATTATTAAAATTAGTTATTGGTTTAATAAAATTTGAATAGACAACATTAGAACATTTCAGTATAGGAATTTATGTAAACTATATTTTGGTGAAATGAAAGACCAACAATGCTATTTTTAGAAATCTAACATTAATAATTTGAACGCACATTGATTGCATCCTTATGACGAGAACCCAAGCGCCATCTGCTGTTTCAGAGTAAAAATAAAGTACGGTTTTGTTCTCTCTTCCTCCTTGTTGTTTCTTTTCATAGGTGCGTGAAAGAAATGGTTATTATAATCAGGGCCTATTATTTCCTGTATTGAATTTTGCAAATCAATTAGTGTTCTTAAAAGTGTACAACGTTACGTTGGATCGTGTCGCGATAATTTCGAGTGAAATGTGGTCGATGACAGCGTGAAAACGATTGCTACGTAAGTATAATACGATCAAATACTATACATCGACACTAGTATCACTGCTATTGGTTTTACAATGAAACTCGTTTTGTAGGATAGTAAAAATACCTGTCAGTCAATTGTCAGGTACAGATGTGTACCTACCTGTGTATTGTCAAGCAAAGAAATCAGTCGTAATTGAACAATTTATTTTATTTAAATCGTTTATTTTATGATTATTTAGTGTTAAATACAGTGCCATGAAGTGTGTCTGTGAAACCGTGAAGGTATGCGTCAAGTGTGTGTTGTAGGGTATTGAAAAAAAAAAACATGTTTTCGTCTGCCCTTGTTTAGGTTGCAAAATCTCGATTCCTTTGTCATGTGCATAGTCACTTTTACTTTTTCTGGTGAGTATTGCATGTAATCGACTTACGTTTATTAAATTCCCGCTATTTTGTTAGATTTTTTTCGTGTTGTAGAAAGTGGGTATACTGGTCATATGGGATATTTTTATGTAAATAAGGCGTTCCAGTTGAACGAGCAGCCACTGTTGAGTGAGTTTTGTTTAAATATGCAGTTAAACTTGATTGTTATCCTCTTGACATAGTTTTTTTATGCTTTTATAGCAGAAACTGTTGGAAAAAGTGTTCTATGTAATAGATGCAAAGCAGCTGGATATTCCAGGCAAAGGTGTTATTGTGTAAGGCCTACTGTGTCATTAGCAGCTTTCTAACTGTCAAAAAGTTAATCTTTTGCCTCCTACATCAATATTTTAACCTTGTATTTTGTGTCTGAGGTTTTATTGATTATCTTACTAATACAGCTTACCACTGCTTGATGATGACAAAATCGATGACAATAACATGTTAGAGATATAAAAATGAAGTATCATTTCCTTGTTTATAAACATACTCCATTACTACTATTGTAAATTAGTCATACATTCTTGGAATTCTAAATGGGAAATTCATAATAAAATAACATGAATAATCTTTAGTGGCTACAATAACTGTGAAATACTGAACATATCTACCATGTTGAGTTATCTTGAGGTAAATTGCCAAAATCATTTCAGTCTTTGGTGGTACAAATGAAATAAAGTATACTCGTTCAATTTAATAAAAAATCTAGGCTTAAAAATAGCCGGTTTCACTGAAAAATATCATCATAATCTTCCTACCCTGGTCTCATGTTATTTGGGGTTGACGCAACACCTTTTTCTTCCATTCTTATACATCATTCAAATGTTCATGTACTAAAATGTACCATAACATCGATGTAACACAAAAAACCTACTTTCAAACTCAATTAAGCTTACATTACCTTTCAAATGTTTTTAAAAGAACTATGTTCAGTCGCACAGCTGAAACAATATAGTTTTTCACATATGTTTGGAATACTTATACTGCTGCCATAAACAAAAGTCCATTCTCATCTAGTTAAAAAAAAATTATATGTAAAGCATAAGCATTATAAGCCTATAACGTTCCCTTTGCTGGTACTCCAGGCCTCCTCTGTATGATCCTATTTGCAAAATAAACATTATTTATCAAAGGTCATCAGAAAAGAAAATGTAAAGCAAATTAGGCTTTAATACAAAATACTATGCATTCAGTAAGGCCCATTTTTCCCTGTTCTGTTTCCTTATGAGTTGTGGTCATAAATAATTAGTTGCCTATCACTTTCTACACTGTCTGCATCTTACAACTTTCACTGCAGTTGCTGCATCATTTAGAAGCTGAATCATAAAAACTGCATAATATTTGCATATTATGACAAATATTTAGTAGAGAAAAAAAAACTAGGTGCACCAACTGCTAATAAATTGGGATATGGATAGGGAGAATTCTGATGACACAGTGTGTAATCAATTAACTCAGTACCGCAGTTCACCTTAAAGCTTAGATCTGATACTGATAATGTTAGCCTGCATCATCCCACTACTGGGCAAAGGCCATGACTTCCAGTTGTTTTGATAAGAAAGATAAGCAAAGATCTACCTTTTTCAATGTTTAAAGTCTTTTTCATCATCTTGTGATCATCAGCTTTATTTCAACGGCTGTTAAGTATAGGCGTCCTAATTGTGCCACTCTTCCCTGTTCTATTACCTCTAGAGTCATTCTGCTTAAATTATCTAGTAAGAAAATATCTAGTCTCATTAAAACTAGGATGAGGCTGGCACGGGAGCGTGGAGATTGTCACAAACAAAAGGTGATGTCTATAGTATAGAATATCACCTTGCTAATCTATAGATTCTATACCCAGCAGTGTGTGATTTCAAACTGCATGATAATAAAACAGGCTTATAACATTAGAACAATGTTATTGATTAGCATAGGCATTAATAATAATAATAACCATCCTAAGGAGCCCTGAAGGCTCCCACTCATTTTTGTTTCTATATAACCTACTTACTAAGAAAACCTTGATGTTTATCAACCAATGTTCATTGTGCAAGGTTTTGTGTATTCAATTAAAAAATGTGTACAGTGTGAAAAACTATGGGTAAAGTTAGCAATTCTACCCATCCATTGCCCACTCAAAATGAAATTGAAAAGGGGATGAACCTAATGCCAACTATATTAATAAACAAACAAATGTATTTCAAAAAAATAACACATTCTTAGAATACTCCAGACACTCCACTATCATTGACTTTTCCCAGAAAATAATAATCATCTGTATAGCCTTTTTCCAACTATGTTGGGGTTGTCTTCCACTCTAACCAGATGCTGATGAATACCAGTACTTTTAAATGAAGCAATTGCCTATCTGACTTCCAAGACCAGTTAGAACTGGGTAATATAAGCAGTGGGTAACCAAGGTGGTGGTCTCATCAAGAGACCACTCCCCCCCTCCTCTTCCCTTGGTGAGGCTGGTAGTCAGATTTTCAGGCCACTGACTACTGTCTCAAGCAAAAATGTGTAAAACCACATAAATTGGTCATGTGCAAAGATGATATGATATGCAACGTTCATTGTCATTATCATTTCAGCCTAAAGACCATTGCTAGACATAGACCTCATCCAAGCTATACCACACCAACTGGTGCTTCACCCATCTAGGCATCAACATCTTGAATCTGACAGTAAAAATTGCCATCATCATCTGCAGCCTTTTTTTTATGGTGGGTGGAAAATCATCAAATAACCCCTCCCGCTCTTGGGCAGACCGGAAGGGAGTGTCAGACTTCTACTGACTGAAAACCACCCATGTTCCTTCTTCGCCCTTCATGTCGAATCCGCGGTATCTCTTGCGAACAACCCGCAGTACATCATCCGCAGCCTTACTTTTCCCACTGCTAGGTATAGGTCTCTCTTTGCTTGTCCCAAGCTCTACACTCTTGTACCAACTTCATCCAGGGTATTCTCGCAATGGCAAGCTTTGTGTTATTCAGTGGTCTATAAATCTTTTCAAATCCTGCTATATTCAGTAACTGCTTACATAGTTTTATTTAGGGACAATAAACAGCTGCAATATGTACAATAGTTAACATATAAATCTTGAAGAGCAAAACCTAACGGCATAATCTCAAGTATAAAGTCTTACAGTTACACTTTTGACCTTCAACCATGTGATATCAATACATGAATGTGTTATTCAAAACTATCCATTTAAAACAATACATTATTTTTGTTTAGCATAGTGTTTGCTTATTTTTCCCGTTTCTATCGGCTTGTGTAATTTTTGAAAGGCAGGAATGGTAATGGAGTCATATGTATAGATTTACTTGCTTTTTCCTGCAGGTTGGCTCTCGTGAATGTCTTGTAAATTATTCTTTCTAGATTTTAGATGTTAGGAAGTTCTTGAGGATTGAAAATCAAGTATCCTATATCGAAATTTGTTCAGTCGTTAAAACTTGAAATCAAACCAGCTCACATAATAATATATTGGGGTTCAGAATTGGGATCAGTGGCAAAAAAACTGGCACAGCACTGGCAACTCTATAATAATAAATTAAACATAAAATCAATAGTTGCAGTAGGCTGCTTGAAACTATTCAATATCCACTTTAGTTTGTTTATTCAATTACATTATCCTACCATCCAAACAGGGCAGATGAGAACAAAAGGAAAATACTTGGAAATCTCTTTTATAAAACTTACTATTTTGACCATAAACTAATCTTATCAATTTTCTCTTTCTTTTTTCAGAATTGACAAGCGCAAAGGCAACAACATACACTGCCCTACTAGCAAAATAGAAATTAAAAACAAAAATTATGTATATAGCAGCTGACTAAAGCTGAAAAACTGTGATCTCGTAAAGTGAATAGTATAATTTTTTTATTACATCATATGAATCCTTTATAGCCATTCTGTTTCTGTATTTATGCGAAATTGAGGCGAGATGAGTTCTATTAGTAGTACCAACGTGAGGCCCCAAATGCCTTTGCGACAAAAGGACTTCGATCAGGTAAGGATTATATTTATTTATATTTTTTGGACACAGAGTATTAACAAATGGAATGCTCAATTTTTTTTTTGTGGGGAGTTGTGACATGCATTTGACATGCAGATAAAGTTCTTATACGCCCCAAAGTGAGTATTCCATTTGTTTACTATTCTGTGTTTTTCACCAATTTTTCTTCATATTATTTGGATTGTATCATTGAGCAAAAGCGGAAACGGTTGTTACAACTGCAGTGTTTGAACGTCACATTTGGCGCTCATAATAATATGATGCCGATAGGGCTGTTTACCAACAACGGCATTATTTTATGGGAGCGAGAGTTGTCAGGTTAACTCAGGTTAGGTTAGTTAAAGTAATTTTTCTGAACATACATTACAAAAAACTGTAATGCTTGGACGCAGCTTTATCAGACGCTTCTAAACGATTTGCGGGGGAGTAAGGAATTCGAAGCAGCCGAGGGGGTAAGCACATCTTTGTCCTAATCAAGTGTATTCAATGTTTTCATATTGTTTGTTTCATCGATTTTCTTATGATATTATCGTGTTGGTTTCCTATATTATGTTCTTGTATCATTGAGCAAATAGTGGAATGTCGTTAGACTGCACCTCGGTCTAAAACCCCGATGATTGATCGGCCATTTCTGGCAACTTTTTTTAGGTATGGGGGCGATATTTATAATAAAATGAAAATTGTTCATTGGTGTTCTCGGTCGAGGTTTATTACTTTTAATTTCTTCGGCAATACATACTGCAAATGCATAAGTTGGTTTTACAACTTCAGTGCTGCATGGCTATTTTGGCCTTGGAAAATCTATATAATATATCACTGTTTGTGAAATTATCTAAGGAAAAGCAGTTTTAATATTTTGTCCTGCCTAACTTTCCGCCATTTTATTTTCAAAATAGCTGCCATGCATAAAACGTATATAAATAGCTGATATATTGATACCGTGCAGTGCTTGTTTGTCAATACAAACAAGCACTGCACGGTATCAATAGGTATATTATATATTTGACAAAAACTTTGTTTTAATCAAAAAATTAAATTAAAAAAATACAAGATACAGACAGTAACATTTTTGGGACACAGATTATATATCAATAAATGGAGTGCTTAATATTTACTCAAGTGAATAATGGCAGCTAAACCCCTGATTGGACAATACTGCATGTAGACGTCTATTCAAAATTATCTTTCCGCTTTTACTATTCTGTGTTTTTCATCAGCATTAGTTTTCTTAAGTGATAAGTCTACGTGACTGTATGTATTATTGAAAAAACTTGGCACTTTTGTTACGCCCATCTTTGCGGTGAAGGAAAACATCGAGAAGAAACCGGCTTGTCCTAGAACAAAAAAAATCGAAGACATGTGACATCTACCAACTCGCTCTGGGCCCGCGTGGTGGGTTTTAGCCATAGACAAGCAAATATTGTAGCCCATTCCCTTTCACAAAGAGGAGGCCTGGAGTTCCAGCAGTGGGAACATATATAAGCTGATTACTTATGCTATATTTACTATATCTTTACGAGTTTCAAATTTCGGAGAAAAATGTCACACAATGTTTAGATTAATTTCTTAATGAATGCTTTTCATGATTAGTTTTATAACACTACAAGTATGTGCCCTATCTAGCCAACATTACGACAGCGAACACTTGCAATGAATATCTTGCGAAACAAGTTATTGCATCAGAATCTACTTTGTGGCTAGTAACCCCAATCTATTTAAGTCGCGAGTAAAAAGGCTTCTTCTGGGTAAGCTCGTTCCATCGTCGACCTCATCTCTGTTCTTAGGGCAAGGTTCAGGTCAAGAGTAAGCCCATTTAAAAAAAAAAACTGGTCATCATCTGCCTAGCCATTTTGCAAATGTTGGGGTCGGCTTCCAGTCTAACCGGATGCAGCTGACTAACAGTATTTTACATGGAGTGACTGCCTATCTGACCTCCACAACCCTAACTGGGTAATACGATACCCCTGGGTAAGACTGGATGTCAGACCGGCTTCTGACACCCGTAACGATTGTCAAAGATTTACAAATGACAGCCGGGACAACGGCTTATCGAGCTTTTCGAAGCATGGAGGTAACTCAGGTGGTACCTAACTCGGTGTTCACCCATCCACTTACTCACCTCGGCAAGCACGGCTTAACCTTGAAGGTCCAGCCTCCTTAACAAGGATAAGCAAAGCCCACTGTCATCAGATCACCAAGCTGTTACATTAGTTCCAGTATTAGACCTAACCGAAGACGTCAGTGAGGCTCCCGTGGCCTGATAGCATAGTCTACTTATAACGTGCTTCAAACGCCTGTCGGGGCTGCGGGTTGTTCGAATGGATACCGCAGCCTCTGATCCAAAGGGCTAAGAAGGAACATGGTTGGTTTTTAGTCAGTAGAAGTCTGACACTCCTTACCGCTCCGCCCAAAGCGGGAGGAGTCATTTGATGATTTCCGACCATCCAAAAAGAAGAGCAGTTTGAAACTAACCAATAAGGGTGAAGGTCAAAATCTTTAAAACTCAACCAATTCATCAAATTAATACCCTACCTCATTGTAATACGTAATTAAATTCCAGTGCGACAATCTCGCGAGTTATTTTACAAAATAAATGTTAACTATGGCTTCCATTCGCATTCCTGAGACAATATGGAGCCCGTAGTCACGTGGTATATTAACGAAGTTGCTTGTAATTACATAAATTCAAGCCTCTTTGTATGTAATGGGAACTGCCAGAGGTGTTAGAGCAATGGTGGTCCCGTGATTTATGTCCCGGGTTCAAACCCAAGCAGGTGTTTTAATCATCAGCCTAAGCAGTCCACTGCTGGGATATTCAATTGCACGCCATTAATACGCCAAATAGTACTGGAAATTTTGTTTTTCCTACTCCTCAGCTATTCTTTTCTGATTCATTTCGTTGCTGGATCCAAGACAGTTAAATTGTTTCTCTTGGACGCCGAGCTTCATTGTCTCGGCGCTGTTCTGGTGGTCGCCGCTGTTGATTCTAGCTTTCAAGAGTTGCAGTGGTTTGGGAATAGTCTGATGGGCTTACACGCCATCTAACAGCCTACTGTTAGATGGCGTTTAAGCGACACACACAATGCCCTAGCGTTGTGTGATTTATTTCATCACCACTGCTCTCAAAATCCTCAAGTGCCTCGATGATCTAGTGTACGCAAGGGCGACTGCTGACCAAGAGGTTTTGGGGTCCATTCTCGGGTCGGGCCAAATGTTATTGCAATTGTCTATCAGCCACAGAAATATAAAAAAAACTTAATTATTTAAGGCTGGATACAGCCCTCTCTGTGAGCGGGAAAGGGCCTGAATCCACTACGCGGTCCCTTTGCGGGTTTAAATTCAAAAATCTTTACTTGTGACACATCGGGAAAAGATAGCACGGTGTTATTAAAGAGAAGATTTGTGTCACTATGTGCTGCTTTGCAAGGGTTGGTCGATGTATTTTTAATTTTTGGTTAAAGCAATGTTTTCCTTCACGGCTTTTGAGAGCATAAAATCACTATCACGCCTGTAATCCCCGAAGGGTTAGGCAGAGGTGTACCTAAAACACTCACACATCGCCAGTTATGGTTTAAGTCCAAACTCCGTGGCACAAAACCAAACTCCGTGGGCAGCCACGCATGCTGAGCTCCTGATGGAAAAAACCAATAACAATTTGCCTGCCTGGGAATCGAACGCTCATGCTCAGCAGTCACGATTGCAACCACTAGACCAACGAGGCAGTCGGGTTGATGTAAAAACGAGTACGTACGTAGTTTTTTTTTAACAATACAATTTGCTATACGCAACAAACAGCACACTACGCTCCAAAACACAAATCACTGACGTTGCTCAAAAAGCCGCTATGCTGAAGTGGAACTGGGCTGGCCATGTCTGCCGTATGCCCAAAGATCTGTGGGCCAAAACAACCACGTTGTGGAACCCTGACACAGCCAGAAGGGGACTTGGTAGACCTCGTAGGAGATGGCGGGACGAGCTGGATAGAACCAACTAACAGTGGTCCACATTGGCCCTAAAACGCAAACATTTTAAATCATGGGGGGAGGCCTTTGCCCAGCAGTGGGATGACACAGGCTAACAGTAACATTGCCAAGACTCAAGGCAACGCTACCTGAGGGAATGGGACGCCTCCTTCTGCGAAGCAGTGATGCTAGCGAAGGAGGTAGCGGAACGTGAGAGGGAGAGAACTTCCGTCCCAGCCGCCGCGGGACACGCCCCGGGCGTTGGGGGCCACGTGATGGCTTCCGGCCACCGTAGGCGCGGGCCTGTGTACGGTGAGTAATGGGCTAGATCACCGTCCGTCCGTCCTATGACGATGACAGGCCGTGTCGACGGCGTCTTCGTGTTCCACGCGCGCGCAAATAGATGTCAGCAACATTGCAGGGGTCCGCAAGGGCCGACGCCTGTGGGGGCTGCGGGTTGTTCGAAAGAGATACCGCGGCCTCGGACACAAAGGGCTAAGAAGGAACATGGGTGGTTTTTAGTCAGTAGAAGTCTGACATTCCCATGCGCTCCGCCCGCCCGGGGAATTTGATGGTTTCCCATCCTCCAAGAAAAATAAAAGGCAACGCTACCTGTATACTCAGGTAAAGGACAAAAAGGTTATTAAAATAATTATGATAATATTGAACTATAATCATGACAACTAATTCTACTAACCTTCATCCTTATTTCTTCAAAGCAAAAGCTCATTTTGTAAAATCTGACGTATCTGTGTACGACCGTTTAATTGCTATCTTTGATCAATAATAAATGCAAATATTAACAAGCGACCTTCACCCTTATTTCAATACAAATATGACTTGTTTATATCATTCGCTAATAAGTAAATAACTAATTAGCAAATCGTAGGCAGATACCACATAGGATTTCCATCTTTATCACTGTTTAAATAGAGGCTATTATACTACTCAACAACTACGATTGTTCGAATCGACCTAGTTTACTTTGACAATGGTTTTAGTTACAGTATAAGTATTTCATCAGTCTGATGTAACGAGTTTTCTACAACGGAGTATTTTTTCCGGTGGTTTGGTATGATGAGATGGGCTATTGTGGCCGATTTCGTATTCACTTACCTGAGGCTGCAAATCTGCAATAGCAAGCATTTTTGTCTAAAAAACCCCAGCTTGTTATTTAATTAAAGATTCTAAAACTATCCGATGTTTTCAATAATAGAATATGCTAAAATACACGTGGTGCTGTGTGTGGGTAGGATAGGATTTATGTATAGCCAAAAACCTTTTTTTTTTTGTTTTTAGAGTGTGGGAAATCCTCAAATGACTTCTCCTGCTCTAGGCGGAGCGGAAGGGAGTGTCAGACTTCTACTGACTAAAAACCACCCATGTTCCTTCTTAGCCCTTTGTGTCGTGTTTGTGAACAACCCGCAGCATAGCGTGAAACTTGACGTATCACGATCACCAAGGGGGAGCTGGAGTGTTCCATACATTTTGACGTATTACGTATTGCACGTTTCTAAGTAACAGCTGTTTTTTTTTCATGTCCTACTACGTGATAACTAGTAAGTGTTTGTGCGTAGGTGTCCTGCCTAACCTTCGTGGAAATAGAACCACATATACAAGGATAGTCTAGTAGTTTGACCGTCAGACTGCAAAGTCCTAGCTAGCAAGTTCGAAGCCAAGACACGCACCTCTGATTTTTCGCGTTCACGTCCATATTGTATAATTCAGGGACTGAATTACCCAAAAAATACGGTACCTTTATATTTCGGTATGACGTCATACCGTTAAATAAGGTTAATACCGAAATATTTACTGACTGAATAAGGTTGACTGGTAGAAAATGCCCAAGGCATTAAGTCCGCCTCTGTACGATTTTTGTGCATAAAGTTTTAATAAATAAATAAATATTTCGATACCGTTATATTTTTGGTAGCGGAATTTTGAGATTGGAAATGCATACCGGTATATTTCGGTAGAAGTACCGTAACCGTTATAAATGTATTGGTAGCGGTACCTAAACCTTAATAAATAGGGGTTTTCTTTGACGCACCGCCTCGCCACTCACACACACCAAAGAGATAAGTAAAAGAGTAGCAAACAAAATGTACAAAATACATAAGTTCTAACGTTTTCAACCACGCACACGTGCGCCGCGCCCCGTCTCGCATGCATTTCGGTACCGAAATCGTGTAAGTGCTAAATAACGGTTTAGCCCAACTTTTATTTATAAAGGTACCGGTATAGCTCAACCTTTATTTTAAACTGGTACCGGTATAGTATTGAGGTACCTTAACCGCTTTCAGTCCCTGGTATAATCATCACTTGCTTCGGTAGAGGAAAACATCGTGAGAAAACCAGCATGCCTTTTTTTTTTTGGGGGTTGGGAAATCATCAAATAACCCCTCCCGCTCTTGGGCAGAGCGAAAGGGAGTGTCAGACTTCTACTGACTAAAAACCACCCATGTTCCTTCTTAGCCCTTCATGTCGAGGCCGCGGTATCCCTTGCAAACAACCCGCAGCCCCGACAGGGAAACCAGCATGCCTAAGAGATATTCTCAACGGCATGTAATGCTAAGTCGGAGGCCCATGGGCAGCATAAAAACTGCGACACTAGGTTAGGCACAACCACCCGATAAAGAAAGAAAGCATACGGCTAAACAAAAGACAGGCAAGTCATAATGCCCGTCGGGGCTGCGGGTTGTTCGCAAGAGATACCGCGGCCTCGACATGAAGGGCTAAGAAGGAACATGGGTGGTTTTTAGTCAGTAGAAGTCTGACACTCCCTTTCGCTCTGCCCAAGAGCGGGTTGATGATTTTCTACCCACCATAAAAAAAAAGGCAAGTCATTATGATAATTAAGCAAAAAAATTATGCATAATCGATATTTATTTTGTAAGTCGAGTAGGTATATCTATTCTATCAATCGATCTATCGAATTCAGCCTATCGTGTCATGGAACAACTATAAAAGATCGATTTCAATGCAAAAAAACTTAGAGAAAGCGTAGAATTTTGTTTCAAAGTCTCTTTGATACAATGGCGTAATATTTCTTTGCCATCATCGTTTGCCTAGCCTTTTCCCAACTATGTTGAGGTCGGCTTCCAGTCTAATCGGATGCAGCTGAATACCAGTATTTAACATGGAGCAACAGATCTATCTGACCTCCACAACCCGGTTAGTACTGGGTAATACTGGTTTTAACCCTTTCTTTTTTTTTTAGACTGGTTGTCAGAGTTTCAGAGCACTGACTACCTGTAACGATTGCCAACGATCTTTATATGGCATCTGGGACCACCGTGCACCGGTTTAACGGGCTTTCCGAGGAAAGATGAAGAACAGAGGAAACTCGGTACCTCTGCCATCCACAGATCAACCTAGGCAAACATGGCTTCAGCTGAAGATTAAACCGAGCAGGTGTTATTATCTAGCCACGACCTCTTCAATATTTCGCTCCACTGGTGAAGAGTTTTTAAAACTGAGACCTATAAAATAGTTATTTTTGACTTTGGTAACGTGTGTGGTGCAGTGACCAGTCCACCTTCTATGTTCAGGGTCGTTGATTCGATTCCGCATTGTGTCAATAAACGCCCAAGTGCGTAAGTCGAGTTTTTATTTATTTGTTTTCATTTGCATGAATAATAATTACCACAACATTGGTAGGGTTTTAGAGTTTCGTATCTACAACAAGGATCATCATCATCATTTCAGCTGTCTATTGCTGGACATAGACCTACCCCAATAGGGGATCGGACAAAAAAAAAAATAGTCCGTCAGATAGATTTCCAAAAAATATGGAACACATATTTTTTCTTTTTTCACATAAACAAAAAATTAACACGATACAGTGCTTCTAAAATTCGTGAACTCATCGAAAACGTCACATGTCAGTACATTTTTTACCTACAAGTGACGTCACAAGCCCCTCATGATCTTTGACGCGTTTTATCTTTGTAAATTTTTATTAATTTGATAAAAGAAAAAAACACGTATCCAATATTTTTCGATAATCTTACTGACGGACTAAACATAAACATATTTTTAAGCTATTGCATAGCTTCTATCGCGGGCCTTGAGCGTGGGGACCGAATCCAGAAATTCCGTAACGAAAAAAAAAAAAAACCTAACGAATTGACACTTGACAATTTCTTGAAATCAAAAATTGTGAGTTGCCTGTATTTAATTTTATTATTCAGTCAAAAACTTCCTCAAAGAATTTCTGTGAGCGTGTTAATTAATTTTATAAGCGTAAGATAAGATACTATTACATTATTTGAGCAAACATATTAATAAAAATAAATTAAATTATATAAATCAAATGTAACCTTCATAGCTCTAACCACTAAGAAAAACTATGACACAAAATAAAAGAAAAAGTAAATGACATCTTGACAACTGACGTAATGTCAGATGAAAAGTAAACATTGAAAAATTATTAGATTTAATATTTTAAAACAGCAAAATCAAAGTTAATAAATCGAATAAGATCGATTATAAGGCTGCCAACAAAAATAGTTGTCGCCAAGGCGCGACATAGACGTAAAAGGACATTTTATAAAAGATGAGGATGATTAGTAAAAGTGTAAGTATAAATACTATATTTAAATACTGCATTAATAAAATAAATAAATAATTATAATTGCATAAGTTGATAAAAAATGCTATGCAATAGCTTTACCGCGGCAGTCTCCGAGTGCCACACGTCTTTTTTTGACTCAGTTCGATCCCCTATTGTCGCCACATTTCGCTAGTCCCGTGCGTCTCGCAGCCGGCGGATCACCGCAACCTTAACCAGGTCATCGGTCCCCCAGTGGCAGGCCTTTCAACGCAATGTCTTCCTGTTCGCGGAAATACTTAGTATCAAACGTGAATTCTTTTTCGGCCCTTTAAAAAATGAGCAGGCATGCTGATCAATGCTTGATTCATCTCAGAATAAGAAAAGAGTTTTACATTACATTGGGGCAGTTACCATTTACATATCTATTCCATGACTTCACAGTGTCAACTTAGTCGTGAAGTCTCTACAGATGCCTTTGACCCATCTGCCAACGTTTGTGCCATCCCACTTGTACAATAACACAACAAAATAGTTGTTCGTCGTCAGCCTAACATAACTGTAAATGCTACAAAGGCTGACTCACTAAATGTGGGTTATCGACTCGTTTCGTCTGTCTGTGGGTTTAAAAGCTTGTTTATTTTGATATTAAAGAGTATTCCCCGTAGAAAATATCACTTTTTGGAATCTTTGTCGCATTTGAAGAAAGCTTTTTTTTCGTTTGGCGACATGAAGTCTCCTTGTCTAAAGCAAAAGAAAAGTCGGAAGCAAAAGAGGCAAGTCTCCAGACTTGCCTCTTTTGCTTCCAAAGCATTTTCGTCTTGTACTGTATTTGAAGATAATAAGGATCAAAGCCTGAAATGGCTGCATTAGCAGAATCACTATAGACCGTACCAGGGGGCATCGTATTACCCAGTAGTAACTGGGTTGTGGAGGTCAGTTAGGCAGTCACTCCATATGTAAAATACTAGTATTTAGCTGCATCCCGTTCGACTGCAAGTCGACCCCAACATAGTTGGGAATCAGAATCAGCCAGGCAGATGTCTGACACCTAATATCATTTTACAAATGCATCTCTTCCTCCGATTATAATCTTCAACTTTAACACCCACGTGAAGAGCGCGGGACTTCTATATTTAGCCAGGGACAAACGCTGTCATACGATTGTGATTCAGGTTTTATTTATGTGTGTTATCACACCTGGTTTCTGCGAAGAGGGTAAGGCAGGGCTGTAGATGTTGACTGATGAGGAAGAAAGTGTAGGACTTGACCAAGACCGTAACCACGCCCATGTTTGTTGAATCTATGGACCTTGCCTAGAGTGCAAGTTACATAGAAGCAAGACGTTCGTGAGTGTTTGGTTGCCTTTAATAGAGCATCTTTATTTTCTTGGCATAAACAGGGTGATTGCTCATTTTGACTTGACAACTGGCAAAAAATTACAATAATTAGGAAAATCTAAAGATTTTATTTCTCATAGGCTTACATGGGCACTTAGAAAACGTCGAGAAAAGGTGCACGGTTCGGGTTGATGGTGAAGAACCGACAAGAAACTTCATGGTTTCTCTTATGGGAATTGTCATTGAGTTCTCTCAAGTTCTGTTAGGAAAGTTGACTGGTTTTGGGGTTACTTATTCATTCACTAATGACTTAAGGTCGAAAACCGGCTATTTGTATTCCTGGTACATTTCTATAATATGCTCTTATATTTTGATTTTTAAGTTCATCTGGTAATATCCGATGTTTGAGCACAAATCGGACACATTTCCGTATCTGATTATCTAAGCATCGAACTTACGACCCAGTCTCGCGACCACCAGACCATAACGCAATCGGAAATGCCACTATGTTAATCATTAATTCGAGATTAACATAAAAAAAGCTAAAAACTAAACAAACTGCATTTCTAACAACTTTAAACTGACATAACAGTACTCTTAACCGACTAACAAAAAGTAGGTTACGATTTAAATTAGCACCATATGTTTTGATGCTATTTACACATGTTTTTGGTAGCTATTCTATTAGAAATGACGAGAAACACTGTGTATGCATGTTTGGTGTTTCGCAACTCGAGAAATGGTGGCCTAATTTTGATTAATTGTTGATTTATCGATGGCTAAGAATATCTTGGGGAAGTCGATGTACCGCGAGAGATAGATTTTTTAAATACGACTTGCTGATGAAAATAAGACTACCCAAATTTATTTTCCTTGTAAAGCAGACCACTTTTAGCCTTGTCTTCCATTCGATAATCATCATCATTCTCTTACCCGGGTAAACGCAGCATGTCTTCTTCTGCCATACATTCTCTCATTATTGTCATAACTAGCTATTGCCAGCGGTTTCGCCCGCCATAACTCGAAAATTATCCCACGGGAAGATAAAATCGGGATAAAAACTATCCTATGTGTTGATCCAGGTTATAAACTACCTGTGTACCAAATTTTATCCAAATCCGTTCAGTAGTTTCACGTGAAAGAGTAACAAACATCCATTCATCCACACATACATTCTCGCAAACTTTCGCATTTATAATATTAGTAGGATTTGATATTGTTTTGACTGCCCTGTTGGTGTAGTGATTGCAAGAGCGACTGCTAAGCATGAGGTCCTGGGTATGATTCTCAGCTCGGGCAAAGTGTTTTTTCATCAGGATTTTCTCTGTAGCACCCACGGAGTCTGCATTTGTGACCGGTTGATGGCCATAGACTCACCCTTTATTACATACGACCTACCACAACTTGCAAAATTTGGGTGTAATATTAGAAACACGTTTTCCTAACCTTTCGGGAATTACAGGCCTGATGTTATATAATTATGTGAAATGCATACAGCAATAATTTTGCAGTAGCAACACTTCAAACATTTTCGCACAATTTTAACGTTTTACGCATTCTAGTAACCGCTACTCCTAAGAAGTCTCATGTTATGGCAATATTGTTCAACAATACCTTGTCGATGGCATTCAATTCATTACGGTATTTGAATCGTGGTTGAAAAGCGGAATCGTGGAATTGAACCCCGCCCGTTGTGCATTTGTAGAATAGGGATGTTTCCTGAACTAAAAAAAACATGATTCTGTTTAGTCCCGTCTGTTAAAATATCGGATACGCGTTTTTTGCTTTATCAAATTAATAAAAATTAAAAAAAAATAAAACGTGTCAAAGATCAGTGGAGGCTTGTGACGTCCCGTCGGGGCTGCGGGTTGTTCGCAAGAGATACCGAGGCCTCGACATGAAGGGCTAAGAAGGAACATGGGTGGTTTTTAGTCAGTAGAAGCCTGACACTCCCTTTCGCTCTGCCCAAGAGCGGGAGGGGTTATTTGCTGTGACGTCACACGACTTTTCGAAGCACTGTATCGTCTTAATTTTTTGTTTAGGTACGTAAAAGAAGAAAAAATATGTGTCCATTATTTTTTGGAAACTTTGGTATCTGACGGAGTAATTAGATTTTTTTATCGTCTACCCTAATTCATCACAGTATTTGAATCGTGGTTGAAAAGGAATCGTGAGTTTGAACGGTCCCGTTGTGCTTTTGTAGAATTCAGTAGTACTTAGTTAGTAGCTATTGTGGCGGTTTTTATACAAACAGGCTACTACCATATTTGGTCTTGATGCGTCGTTTCGGGAGACCTTTAGAAAGTAACCACTCTCACTTTTCTTTTAGCCGATTTTGTGAACTGTTGGGCTTATGTCTCTCCTATTTCTTACAGTTTATTTTTACCTTTTATATATAAAAATGTATAAATGTTGAATATTTTGCATGTCTATCAAATGTATTTTGTTTTACTTATTTTCTTTTTACCTTCGAGGTTATGCTTTTCGCTAATTCTAACCGAAGCTCCTCAATAGGGGATCGGACAAAAAAAAACTAATTAGTCCGTCAGATAGATTTCCAAAAAAATATTGAACACATATTTTTTCTTTTTTCACAAAAACAAAAAATGAAGACGATACAGTGCTTCGAAAACTCGTGAACTCTTCGAAAACGTCACATGTTTGTACATTTTTTTTTTATCTTCGTCAATTTTTATTAATTTGATTAAACAAAAAACACATACATAACATAACATAACATCACGCCTGTAATCCCCGAAGGGTTAGGCAGAGGTGTACCTAATAGTACACCCACATTTCGCCAGTTATGTTTAAGTCCCATGTAATAGGGGGCGAGCCTATTGCCATCAACCGGGCACAAATCCAGACTCCGTAGCTGTTACTGTTAAATTCCTGATGGAAAAAGCCAATAACACTTTGCCCGACCCGGGAATCGAACCCAGGACCTCATGCTCAGCAGTCGCGCTTGCGACCACTAGACCAACGAGGCAGTCAAAAAACACATACTTATCCAATATTTTTCGATAATCTAACTGACGGACTAATTAGAATCTTATTTTTTTTGACCCAGTCCGATCCCCTCATTGTTATAGTTTAAAAATCTTCCTTCTTTCATTATCTGTTTTTCAGAATCAGCAGACGTTATTCACTCCTATTTAAGAGCATATTTACAGATCAATCATGCATAGACTAGACCACCCATTCAAAATCCGACGGTCGTTAACTTCGCCTATCGATTTGGGCTCTCCCGAACATATTCATCTATTCAAAAGTTAAGTCTGAAGATAGATTTGCAAAGCATCAACCTCTTTCGAGCAGTGACCCCGAAAGCTTTTCACCTTGACCTCTCTAGACTCCAGTACAGAGTTAGCCAAGGTTGAAGTATTGGAAGGCTCGATTAAAATAACCTTTTTCATTGTTTGTGTTTAGATTCGCAGATATAATTACTCCGCTCACCTCAAACTGTGGATTATTTTACTTGATATTATGAAATGATATGACGTCAGTTACAAAAGTAGCATTTACAACCGACTTTACACGCGTGGGTTTTGAAAATAATTCTAAAATAACTAACCAGGATCTTAGCCTACAAAATTTCGACGAAATCCAGCATTTAAATGGTTGCAAGGATTACATGTAGAACTACTTTGGCATTTATATGAAAATGGAGGATGTAAACACAAACCCAAACCACTTTTGAATGTCATGAAAACAAAAAAAGCGAAGTTACAGTCACAAAGCATAATAACTTGTGAAAGTACTGCCACAAAGCATAATAAATTGTGTAAGTTATGTAGTGTATGGACAAGAATGGGCCAGAAAATCCATGGACACTCTTTTAAATCAAAATATTATAACAATTCAGGTACATAATTTGTGTAGAAAAACGTGCAAGTCAAGAGCGTCCAGAGTAAAAAGATATAACAAACGATTCAAAAATAAACCATGTCATCTAAGAGCTGACAAATCAGCAGTCAGGCACCATTCTGCTCCTTTCCAGATTCAAAAACCTAATAAAGCCGGTCTAATGATGACTAGATCGAGCCAACCATTACCGAAGTCAGCTGACAAATCTGACGTCTGCTGAGTTGATTTGTTGATGTAATGACACAATCAATGGTCTATCGACTGATTAACAACAATAGGCTAACCAAATTACTTGATATGATATTATCTAATCTTACTTCTTTGTCATTAAGCATAAGGTTTTTGAACCCCGATTTCCGATCCTTAAGAGTTGTCAAAGTCTTGCACACAGATTCATGTTTTTGTTTTCCTAGCTTGCTCTATTCCACTCCTGGGCAAAGGCCTCCCTCCACTGCTTCCATTTCTCGCGAACTCGTGCGTCCTCTGTCTCCTTCGTGGCCTGCCGCGATCCGGCTTCACTATGTCACGGCATCATCATCACCATTCTCTTGCCCTTATCCCAATTCATTTGGGGTCGGCGCAGCATGTCTCCTTCTTCCATACTTCTCTATTACTCGTCAGGGCACCAAGTTCCTACTATTTTGACCCACAGTTTGTCTGTCATGCGGCAGACATGTCCTGTCCAGTCCCATTTGAGTTGAGCTGCCTTTTGAGCTATGATTGTGTCAACAATTTTGATTTCTGTGCATAAAAATAGGGGCTTATTTCACCGTAAACCTAATTCATTAATACGGGCCCTGTCGTCTCAAGATTTGCACATCGTACATTTGCGATCTACAGTATCTTCCTATAAACTCTTAACGACTCGTACCGTCTCCCAGCCCGTATCGGATGTAAGCACCGTAATAAAGTAAATAGTGACAGATTGTGGGCCCACCCATAGCGGACCAGTTCCTCTTACGGGATATAGCAGCTGATCTACTGGTTTTTGTTTTAATCCCGGTGCAGGAATACGCGGCAGTTGTTTTTGTTTTTTACACATGGTGTTTCGTGATGCACTTCATAAATAATTATGTAGATAGTGTTTATTTATTTATGTACACACATAATACTTAACAGGATGTTTATATGAAGATAGAACAGCACAAAAGTGCTGTTTATTGCTTAAGAAATTTCTGTCAAGAAAAAGTGTTTCTAAATATCTGATTTTTTACCGAGAGAAAATCCGTAATTTCAAGAAAATTCTTAACTTTTCTTTTAATGAGACAGTACCTATAACTTTACGTTTTTTTTACATTTAAAATAAGTAGGTACTTAGTAAAAAATCTCATTTTTGGAAATTCCGGATGTTTTTGTATTGCCCCCGCATGCCCCGGACATGTAGCTATATTCGTAGCCTGGCCAAGATAGCAAAATTACTCACATAGTTTTGCTATTTCGTACCTTTGTTTTCATCACCACTGTTCTACACGTGACGTAACGATGACGGCCAGACATCGCGAGAAAACAGTCATATCCGAGAAATAAATATTTACAGACTTGTGACGTCCAACCGCGCTGTACTCTCGAACATCTTTCTCGGAGAAGTTATTTAAATTGGGCTGCGAATTAGAGCATTGCAACACAAGTTGCAAAAGGCAACTTCCAAAACGTTCACCATTCACCACGGCCTTTTATCCTCGCAAAGGAGGCATCAAGCTCCTCATTTTTCTAAGATAGAACGTTGCACTTCAGCTGCTCTTTCAGCATCTCCTAAACTTCGACTGCACACTCGATTTTCTTTCCACATCCAGTCAACCTTCTTATAAAGTTCGTCAGTCTTTAGATGGGGGACGTCTCATGCTAAGTTTACCGATAAGTCTGACACTCGAAGACACAATGAATCAGCATAACTTCGCACAATCTGATAAAGAACTCGTAGTAGCGTTTATTTTTACTTCAAATCAGTAGCTGACGTCACAAACTGCACTCTTTGAATTCCCCGTGTCATCGCCGTATCAGGTATTTAAGTACTGTGACGTATTGAATGCATGACGCATATCAGTCTGTTAGTTATACAAATAAATATGTAATGGTAACTATAGTAGTGTTTGATAATAATAAAATTCCCATCTGAATGTGATGACGAGCGTCTACCATATACTTTGTACTGTAGACTACACGTCAGTGGTCATACTTTGACCCTGAGCTGGCTAAGTACGGAGCTACAATAGACTAACAGGCCAGCGTTATACTGGTGGCGTTACCACTCACTAACGTGTGACCTTCTTCTTCTCCACCATGTCGAGGGTATTATTCAATTTTATTGGTCCAATACTTCGCCACTTCTATGGCATCGCGGAGGACGCTCTTACTGCAGTTTTTGGAACTCAGGAACTTGCAGAGTTGGCAGACACGGAGGTGCTACATACTATGCGATGCAGTAGTACCACAGCCATCCGCTTCGATGAGGTATTCCCACTCAAATTGGTGTTACATTGCGAGTATTTCGAACTAATTTAATGTTTAGTAGATGGCCCATATTTCAATCTTGTACTCATCCATCTATCTAGCCTGTAATGCTCCGTTTCTGGGCAAAGACCTCCATTTCGCCTTTCTAGACATGTCAGTCCTCTGTAAGGTAAGTTCAGCATTGTGGGCCAGTCCTTTTAGAGGTGTATTTTTTGTCTCTCATCTTTAACTGAAAATGTAAAATAAACAATCAAATTACTGAATTAGAACAATGAAAAACGTTTAGGTCTTCTGCGAATCCAAGCTTGCAATTGCAGTCAATTCTCTTATTCGATTGCATACATAAATAAAAACTGCAGTCATAGCTTCATTGAATTTTAAGATCTTCTACAAGTAAGATACTCGCCCTTTGCAGACACATACAAACAAATATACCCGCCTTTTTCCCATGGGTTTACCCCATAGGAAAAAGGCAGAAACTACAGAACTCCACCTCCTTTTCTGCGACAGCGTTTCTCACCACTATTTGACCAATCTCCCTAAAGAAAACCAGCCGTTCCCCAAATTATCCGCACAACTTTCACCTCTATTCCACTTTAAAGTAATCCTACATCTAAGTCTAGATCGAGACTCGTCAACAGAGGCGCGTATCACGTCTCTCGCCAACATTGCCAACGTCACGTCTCTGTCGAATCCACTGAGCTATCGCCACACGTCATGTTGACGTAAGCACTGTATGAAGGTAGATACAGAAGTGCAACTTTGTGCAGAAATTGTCCTGATCGGCTGGCAACTAGCAACCTTATATCAAATGGTGGACGGGTGTTCCATGGTATTTCTCAGAATCGTTCCAGACTCTGGATTCGTGTCCGGTGGATGGCAATAAGCTAGCCCTCTATAACATGGGACTTTAAACATAACACACCGAAATGTTGTTGTAACATTGTCACAGCTGTGTCTAATCCTTCTTAAGATGTGATTTTATATTGACGGACATGAGTCGCCACGGCTATCCTGAGGAAGTCTTTAAATAGACTCTGAACCCAGGTTGTTGGTAGCATCAAGGAAAACCTGCTCAGGTAGAGATTCATCAATGACTGCCCTGGAGTGACTGTGTTAAGAGTAAAGTTGGCGCTGTTCAACAAACGATGGGGCATTTAATATCGTGTCCTGCGTGACCTATTGTTTGTTCAATACAGGAACTGGCGGACGGTACCGAGAGCGCCAAACTAGTAGCTCAGTTCTTTACATTGCCATCGACACGCTAACGAATACGAAAATTATAACAGATTTGCGAATAAATTCAGCTTAAATTCGAAATGAATAAACAACTTTTTTTCTGTCTGTGCGAGACAAAAAATCGACAAAAGTGCATTGGTTTGAAAACACTTGAAAGTGTTGACGTTTGTTGATTTTCTACAGTTTCTTATTCCGTGACTTGCCTGTCTCACAGTTATGTATGACGAAATAAAATTTTATTTCCGCCAATCTGATCGATCAGCTTTCTCTCGCTTGTCTTAGCAAAAATGTACGCTATTTTCAATGTAATAAAGACTACAGAGAAGATATATTTTAACCACCACACCTGGCTCTATGCCAATGCAAGGCTATTTGATTATTTGCCGGATTGCCGCCATGGGATCTGGAGGCGATAGTCCTCGCGCGCCTGCATGAATGGCGCGCGGAGGCGCTGCACCGGGGGGTCACTCCGTTGCCGCGGCTAATTGCTGCGCAGCGGACAGACCTCCGGTGCGATCTCATGGCGGCATGGAGACAGCGACTGTCGCAACCCCGTGCAGGGCACGCCACGATAGTGGCGGTAAGTCCCCTCTTTGAGGAGTGGCTGGAGAGGCGCCACGGCGCCCTCACCTTCCGTCTGACGCAGGTACTCACCGGACACGGTTGTTTCGGGAGGTACCTGCACCGAATCAGGCGGGAGGAAACGCCCGGTTGTCACCATTGTGAGGATCGGCCGGAGGACACGGTGGAGCACACCGTGGAGGTGTGTCCCGCTTGGGCGGAGCCCCGCCGTGTTCTCGTAGCGGCGATCGGCGGCGGCGACCTCTCGCGTCCGGCCCTGGTGCAAGCCATGGTCCGGGGCGAGGAGGAATGGGACGCCGTCGCCTCCTTCTGCGAAGCAGTGATGCTAGCGAAGGAGGTGGCGGAACGTGAGAGGGAGAGAACCTCTCGTCCCAGCCGCCGCGGGAGGCGCTCCGGGCGTCGGGGGCCACGTGATGGCTTCCGGCCACCGTAGACGCGGGCCTGTGGACGGTGAGTGATGGGTAAGCTCGCCGTCCGTCCGTCTTATGACGACAACAGGCCGTGTCGACGGCGCGTTCGTGTTCCACGCGCGCCTCAAAGAGATGTCAGCAACATGGAAGGGGCCCGCAAGGGCCGACGCCTGTCGAGGCTGCGGGTTGTCCGCAAGGGATACCGAGGCCTCGACATGAAGGGCGAAGAAGGAACATGGGTGGTTTTTAGTCAGTAGAAGTCTGACACTCCCTTTCGCTCTGCCCAAGAGCGGGAGGGGTTATTTGATGATTTCCCACCCCCCAAAAAAAAAAAAAAAAAAAAGGCTATTTGATTATTATAAAGTCTTCATATCTGGTTTTGATATTTTTGAAAACTAATTAAAATGGGTCATAGTTTTTGCTTTATATATGTTTGGAACGCAGCATCCTGGGTGTCAAAAGACAAGACAGGGTTCAAAACACCACGCTGCGTTCCACAAAATATAGTGGACGTTAGTAAGAAGCCTGCTAAGCTAAAATGGGATTGTTCGGGTCACGTCAGCCGCATGCACGCACGATGGTTGCCGGAAGACGGACTGGAGGCCAGCCCAGGAAGAGGTGGCGAGTCGATCTAGACGCGTACCGCGAGAAATCGTTCGAGAAGGCACGAGCAAAGAGCATATGGAAGGAATTAGGGGAGATCTTTGCCCAGCAGTGGGACAGTACAAAAAATATATATTTGGCCGACACAGATGATCTCCAACCAGCTTTAGGCCGCGTCTTCGCTTGCGTGAGTGTCTGTAATTATCCGACTGGAACATGGAATCTTGTGTATAGGCCTCTAGGTGTGGCCAGTGACTAAGTATTGGAGGTCAAACAGCCAGTCACTCCATGTAAATGAAACTAGCATAAATACTAAAATATCATTTTTAAAAACAAGCTTTAAATATTTGGTTTTTTTGTTCTTCTTTGAAACCCTTTTTAATTTTAATACCAATTACATGAGAGTTGCATATTAAATAACTTGTCCGCGATTTGGGAGTCCGCAATCTGCAATATTGGATTTAAGATGACGTCACTTAGCTAATCATGCCTTGTCATCCAAGCTAAACATGTACTGCAAAATTTTGGTTCGGTTGGGGATAACTGTTTTAAAAATCAGTTGCAAAATTCAGCCTGAACAAACATACAAACATTTCAAGTAATATAAAAACTTGTAGTAAGGGTCCTAAACCTAGAATTAAGGAAGAAAGTGGACCCTAACATACAGTGTTGGGAAAGGCTAGGCAGATGATGGTCTAGGATAGCACCTGAAATGCCTTTGGTTGTACAGATGCAATCAACTTAAAATATTTCAAAATATATAAAACAACTAGCTGTTCCCGGCATGCGTTGCAATGCCCTTTTTCCTACCTACTACCTGCCTGTGTACCAACTACCTACCTACCTACTACCTCCTACCCTACCTACCTACTACCTCCTACCCTACCTACCTACTACCCTACCTACCTACTACCCTACCTACCTACTACCCTACCTACCTACCTACTACCCTACCTACCTACCTACTACCCTACCTACCTACTACCCTACCTACCTACTACCCTACCTACCTACCTACTACCCGACCTACCTACTACCCTACCTACTACTCTACCGACTACCCTACCTACCTACCTACTACCCTACCTACTACTCTACCTACTACCCTGCCTACCTACCTACCACTTTCTCACCTTTTAAACCTTCCCTGGACTTCCACGAATAATTCAACACTATAATTAGCCAAATCGGTCCAGCCGTTCTCGAGTTTTAGCGAGACTAAAGAACAGCTATTCATTTTTATATAATAATAGCTGTACCCCGCGTGCGTTGCAATGCCCTTTTACCTGCCTACGTACCAACTACCTACCACCTACCTATTACCTACCTACCTACCTACATACTACTAATTTCTCACCTTCCCTGGACTGCCACAAATGTTTCAAAACCAAAATTAGACAAATCGGTCTAGCCGTTCTCTAGTTTTAGCGCGACTAACTAACAGCAATTAATTTTTATATTATACGCAAACACCATTTGAAAAATCGTTTTTCTATTGGGAAAGAAACAGTAATTATTTGTGATTATTGTGATAATGTCGTATGGTCTGTTTGAAGTTGTCATTCGTTGACTGAACAACTGAACGTCACTCAATTGTTTTGCCTTCCCGGAACCTCTCCACTAACACTTGAACTTTATAGGTACGGTATTAAAGCTCAAATTGATTTTACGTTTTAGTTAGAAAACGTTTGTATGGGAAAAAGAAAAGGGCTGTTTTTACGGCTTTTCCGGCCATTATTCGAATTTTTCTCGCCGTAAGAACCATCCTTGAACTTCAACGAACATTTAAAAAAAAAAATCAGCCAAATCGGTCAAGCCGTTTTCATGCCAAGTCGTGACAACGGAAAACGGGTTTCATTTTTATATATATAGAAGAAACTGTTATATTCGAAGAATACAATTAATCTAATTATCGGGGACTTAAAACAAATAGTAAACACGCAAAATATCCGGTTTCCTGTATTAATGATACAATAGCCAGTAGCTATATGACGAAATCAGAACAAAACATTAGTTTTATTTGTATACTATGATTCAATGTCAGATTTTTTCCTTTTATGCGATTCAGCATTCTCCTGCCCTTCCCAATTTATTTGGGGTCGGCGCAACATGTCTTCTTCCATGCTTCTCTAATTACTCTTCTTCTCTTCTCTCTCTTCACACAGCTCGTCCATCGTTTCTTTGGTGTTCCTCTACTCTTACAACCATTTTTTGTTGTTTTGGGGTGTGGGAAATCATCAAATAACTCCTCCCGCTCTTGGGCAGAGCGAAAGGGAGCGTCAGACTTTAAACCATAAAATGTTGATGGTAAAGTTCAAAATTTTTTGCGATTTTTTTTTTCAGTTTTAGTAACTTGGTGCGCTGGTTACTGTACAATGATTTGCCTAAACTAGACTTTGTGAATATCACCGCTTTTGCTCAATAATACATGATGTACAATAAAATGAATGTCTTTAATATTACGCTGTTTAAAAGAAACTTGACTCCTCCCTGCTGTGGGCGGAGCAAAAGGGGTTGTCAGGCTCTTACTGACTAAAACTCATCCGTGTTCTTCCTAAGGCCCTTTGCGTTATTTTGTACTCAGTTGCGGAATTAGCCCCTTCGAACAAATTCCGGAACTCTGGACGCCCAAAGCTATCTGTAAATCAGTCAGTCAGTATGTCTTGAGTCTCCATTCTTCGGCCTTGTTCTTGAAATCTTCAATATATTGTGTGTTTCATCTATAACTCTATAATTATGGGGTCCATATGTATATTGTTGCAGATATGGGGCGACCTCCAGGAGGGTATCGAGCAGGTTTACAAGCGGCAGCATATGGAAAAGAAAAGATATATGGACTTGTATACGTATCCTTTTAAAAATTACTTCTTAACCGACTTTACATAAAGGCGGTGGCGTAAAATTGATTCATAACAAGAATTACTGCCACACTCAGAGGCGTTTAATGATTACTTAAGTCATCACTTAGTAAAGGTTTTGACACTTTAGTGAAGGTTTTGAATGTCAAATCTTTACTAAGTGACGGCTTAAGTAATCATTACTCTGAGTACGGCAGTTAGTGCAGTATAAGTACTAAAAGAGGTAGAATAAAAAAAAAACTTTTTAAAAAACAACTGACTTCCAAAAAATATATAAAATATTTTTACTTTCGAAAGTCGGTGACAAAAAGTCAATAAAACAAATCAAAGTCACCGATTTCGGAAAGTAAAGCAATTTTTTTTTGTTAGTTTCTTCTCGTATCGATGTTACTTTCTTAGTATAGTATAACGGGTTGGTGTCCGCAACTCCACGTCCATAGCACGTATTTTGCGTACGATTAGGAACATTATTCAATCCATCCCAACTCCTACATAAAAGCCAGCAACTTCTTGGTGTTGCTGACGATCTCGCGGAGAGTACCTGGGTTTGTAACTTCCATATTACACGGTTTGGCCCCAGAAGGTGGCCACGTTATTTCAGCGACAAAGGCGCTATTCAGGTCGTCAATGGTACAGGTAAAAGGACACCTGGAAGAGGAACACTCCAGCGCGAATTAAAATAGAAATCTGCGGTTCTTGTAAATCTTTCACAAATTGTCAAAGTTCGCCGGTAACTGTTTTGAGAAGGTCAAATAGACAGTCGCTCCATGTGAAATACTGGTATTCACCTGGGCCCGCATGGTGGATTATAGTCCGTCCCTCTCCTAGAGAGAAGGCCTGAGTCCCTGCAGTGGGAACATTATAGGCTAATGATGATGATGATGACCTGCATCCTGTTCAGGTTCATCCAAATCAACCTTTATCCTAATGCTTTAGTGATAAAGTTCAAAGACTATTATAGAAATTTGACAGATTGTGGAATGAGGAAAATGTGAGGAACGCTTTGAGTACCTATGAGTGTGGATGGGAAGAATAGAGGAAGACCAAAGAAACGATGGATGGACTGTGTTAAGAACGATATGGCAAGAAAGGAGGTGTCTAATGAAATGACAAGTAACAAAGAAGTATTGAAAAAAAAGACTGCGCCGACCCCAATTGAATTGGGATACGGGCAAGAGAATGATGATGGTTTGACTGTAGTAGCTTGATACATGAGGCCACTTACTGCAAAAATCTGGCTCAAATGCATTCAGCCGGTAAACACTTCGGTATCCTCGCCTGCCTAGCACTAGTTTTTCATGCACGATATCCACAAGCTAGTTCTATTGCGCAAATTGTAGTCTGCAATCGATTTGCATTACGAAAACATTTACAGCAATTAGTATTTATGCGAGTTTTTAACCTGAAACTTAAAAATCAGCAGCTTGTGCAATAATGGATGTAAATATATCATTTACAAAGCCGAAAGGGACTTGTTTACGTGGTTGACGGGTTGGTGTAGGGCTCGTTTACACCGTGTTTAATGCAACTACGGTAACTGGCCAGTTCGTAAGCCCAAAGAATAAGCGTCAAACACCGTATATCTTTATGTTAACTATTTAAAATAAATGCATAGCAAATATTCGAATAGGATGTTACAACTAAAAATAGAAAAATAAAAACAAAAGAGTGAAAATTAACTTCAGCTAAGTCGATGGCAAAAA
The DNA here is from genome assembly GCA_949774965.1 of Diarsia brunnea. Taxonomy (NCBI): domain Eukaryota; kingdom Metazoa; phylum Arthropoda; class Insecta; order Lepidoptera; family Noctuidae; genus Diarsia; species Diarsia brunnea. Next base: position 5,461,497 of record OX459023.1, read on the forward strand.
ACTAAGTCAAACAAACGAAAGTCACCGACTTCAGCAAGCTAAATTTATTTTTTTCACTTTAAAGTCGAATGTTTTTTGCAAAATTAAAAAAAATATCACCATGGTCATTCTTTTTCCAAATAATACCGTAGATGATGAAGATTTTGCTTTGTATAATACCTACATAAACTGCAATAACACACACACAAACTATAAGGAAACGTACTCTACTTCCGTATGTCATTCGCTACTGGTGATGTTGCGAGGTTATTGAACGCCAAATTGAGCAGTTTCTTCCGCTATTAAGATTTATGCTTATTCCATTGTTTCTTGTTTGAAGAGTTTAACTTCCCAAATGATCTTGTTAAGTGCCGTTTTGGCCAGTGAAGAATTTGGAGTCTCTCAATGTGACTGTGAGGTCAGTAGAGGTATTGTTGTAGTCATCATCATGATAATAAAGAACTTGATCATCTGCGTACCGAAGACAGGTAAATCATTCATCCTCAATCCACACTCACTCTCTTTCAAGTCTGTCAGACAACTATCCATGTATAGGTTGAACAGCCAAGGAGACGCTACACAACCCTGTCTTACACCTCTTAAGATGCTAAACCAACCAGTGTATGCCCCGTTTATCGTAACACAAGCACTAGAATCTGTGTACAAAGAAGGCATTTGACAGGCAACTCATTCATCCTCAATCCACACTCACTCTCTTTCAAATCTGTCAGACAACTATCCATGTATATGTTGAACAGCCAAGGAGACGCCACACAACCCTGTCTTACACCTCTTAAGATGCTAAACCAACCAGTGTATGCCCCATTTATCCTAAGACAAGCACTAGAATCTGTCTACAAAGAAGGCATTTGACAGGCAACTCATTCATCCTTAATCCACACTCACTCTCTTTCAAGTCTGTCAGACAACTATCCATGTATATGTTGAACAGCCAAGGAGACGCTACACAGCCCTGCCTAACACCTCTTAAGATGCTAAACCAGCCAGTGTATGCCCCATTTATCGTAACACAAGCACTAGAATATGTGTACAAAGAAGGCATTTGACAGGTAACTCATTCATCCTCAATCCACACTCACTCTCTTTTAAGTCTGTCAGACAACTATTCATGTATAGGTTGAACAGCCAAGGAGACGCTACACAGCCCTACTTAACACCTCTGAAGATGTTAAACCAGCCAGTGTATGCCCCATTTATCCTAACACAAGCACTAGAATCTGTGTACAAAGAAGGCATTTGACAGGCAACTCATTCATCCTCAATCCACACTCACTCTCTTTCAAGTCTGTCAGACAACTATCCATGTATATGTTGAACAGCCAAGGAGACGCTACACAGCCCTGCCTAACACCTCTTAAGATGCTAAACCAGCCAGTGTATGCCCCATTTATCCTAACACAAGCACTAAAATTTGTGTACAAAGAAGGCATTTGACAGGCAACTCATTCATCCTCAATCCACACTCACTCTCTTTTAAGTCTGTCGGACAACTATCCATGTATAGGTTGAACAGCCAAGGAGGACGCTACACAACTCTGAAACTAGCCAGTGTATGCCCCATTTATCCTAACACAAGCATTGGAAGAATCTGTGTACAAAGAAGGCATTTGACAGGCAACTCATTTATCCTCAATCCACTCACTCTCTTTCTATCAGTCCACAGCAGTTGCCACTCTTTTGAACCATGCTTGCCTGGTATCAATATGCGTAGCCTTATTTTTCAAACGATGTTAGGGTCGACTTCCAGTCTTACCGGATGCAGCTGAATACCAGTATTTTATATGGAGCGACTGCCTATCTGATCTTCACAACCAAATTAGTACTAGGTAATACGATAGTCCCTTGGTAAGACTGGTTGTCAGACTTTCAGGTCACTGACTACCTGTAACGACTGCCAAGGATATGGCAGCTGGGACCAACAGCTTCCGAGGCACGGAGGAAACTCGGTATGTACCCATCCACACCGAGTTTCGGACCACACTACTAATATCGTCAACAAAATTATAAAGAAGTATAATAATAAAAATGAAACCTCCATTTTTATAAACATAAAAGATGATGAGAACGCAATATTAACGCCTGATAAGAATTGATCGATAAAACAACGTACGTACGTCGTGTTGTTTTGTAAACAAACGCGTCGGACGTCTGTAACATGACTTTTAATAGAACTGCCCTGATTTCTTACAAACACGGAGTTATGAAACTTAAGAGTGGATTTATAAGTCTAATCTAGGCTTGTGATTCATCAAAACCGTGACGATGTTGGAACACATAAATTGCATTTAGAAAAGTTTTGACTGCGTCTAAAATTGGAGATCTTTGGATGAATTTTTTAACCACCTACGGTTTTATTAATTACTAGCTGATGCCCGCGGCTTCACCCGCGTGGATGTCGGTCAAATTATATACTAAAACCTTCCTCTTGAATCACTCTATCTATTAAAAAAAACCGCATCAAAATCCGTTGCGTAGTTTTAAAGATTTAAGCATACATAGGGATATAGGGACAGAGAAAGCGACTTTGTTTTATACTATGTAGTGATAGTGATAGTGAAAATATAATATCCTACTCAAATATTTGCTATGCATTTATTTTACATTACAAACAATACATGCCATGGCAAAAGGGTTATCCCCAATAAAATGAAACTTTACACACCTGTCTAAATGTGGGTGTACTATACACATCTGCGTTATGTTAAGAGATTGTGTAAATAATAAACATCCAAGCCATTGCAGCAATCACGATAGATTTGCTGTCTAATATTGAAGAGTTCCATTGTTTATCTCCGAAGATCAGCATCAGATCTTTATCAAATTTAAACAGAACCACACACCGCTGAATAACATTCCCACAAGTAAACAAGGAATCATTGAAATCGGTCCGCAATTGGCGAAGATATCGCTGAAAAAACAGAAAGAAAAACAAACGAATTGATAAACCAATTTTTGGAAGTCAGTCAACAGCTAAATATGTAGGACAGCCATAGATGATAAATAAAGTTTATTTTCAAAAAGGTTTTTATAAACACTTGTTTAAATTAACTTAAGATGGGGCGGGGCCAGTGTTTTTCGTACCTAACGATTTTGAGAAGAAACAGCGGCGATTGCTTCTCAAAGTAGTATTAAAACAACTTTTGAGGTCCAGATGTAATCTTGATATACTCACATGAGGATGAGAATGACTCCTCCCTTAGGGCGGAGCGGAAGGGTGTGTCATACTTCTACTGACTAAAAACTACCTATGTTCCTTCTTAGCCCTTTGTGTCCGGGGCCGCGGTATCTCTTTCAAACAACCCGCAGCCCAGCATTCCATCCTATCCTTAACAATGACAAATGATAATGCAATTTTCTCCAAGAAACAATAATACCCTGAACAGACCACAGTCATGTGTACAACTACTGTACATCCGTGCATCATCAGAGCGCCAGCAGTAGTTCCACTGGTCGACTGCCCAACACCAATGGTGGACGGACTACCTATGGAGGAAAGAAACAGGTATGACATTTTTATATGATACTAGCGTTTGCAGCCCGCGGCTTCGCCCGCGTCAAATTATATAGTAAAACCACAGATATAGATAGACCTAGATAACGCAAGTAACACGACCTGTATGAAAACCAAGCGTGCCGTTTTTAACTACCTATTATGACGTCACAAGCACGATTTAGTGATGAAAAATCGGACAATCTAATCGATTCAAAAATGCCGTCGCGTACGGCGCCCCCTTCGCCCCACAACCCCCGCCTTTTGCACCAGCGCCGACGTCCGACTAGCGCTATGCACCGATGCAGACTGAGCGCGAAAGTGGCCACTTACGATTTTTGTACGTAAGCTAAGCACGCGAAGTGTTGCTCTTGCGTTGTCTTGGTCTATCTATATCTGTGAGTAAAACCTTCCTCGAGAACAACTCAATACATTGGTGAAAACAGCATGAAAATCGGTGCAGTAGTTTTTGACTAACACTTTTTTTTTTGTGCGTGTAGAAAATCATCAAATAACCCCTCCCGCCCTTGGGCAGAGCGAAAGGGAGTGTCAGACTTCTTCTGACTAAAAACCACCCATGTTCCTTCTTAGCCCTTTAAGTCGAGGCCGCGGTAACTCTTGCGAACAACCCGCAGCCCGGACGGGGTCTGCCTAACCCTTTTTTTTTTTTTTGGGGGTTGGGAAATCATCAAATAACCCCTCCCGCTCTTGGGCAGAGCGAAAGGGAGTGTCAGACTTCTACTGACTAATAACCACCCATGTTCCTTCTTCGCCTTTCATGTCGAGGCCTCGGTATCCCTTGCGGACAACCCGCAGCCTCGACAGGCGTCTGCCTAACCCTTAGGGGACTGACAGCGTGGTGCTGTGTTTCTGATGACTTGTTTGTGTTTACAGAGCGGTCATGTCCAAGGCGGCGCGCAGTTGGTAGGCCTCGAACTGTACAAGAGACTGAAGGATTTCCTCCGGATTTACCTCATCAATTTACTCCAGGTAAAATTAACTATACCTCACCCGTTCAGCGGTGGCCCCGTGGGTTCGAACCCATCCAGGAACATTACTTTGTGTAAGTTATTTCATCACCACTGCTCTCAAAACGGTGAAGGAATCGCGAACATGTCATAGAACCAAAAATTTGAAGACATAGAGATGTCTACCAACCGCTCTGGGCCCGTTTGGTGGATTATAACCTTTACCTTATAGAGAGAAGGCCTGTGTTCCAGCATATTATGTGCTCATTCCAGCTATATCTGATCATAAACTAGGTTTATTATGGACCTCAACCGACATAAAATCTATGTCACATTTAAAAATTAGGAAATAAGAAGACTATAATTTGGTTTAGTAGTTACAAAATAAAAATGCTCGATATATGCACAGTTGCACACGGTAAGTGACGGCGAGCGAGTGTCCCTCGGTATGATCAAGGGCCTTAGCGTTAGGTGGGGCGCTGCGATTACGTAGGATCGTGTGACGCGACCTCACTGGCTGGCGCAATATAATGATCCGGAACAATAGGGATGTTTACTGACTAAAAAAAATATGATTCTAATTAGTCCGTCTGTTAGATTATCGAAAAATATTGGATACGTATTTTTTGTTTTATCAAATCAATAAAAATTGACGAAGATAAAACGCGTCAATGATTTGAGTGGGGGGTCGTGACGTCACTCACCGGTAAAAAATGTCATACTAATGTCTTAGAATATGACGTCACACGAGTTTTCAAAGCACTGTATCGTCTTCATTGTTTGTTTACGTGAAATAAGAAAAAATACGTGTCCAATAGTTTTTGGAAATCTGTCTGACGGACTAATTCGTTTTTTTTTAGTTAACTACCCTATTATGGTCCACCGCCTGTTTAAAATTCTCATCAAATAAAAACTTTATTTCCAGAATGGCGCAGAGTTAATGGGCGAGGACGTGCTAGCCTTCTACACGAAACAATGGGAGGAGTACCAGTTCTCTTCGCGAGTGCTGAACGGTGTCTGCGCATACCTCAACAGGCACTGGGTCAAGCGCGAGTGCGAGGAGGGCAGGAAGGTAACTGAACTAATAAGAACACTCCCTACCTCCCTATAATAGATATATAAAGGGATGTTTGATGACTAAAAAAATATGATTATCGAAAAATATTGGATACGTGTTTTTTGATTTATCAAATTAATAAAAACACAAAGATAAAACGATCATGAGTGGGGGCTTGTGACGTCACACGAGTTTTCGAAGCACTGTATCGTTTTAATTTTTTGTGTACGTGAAAAAAGAAAAAAATATGTGTCTACGGAATTCTATCTGACGGACTAATTAGTTTTTTTTTGTCATCTACCCTATTCACCTAACAAACAAAATCAAAATCGGTTCAACCGTTCGGGAGCTTTTAACTGAAACTTAACAATGAACTCACCAAAACCCCCCATCATTCCAGGGTATCTACGAGATCTACCAACTGGCCCTGGTGACGTGGCGAGACAACCTGTTCCAACGTCTCAACAAGCAAGTCACCAACGCTGTGCTCAAGCTCATCGAGAGGGAACGCAACGGGGAGACTATTAATACTAGGCTTGTTTCTGGAGTAAGTAAAATGTCACATCTGGGTTATTGGGTTACGTGAGTGGGGGTACCTCTCGTCCCAGCCGCCGCGGGAGGCGCTCCGGACGTTGGGGGCCACGTGATGGCTTCCGGCCGCCGTAGACGCGGGCCTGTGGACGGTGAGTGCCGGGCTAGCTCGCCGTCCGTCCGTCTTATGATGACGACAGGCCGTGTCGACGGCGCGTTCGTGTTCCACGCGCGCCTCAAAGATATGTCAGCAACATTGAAGGGGCCCGCAAGGTCCGACGCCCGTCTGGGCTGCGGGTTGTTCGCAAGAGATACTGCGGCCTCGACATGAAGGGTTAAGAAAGAACATGCGTGGTTTTTAGTCAGTAGAAGTCTGACACTCCCTTCCGGGAGGGGTTATTTGATGATTTCCCACCCCGAAAAAAAAAAAAGAAGGGTTATTGGGTTTTTCCATCAGGAAAGCCACGGAGTCTAAGCAACTGGGTTTAGACCGGTTGTATACGTCCCTGTGTACATATTGACCATGTTCTGTTCTGTCTCCTGCTGATATGGACGGAACTGAAAATTATGTTTTTTCCTATTCCTCAGCTATTCTTTTCTGATTAATTTTCTCTGGGACTTCGTCGAGCTTCATTGTTTCGTCGATTTTCTGGTGGTCAGTGGTTTGGGAATAATGTGGCAGACTTGTCCCAAAAAAAACCAAGCATTTTGTACATCAAATTAAGTAATTCTATACTAAAAATTTTGGGAGTGTCTGCCTATCTGACCTTCATAACCCTTTTTTTATTAGCTTATATTGTCCCACCGCTGGGCAAAGGATTTCTCCGGGCAATCTCGCACAAAAGCCTCAAGTCGTCACGCCATATTTCATAACCCTTTTTTTTTTGGCGGGTGGAAAATCATCGAATAACCCCTCCCGCTCTTGGGCAGAGCGAAAGGGAGTGTCAGACTTCGCCTGACTAAAAAACACCCATGTTCCTTCTTAGCCCTTTATGTTGAGGCCGCGGTATCTCTTGCGAATAACCCGCAGCCGGGATATTTCATAACCCTTATATAATAAATATAATTTATCCACCTCGGAGAACCATTCCACATTTCTAAACCCTTCATATCTTTCCAGGTAATCAACTGCTACGTAGCCCTAGGCCTGAATGAAGACGACACTTCAGCCCGAGGCCAGAACCTAGTGGTGTACAAGGAGACGTTCGAAGCCGTGTTCCTGGAGGATACCGAGAGGTTCTACACACGAGAGAGCACTGATTTCCTCAGGAACAATCCTGTCACTGAGTATATGATCAAGGTAGGTTTTTACTGTGGAAAAAACATGAATTTTGAGACATCATCATTTGCCTAGCCTTTTCCCAACTATGTTGATCGGCATCCGGTCTAATCGGTTGCAGCTGAATACCAGTATTTTACATAGAGCGACTGCTTATCTGACCTCCACAACCAAAGTAGAATGGTTGTTAAACTTTCGGGTCACTGACTACCTGTTACGTCTGTCAAGGATCTACAAATAACAGCTGAGTCGGACGACTTTTGAGACAGTTGGGTAAAAAAAATGTTCATAAAATGAAAAGGACTAGGCCAAACTATGTTAAATTTTTACGGGACCAAATGGCAACTATTCTGCATCAAACTAAAAAATAATCACGTAAATCGGATCATAAATCTCAGCGTAATTGGTGTACATTAATTATATAAACGAAAAATACACCAATCGATTTGAGGACCTCCTTTTTAGGAAGTCGGTTAAAAATATACCAATCGAATTGAGAACCTCCATTTTGGGAAGTCGGTTAAATACTCGGTAAAATCTGTCTTTCCCAGGGATATCCCCTGGGTACTTATCATGTTCAAAAGTCTAAGTTTTAGTTTTTTTTTTGTTTAAAGAAGAGAGTTAATCAACAAAAATTGTCACTGGTAAGTACGTCACATACATATTCGCGCGAAAGACTGTCGTTTTGACGTTCAGAAAGTGCTGATTTTCAACCTCTATTTGGGTAAATGACTTTTGATATCATGGCTCGTCTTGATAGCTGGGCGGTAAAATCTAATGTATGTTCACGATTGGAATTCCGCACGGCTTAGCTCAAATTGTGTCGACCAAACCTGAACATGATTCAGCGATGGTAGATGCCAAATGTAGATCGGTACGAGCAAAACAGCCGAATATGTGTAGTATTTTCTTATAAACATTTTAAAAGGTGAAAAAGTCAGCAAATACCTCAGTTTTTGGTCAAATAACCAGAATAATATGTCGATTTTTTATACAACACTAACATATTTTTTAATTTCCCAGGCTGAGCAGCGTCTCCAAGAAGAACAGCGACGCGTGCAAGTTTACTTACACGAGACTACGATGGAGCGGCTAGCCAAGACATGCGACCGAGTGCTCATCGAGAAACATCTCGAGATCTTCCACGCTGAGTTCCAGGTTCGTACAGACAACCTTGAATCTTATGCTTTAGTCATAAAGTTAAAACTCGATTGGAGAAGTTTGACAGATTTTAGTACCCTTGTGTGCCGGTGTCTTAACATAGATCAAATTAGTAAAAATCGTCATTTCACTGACTGAAGACGCATGGTCTAAGTTACTGGGTATTTTATTCAACAAAAATTTAATTCTCATGGGCATGATTTTTTTAAACAAGAGTTTTATAATAATAACAAAAGTGAGCAGGTTGAAAGGTTTTTGAAGAAGGTTTAAAGTCATCCAAACGGCAATGGAGGGTGTGATGCTTAGGGCACGCCACGATAGTGGCGGTAAGTCCCCTCTTTGAGGAGTGGCTGGAGAGGCGCCACGGCGCCCTCACCTTCCGTCTGACGCAGGTACTCACCGGACACGGTTGTTTCGGGAGGTACCTGCACCGAATCAGGCGGGAGAAAACGCCCGGTTGTCACCATTGTGAGGATCGGCCGGAGGACACGGTGGAGCACACCGTGGAGGTGTGTCCCGCTTGGGCGGAGCCCCGCCGTGTTCTCGTAGCGGCGATCGGCGGCGGCGACCTCTCGCGTCCGGCCCTGGTGCAAGCCATGGTCCGGGGCGAGGAGGAATGGGACGCCGTCGCCTCCTTCTGCGAAGCAGTGATGCTAGCGAAGGAGGTGGCGGAACGTGAGAGGGAGAGAACCTCTCGTCCCAGCCGCCGCGGGAGGCGCTCCGGGCGTCGGGGGCCACGTGATGGCTTCCGGCCACCGTAGACGCGGGCCTGTGGACGGTGAGTGATGGGTAAGCTCGCCGTCCGTCCGTCTTATGACGACAACAGGCCGTGTCGACGGCGCGTTCGTGTTCCACGCGCGCCTCAAAGAGATGTCAGCAACATGGAAGGGGCCCGCAAGGGCCGACGCCTGTCAGGGCTGCGGGATGTCCGCAAGGGATACCGAGGCCTCGACATGAAGGGCGAAGAAGGAACATGGGTGGTTTTTAGTCAGTAGAAGTCTGACACTCCCTTTCGCTCTGCCCAAGAGCGGGAGGGGTTATTTGATGATTTCCCACCCCCCAAAAAAAAAAAAAAAAAAAGGGTGCGATGCTTGGAGTTTCGTTGCGTGATCTAATCAAAAATGAATATATTTGTGAAAGAACCAAGATTACAGACTTAGCCCGAAGAATAGGGTAGTTAACTAAAAGAATCTAATTAGTCCGTCAGATAAATAAAAAAGAAAAGATAAATCACTACATAGTATAAAACAAAGTCGCCTTTTCTGTCCCTATATCCCTATGTGCGCTTAAATCTTTAAAACTACGCAACGGATTTTGATGCGGGTTTTTTCAATAGATAGAGTGATTCAAGAGGAAGGTTTATATGTATAATACATGCATCATATACTAAGGCAACATTGCTAATTTTAGAGGTTTCTAACGTGATGTCGTAAATTAACCTATTTTTTTGGGCTTATTTAGCAATTTAGCAAAAACGCTGCCTAAACCCTACGAGTTAGATCAAATTAATGTACTACAGTATTGTACACCATAAAAAGGTCTACAAAAAAGTCCGCGATGGTATATGTTTATATTTTAGGGATAACCCACATTAACCATTTTTATTGTTTACTTTTTACGTGAAAAAATGGCTTATTTACGAAGCTATTTTAAGCAATACGACATTAATCCTTATCGAATTAAGTACCTTAAATACAGTGTGCAATTAATATAGATCAATATGGTTCCTTACAGCATGTAAATTAAACAAATATTTTCGGAGATATTACAAATTTAAAGTTTGCGTTTGCGGCGGGCGGTACCGGTCGGTGTATTGATTCCCCGAATCCCTCTGATACCATCGGATTTACCCTTCCAATTTAAACGTTTACAGTTTCCGGTAAAGACATCTTTTGCAATGACCATTAATAAATCGCAAGGTCAAACCTTCAACGTTGCAGGCTTAGATTTGAGCGTTGACTGTTTTTCACATGGCCAACTGTATGTCGCTCTTTCAAGAGTAACCTCAAGAGAAAACATGTTTGTATTGTCTAATGACAAGAAAGCTGTGAACGTTGTGTATAAAGACATCCTGTAATATATTAATTGTTGTAAAAAAAAAAAAAATACCTAAAAATGTAAAAAGTAAATAAGTAAAAATGTGTAATGTAATAAAAATTGTATGAATTTAGATATTCCAAAGATAGCAGGAAATCTTCATAGTAAGTATAGGGAAAGAGGAATTGTTTTACTCCAAATTTAATGCGTGCAGGCCAAGGGCAGTAATGAATGAATCAAAAATACTGGATCGATTTTAATCATGTTTTCATTGAGTGACATAGGCATATATATTTTATGCCCGTGCAAAGTCGGAGCGGGCCGCTATGTTTTTATATACAACGTTCATAGTTTTTCTGTAGTGTATTTAATTTACTATCAGCATTGCACCCGTGCGAAGCCGGGGCGGGTCGCTAGTATGTTAAATAAAAAAGGATTGCCCAAGGGCCAAGGCAAGGGCAAGGGCAAGGCATATTCCTCGCAGAAAAGTTGTGAGTGCCGACCGCGAGCTAAGACACGTAGCGTGGCGCGACCTGCCACTGCCTGGAGCGTGCAGCTGCTGTAGCTTGCGGGGATGCAATGCGAGGCGAGACGCACGGGATTGAGCATTGTGGCGACACTTAGGGGAGGCCTATGTTCAGCAAGAACAACTTTTATGTTTGTACGAGTATACATCGACCTTTTTGTCTCGCATCCTGCGTCGAATTCGCTGCAGTTTAACCAAAGCTTTAGAATGTACATTTTTTCCTGTTTTGCGGCCTTTTTCCTCCTTTTTTTCGAACATTTCATAACCGAGTTTTTTTTACTTTTTTTCAGAAACTCCTAGACGGCGAAAAGAACAGCGACCTAGGGCGCATGTACGCGCTCGTGGCGCGCATCCCCGACGGGCTGTGCGAGCTGCGCCGACTGCTGGAGCACCACATACACGCGCAGGGGCTGCAGGCCATCGACAAGTGCGGCGAGTGCGCGCATACGGTACGCAATCATACACGAAATATCACTATCTTGTAAAAATAAGACGTCTAAACAAGCTTTATTCAAGACCGCCACACTATTCCCAAACCACTGTAACTCCTGTCATCAACAGTGGCGACCACCAAAAAAGCGCCTAGACAATGAAGTGAGACGAAGTGCCAGAGAAACAATTTAACTGTCTTGGATCCCGCAACGAAATTAATCAGAAAAGAACAGCGGAGTAGGAAAAACATGCTTTCTACTTCCCTCAATATCAGCAGGAGACAGAACAGAACAATGTCAATAGGGACCACAGAGGGACGTATACAACTGGCATAAGACCACACCTGAATTTAAAAGCTATCGAATTTACATGCAACAATATTTAGGTCAGATTTTTTAGGGAAAATTGTCAAAATTAATTATGTTTCAAAATTATTAAAATATACCGCAAAATATGGTCATTTTAGATCTGTAAACACATTCAATAGATGCGTAGTATTTGGATTGTAACACTGTCTTACTTTTCACCACAACCTGCGTCTCACAGTTTACGCAAATTCACTAAAACCTCTATAATTTTGTTACAGGATCCCAAAGTCTACGTATCAACAATACTAGAAGTGCACAAGAAATATAACGCTCTAGTGTTGGTAGCGTTCAACAACGACTCCGGCTTCGTGGCCGCACTCGACAAGGCCTGCGGCCGGTTTATTAACAGTATGTATACGTAATATATCACTTCTTTATTCCATATACGAGTATGAATGTAGATGGTTATAAGAGCGGGCCTGTGGACGGTGAGTGATGGGTAAGCTCGCCGTCCGTCCGTCTTATGACGACGACAGGCCGTGTCGACGGCGCGTTTGTGTTCCACGCGCGCCTCAAAGAGATGTCAGCAACATGGAAGGGCCGACGCCCCTCGGGGCTGCGGGTTGTTCGCAAGGGATACCGCGGCCTCGAGATGAAGGGCTAAGAAGGAACATGGGTGGTTTTTAGTCAGTAGAAGTCTGACACTCCCTTTCGCTCTGCCCAAGAGCGGGAGGGGTTATTTGATGATTTCCCACCCCCCCAAAAAAAAAAAAAAAGATGCTTATAAGAGTAGAGGAAGACCAAAGAAACGATGGATGAACTGTGTGTTGGTTGTTTTGGCTTTTGTTGCTGTCAGTTAAGATGTCAATAGCGGTCATTGACCCACCTACATTTATTAAAATATAAAGTTCTAAATTTCCTGTTTTTGTGTTTTGTGTGTACATAAATAAATAAAAAGCCTATTCTCATGTCTTGAATCGTCATCTATAATAGTGATCTTCAATAGTTGTTCTGATGAAAAACGATACATGGTTAGTTTGTTTTCGTTCGTACGAAGATATATTAGGGAAAGGGCAATGACCGCTATTGACATCTTAACTGGCAGCAACTATAGAAAGAAGTTGAATTTCGAAATGACGAGTAATTGAGAAGTATGTTTTATGGTGTCGCTTCGCACGGCGTATTCGTCCGGAGATTTATTTATTTCCTTGTTGATGGAATGTCTAATTTAGTGTTATCGGAATAAAGTTATTTTGTTAGCGGCTGGTTAGGGCGAGTGTTTGTGCGGGTGAAGTGTAGATAATAGTGTACCTAACACAAGTGAGTCGGCCATGCTAGGCTGCGTGCTGCAGTCGGTCGGGCGGCCGCCGTGGTGTGGACGTCTGACGTCTCCCACCGGGCTGCGGTGTCGGGCGGTAGGGGCACGGGCGTCCGCCGCGAGTGCTGGCATGGCGGGCTAGGCGATATGACTCAATATTAGACACCAGTGTACATGTACGGATACTCGAGCTATAGAAGTGTAGAACATACTAAGATTAATTATGTAAGTCTCTTTTTAAATACAAACTGGGCAGCTCGAGTATGTGCGCATTTGGGCGTGGCGTACGTCTGTGTGAGCAGACGGTACACTAAAAATACAAAGCGATGTACTTATCCTTGGATATATTATAACAAAACTTAAGTGTTCCTTTAACTTTGTGATGAAATATTTAATGTTACTTTGACTAAGACCTGTATTCACGAGAACACTGCCGACAAACTATCCTGCAGTGTGGCAGAAAATTTGTATGATACCTCATCATGTAACTTTTGATGAAATAAAAATTAAAAAAAATAACATGTCTTCCAATTTTTTGGTTCTAAGACATTATCGTGAGGAAACCGACATGGTTTCCTCACGATGTATATTACGACTATATTCCAAGAGGGGATAAGCAGACAGGATAACTAGGTTTCGTCAGATATATATTATAAAAAAGAAGATGTAGTGACAAAAATTGAAAAGAGCATGCTTAGATGGTTTCATCATGTGGAGATGATAAGTGAAGGGCAACTAACAAAAAGTTATTTACAATGCATATTATGTGAGTGGCAACACCGGTAGGGGACGCCCTTCGTGACGTTCTGCAGAAAGGTGAGGTGCGTAATACTCGCATGTATGAACGTGGACGAGGCAAAAAGAATATGTAATGATCAGAACAAGTCGTGTTTTGTGATTTCTGCCTACCCCCATGAGAAAGAGGTGCGAATTTATGTATGTAACACTTGTTAGTTTTATACTTATCCTAGCTAGGCCTTTTTTTTTGGGGGGGTGGGAAATCATCAAATAACCCCTCCCGCTCTTGGGCAGAGCGAAAGGGAGTGCCAGACTTCTACTGACTAAAAACCACCCATGTTCCGTCTTAGCCCTTCATGTCGAGGCCGCGGTATCTGCGAACAACCCGCAGGCCCGACGGTCCTAGCTAGGCCTTAAATGGGCGTTTGGCCAAGGTAATGGGCCTGTTGAGTGAACTTATTATGGTTTAAATAAATAATGTGTAAAAGTTGAATATTTAAACACTGACTATGTTTATACCTTTTTTTTATACCTGTTCTTCTTTGCACATCTGAGATAAATGAAAAAGGGTTTTCTTTGCGGTTCTGGGATAAATGAAAAAGGATTTTAGGCAAATTCTGTCAAATTCAAATTCTGTTGCAGACGTTACCTCACACAACTTAACTCTTTGAATACAGCCTCATACAACAAAACACTCCTTCCTCAGGTAACGCGGTAACGAAAGCAGCAAACTCGTCATCCAAGAGTCCCGAGCTGCTCGCGAAGTACTGCGACCTCTTACTGAAGAAATCCAGCAAGAACCCTGAGGAGGCTGAGCTTGAAGACACGCTCAATCAAGTGGTATGTGAAATCTATACTTTTTTTATAGTAAGAAGTTTGGAAAAAGACATGCTGCGCCGACCCCAAATGAATTGGGATAAGGGCAAGAGAATGGTAATGATGATTATAATCATCATCTTCCTGCCCTTATCCCATTCTATTTGGGGTCGGCGCAACACGTTTTCTTCTTCCATTCTTCCCTGTTACACGTCAAGGTGGCATTTATTCCTTTCTCATTCATATCATTCTTCACACAATCCATCCATCTTTTCTTTGGCCTTCCTCTCCCTCTCCATCCATCAATATTTATATCCATCATCCTTTTTTAGTCACATGCTTTTCATCCCTCCTCATTACATGACCATACCAAGATAAACGACTTCCTTTCAATTTTTCTGTAACAGGTGCTACTTTCAAACTTCCTCTAATATACTCATTCCTCACTTTATCCATTCTTGTCACTCCGCACATCCATCTCAACATTCTCATCTCCGCATCATGATTATAATATAGGCTAATATTATTTTGTATTTGTTTCCAGATGGTTGTGTTCAAATACATTGAAGACAAGGACGTGTTCCAGAAGTTCTACAGCAAGATGCTGGCGAAGCGACTGGTGCAACACATGTCTGCCAGCGATGACGCTGAGGTAACCTAACCTTACAGTACTCCCAGCCCCATGTAATAGGGGGCTAGCCTATTGCCATCAACTTATAGGTTTCTTGGACACTAAATACCTGCTCATGAAAACATCATGATGTCTTGTAATCCCCTAAGTGTTAGACAGGTGTACGTAATTAATAGTAGTACACACATATTTTGCCAGTTATGTTTTAGTCCCATGATAAAGGGGGCGAGCCTATTACCATCAAATGAGCACAAATGCGGCACAACAGACACCGTGAGTGCTACAGAAAAAGTCCTGATTGACAAAATCAATATTACTGCCCGATTTCGGAACTAAGTGCCCCATGATCAGAACTCACGATTGCGGACTCCTAGACCATCGAAACATTTTAATCAAGTATTTTAGTATCTTACTGCCGTACTCAGAGAGCTTTAATGATTACTTAGGCCATCCCTTAGTAAAGGTTCTGACAGTTTTGTCATACATAAGTATGTCAAATCTTTACTAAGTGACGGCTTAAGTAATCATTAAATATCTCTGAGTACGGCAGTTAGTATGTATGATCGATCAATGTCACACTTCATTTTTTTATTTTTGTGATTGACCGATAAACAGAAATGTGATCAACATAACATAACATCACGCCTGTAATCCCCGAAGGGTTGGGCAGAGGTGTACCTAATAGTACACCCACATTTCGCCAGTTATGTTTAAGTCCCATGTAATAGCGGGCTAGCCTTTTGCCGTCAACCGGGCACAAATCCAGACTCCGTAGCTGTTACTGATAAATTCCTGATGGTAAAAGGCTATACAATAAAGGATATATATGTACTTTATCCGACCTGGGGGAGTCTGATCAAATCCCTTTTTTGTGAAGACCTTGGAAACCGGAAGGAAGTAAAATTGTTGGTCAATCTCATGTTAGCTGTTATTGGCTATATAACTGATAATATAAGATTGACATTAAAATTAGTATGTTCTAGGAAAATGAGCAGTGTTGGAAAATAATTGTTTTATTTGTTTCCAGGCATCAATGATCTCAAAACTGAAGCAGGCGTGCGGATTCGAATACACAAGCAAACTACAAAGAATGTTCCAGGTTAGTATTACAGTTAAAACTTTTGTTAAAATAAGACTGGTAATATCATGGTTACATTCAGCTAAACTGACATTGCACAATTTAACTGTGGAGCCGTTTTAACTGTGGAAATATTAATATTGTCTGATCTCGCTCGGCGTACATCAGGCTGTTCAAAAATTATCTTGATATATCCCTAAGGCCACGAAACCCCACGCCCCGTCGGGGCTGCGGGTTGTTCGCAAGAGATACCGCGGCCTCGTCATGCAGGGCTAAGAAGGAACATGGGTGGTTTTTAGTCAGTGGAAGTCTGACACTTCCTTTCGCTCTGCCCAAGAGCGCGGATATTCGATGATTTTCCACCCCCCCAAAAAAAAAAAAAAAAGGCCACGAAGCCCCACGCCCCGTTAGGGCTGCGGGTTGTTCGAAAGAGATACCGCCGCCTGGGCGCAAGGGCTAAGAAGGAACATTGGTGGTTTTTAGTCAGTGGAAGTCTGACACTCCCTCTCGCTCTGCCCAAGAGCGGGCAGCGGTTATTCGATGATTTTCCACCTGCCAAAAAAACAAAAAAGGCCACGAAGAGCGATCGTCGGCGTGGTGGCTTTCGGGATGACGTAGTTTAGTTTTGTTTTATGAATTGTTCTTCTGACATTCAAAAGTGCCTGTAATGGTTCAATTTAAATCAATGCTTTGAGTTTGTTCTCTTATTAACTTATTAAAATCACTACATAGTATAAAACAAAGTCGCTTTCTCTGTCCCTATATCCCTATGTATGCTTAAATCTTTAAAACTACGCAACGGATTTTGAAACGGTTCTTTTTAATAGATAGAGTGATTCAAGAGGAAGGTTTTAGTATATAATTGAACCGACATCCACGCGGGTGAAGCCGCGGGCATCAGCTAGTTAAATATAAAATAATCTCTGTCTTCCTCTCCCCAGGACATAGGCGTATCAAAGGACCTGAACGAGAACTTCCGCAAACACATGTCAAACAGTTCAGAACTGCCGCTGCACATCGACTTCAGCATCCAGGTGCTGTCGTCTGGCTCCTGGCCCTTCCAGCAATCCTCGTGCTTCCAGCTGCCCACTGAAGTAAGTTCATCATCATCAGCTTCCTGCCCTTATTCTATGTTTAGAGGGCGCAACAAGTTTTTTTCTGACATTCTCCCCTGTTAGACATCACGGCATCGTTTACTCCTTTCTCTTTTATATAATTCCTTATACATATATTATAAAGAGGAAAGATTTGTTTGTTTGTAACGAATAGGCTCCGAAACTACTGGACCGATTTCAAAAATTCTTTCACCGTTGGGAAGCTACACTATCCCCGGGTGACTTAAGCTACTTTTTATCCCTGTATTCCTACGGGAACGGGAACTACGCGCGTGAAACCGCGTGACGTCCGCTAGTTCCTTATAAAATCCATCCATCTTCGTCGACGGCTCGGTTAGCGCAGTGGCTGAGCGATTGGACTGCTGCGCTGCGTGTCGCGGGTTCGATCCCCGCACGGACCAAATATTTGTATAGCCTACAGATAGTCGTTTCGGGTCTGGATGTGTTTGTGTATGTGAGTTTAAATGTTTGTAAACTTACCCACGATACAGGAGAAATTCCTAGTGTGGGGCAACGTTTTTATAAAAAAAAATCTTTCCTTCGGCTTTCCTCTCCCTTTTCCTCCCCATCCATCAAAAATAATATCCATAACACTGTTTTTAATTTATATTTTTTCTGTACCAGGCGCCACTTTCAAACTTCCTCTAATATACTCATTCCTTACCTTGTCCATTCTTGTCACTCCACAAATCAAATCAAATCAAATCAAATAATTTATTCGCATAATATGGGTAAATAGATGATACATAATGCATTACATAATACAACAAAAAAGATCCTCATATTAACCATTTCTGGTATGCAAAATTTAAAACTTAAAATAAAAGTTTAAAAAATAATGAATTGGGTACCTATCAAATACATAGGTACACATTTACATTTTGAACTACATACTAAATTAACTAGTTATTATTGCACTGGTAGGAACATTGTAAGGCGCTACACTAATTTTCTATTCTTATAACTAAGGTATTCCTGGGTCGTGTAGAAACATTTATTGACTAACCAGGCGTACAGTTTTTTCCGGAATAAAGGTATAGATCTAAGGTCTTTTAGTTCACTAGGTAATTTGTTAAATAATTTAATTGACATAGGGTAACAATTTCTTCTAAACAGATCAGTTTTTATGTTCGGCAAGGGAAAACTATTAGGATATCGGGTATTAAAATTACAATAATCACCAAAGGATTTGTATAGATACTGGTGTGTTTTGACGAAATTACAAGATTCAAATATATACATGGACGGTGCTGTTAGTAAATTTAGCTTTTGGAACAATGGTTTGCATAAAGTTAAAGAATCAACATTACAAAGTGCGCGAATGCACTGTTTTTGAGCCAAGAATACTCTATTAAATTCCACGGAGCCACCCCATAATAGAATACCATATCGTAGGTTGGAGGCTACATATCCGTGATAAGCTTGTAAAGCTGTTTTTTGGCTGGATATACGTGTGAGACGCCAAAGAGCGTAAACATACTTGTTTATTTTGTTGCAGATTTTATTTATGTGTAATTTCCATGAAATCTGACTATCTAATGACATTCCAAGGAAAACTATGCTATCAGATTGTGCTATATAATTGTTATTGTATGAAATTTTTAGTTTGTAGTTAGATTGTTTTCTATTGTAAAATTTAATTATTCTAGTTTTGTCTATATTAACTTTTAGATTATTACGTTCTAGCCATTTGATAATGCTTCTAACAGCTTCGTTAACTTCTTTATTGTAGTTGTCAAATGAAGTATTAGGTGTATGTGGAATTACTAATGATATATCATCTGCAAAAAGGGTACAATGATGATGTGTCACGTTAGGCAAATCGTTGATGTAGAGTAGGAATAGAAGAGGACCTAATATACTTCCTTGTGGGACTCCGACTCTGTTAAATTCGAGTTTAGATTTATATGCAAATTCTATATTTTCGTTATTAATGTTGTTGATTTCTACATATTGTTGCCTATTTGTGAGGTAACTTTGTAACCATTTATGTGCTATACCGCGAATCCCGTAATTATAGGCTTTTTTGAGCAAAATATCATGATCAACAAAATCAAACGCTTTGCTCATGTCGAAGAACACAGCGCAGGTGTTAATACCTTTATCAAGATTTTCAGAGATCTTTTTTATTAATTTAAAGGCAGCTAGTGTAGTAGACTTTCCTTTCTGAAAACCGTGTTGTTCGGATTTGAGTATATTGAACTTATTTAGGAAATTTGTTAACCGTTTGAACATAACTTTTTCTATAATTGATGCACACATCCATCTGAACCACATACAATAATTTTTCATTATCCGTCATTGATCGATTTTATAGGAGATCCTTATTATTATACACCAGAAAGAGGATGAAAGATGAAAAAGCGATGATAATGTGATGATGAGATGATGGTGATGGAATGTGGATGTACTATTAGGTACACCTCTGCCTAACCCTTCGGAGATTACAGGCGTGATGTTATGTTATGTTTGTTATGTGTAGAAAGAGGATTACACAATAAAATTCTAAGAAGGCACTCAAGGAAAACTAAGTAGTGTATGATGTGGGGCTGCGGGTTGTTCGAAAGAGATACCGCGGCCTCGACACAAAGGGCTAAGAAGGATCATGGGTGGTTTTTAGTCAATAGAAGTGACACTCCCTACCGCTTTACCCAGAGCGGGAGGAGTCATTAATTGATGATTTCCCACCCTACAAAAAAAAAGTGTATGAGGTGCAAATCTACAAGATGTTGATACACTGATGTACGACTCTATCGTTCCTCAAGCAAGGGCAGGAGCACCTACATGTCTGGTTCATAAAAATATCTGGTGCAAAAATGGTTTAATTTGGTTAATACTTGAGGTCTATAGGTGGTATTGAACATTCTGTCCTCAATGTGCGCCACCACTGGTCCACCACTGCTGTTCTTCATAAAACTTATGATTTTAAACAAATATTTTCTTATTTATTTCCAGTTGGAGCGTTCAGTGCACAGGTTCACAACGTTCTACTCGTCGCAGCACTCGGGCCGCAAGCTGAACTGGCTCTACAACATGTCCAAGGGGGAGCTCGTCACCAACTGCTTCAAGAACAGGTGGGTATTGTCTTAGAGTAGCGCTGGCAGATGTACCATCATGTATGGAGCCCATCTGCCGAGACAGATTTAAATATCCTGATGGAGTTCTATCCTGTCCTGACGGAATATTGACCATATCAGCCTATTACAACTGCGATTCGCCAAAAGTAGGAACAAGAGTGCACTCCCCCTCGGTGAGCTTTCGTGTCCGGCCCTGGTGCAAGCCATGGTCCGGGGCGAGGAGGAATGGGACGCCGTCGCCTCCTTCTGCGAAGCAGTGATGCTAGCGAAGGAGGTGGCGGAACGTGAGAGGGAGAGAACCTCTCGTCCCAGCCGCCGCGGGAGGCGCTCCGGGCGTCGGGGGCCACGTGATGGCTTCCGGCCACCGTAGACGCGGGCCTGTGGACGGTGAGTGATGGGTAAGCTCGCCGTCCGTCCGTCTTATGACGACAACAGGCCGTGTCGACGGCGCGTTCGTGTTCCACGCGCGACTCAAAGAGATGTCAGCAACATGGAAGGGGCCCGCAAGGGCCGACGCCTGTCGAGGCTGCGGGTTGTTCGCAAGGGATGCCGCGGCCTCGACATGAAGGGCGAAGAAGGAACATGGGTGGTTTTTAGTCAGTAGAAGTCTGACACTCCCTTTCGCTCTGCTCAAGAGCGGGAGGGGGGGGTTATTCGATGATTTTCCACCCGCCAAAAAAAAGGGTGCACTTCCCCCTCGCACTCACGAGATTGAGGAACTAGACCACCATTCAAAGAAAATAAATCGCGGATAATCAAAATCAATAATCCGCCATTTTATAGCTTTACTTTTGTTATTAAACTGCATGCGTGGTTCAGATGCATTCATTTACATGACTGTGCTATGTGTGTAAAAGACATTGCTTCTTGCCAAATTTAATGATTCTAGGTCAACGGAAAGTACTATTGGTTTTAACTCTCTTATGAACTCCCCAAATATTCTACATAAATAGTCGTATCTTTTGATCGTACCTAGTATTAACTGGGTTATGGAGGTCAGACAGGCCGTCGCTCCATGTAAAATACTGGTATTCAGCTGCATCAGGTTAGACTGGAAGCCGACCCTAACATAGTTGGGAAAAGTCTAGGCAAATGATGATGATCTTTTGATCGCGTGGACTGCTGATAGAGACCGTATTTCATATAAATTTCAAGTTAATACGCGTATAAGGGTTCCTAGCCTAAACATAACATTTCTCGTTACAGATACACATTGCAAGCGAGTACGTTCCAAATGGCGGTACTTCTCCAGTACAACGACAACACTTCGTGGACAGTCGCTCAGCTCGAGCAGCACACCGGCATCAAAGGGGACTTCCTTGTACAGGTAACTGCCTCGTTGGTTTTGTGGTTACAAGCACGACTGCTATGCATGAGGTCCTGGGTCCGATTCCTTGGTGAGACAAATAGTGCAATAGGGTAGTTGACTGACTAAAAAAATATGATTCTGTTTAGTCCGTCAGTTAGATTATCGAAAAATATTGGATACGTGTTTTTTGTTTTATCAATTTAATAAAAATTTACCAAAATAAAACGTGTCAAAGATCACACGTCACACGATTTGACACGACTTTTCGAAGCACTGTATCGTCTTCATCTTTTGTTTACGTGATAAAAGAAAAAATACGTGTCCATTATTTTTTGGAAATGTATCTTCTTGACGTCACGGTTGGCGCAGTGGCTGAACAATTGGACTGCTGCGCTGCGTGTCGCGAGTTCGATCCCCGCACGGAGCGAGCAAATATTTGTATGCCCTACAGATATTTGTTTCGGGTGTGGGTGTTTGATTTGTGTATGTGAGTTTAAATGTTTGTAAACGCATCCACGATACAGGAGAAAATCCTAGTGTGGGGAACGTTTTTTAAAAAAAAAAAAACTGACGGACTAATTCGATTTTTTTTGTGAAATACCCCATTCAAATTTTCTTGACCTGCAAACAGAAATAAAACGTAAAAAAAATAATTTTCACGATGGGCTTTCCTGGTGCTTCCTCCATGGACTTCTCCCCGTCATTGCGAATATCTTTTTGATTCTGGCCCATACTTGGGAACCTTCAAGTTACGGAGAGGTCGGACGTTGCTAACAATATGTTTTTGTTCCGCAGGTGCTACAAATCTTATTGAAAGCGAAGCTGCTTGTCTGCACGGACGATGAGTCTGACCTGTCTGAGGGCTCCGTCGTCGACTTGTTCGTAGGTTATAAGAAGTGAGTATACAAAAAAACTACGTTTTAATGTTATGAGTGAAGTTGTAACAGTGTAACATTACTGTTTAGAACAAATACTCGCTCGACAGTAACTTGGTTAAGTATAAAATACTTAAGATGGCAGGCAATATGTGACTGCAATACAATGACTGGTAGCAATGCCAGCCATACTATGCAATATTGCAGTAATGACCCAGTAATATAACCACACGTATTTGGTATGGCCAAGTATTCTCTTTTTATGCTTGCCAATAGTACAGACACACAAAAAAAAACATGTACTTTGGGACTGCTCAGTAACACAATGCTTATTTGAATGGTAAATGGATTTATGATGACCACCTTTTTTATACATAATATCTTAAAATATACTTAAATCCTATTGGTTAAGAGCGAGTACAAACTACAGAGAATCGACATAGGTTGTTCTAGAATACCGGTGGTTCACGACCTGCTTCAGTAAATAGAAGACATTCGGCGCGAGCGCAGGACGCCTGCAAATACTTAAATACGACCGCATCGTCTAGCGGTGCTCATATCCGATGGATATCAGTAAAAAACAAAGGCAACTTGCTAATTAATATTTGTGTGTTAAAGCAAAAAACTCCGCGTGAACATAAACATCCCGCTGAAGACGGAGCTGAAGGTGGAACAGGAAGCCACGCACAAACACATCGAGGAGGACCGCAAGATGCTCATTCAGGTAACCACTCTCCCCCACCTTCTGCGTGTGTGTGACCGGTGTGCGTTTCTTTATATAGGGTGTAAAAGTACCCTTAACGCAAACGAAAGGCACTTGTTTTCCCCACCACTGCGATATTTTTTTTTGTTCTATAGACCATACCTGGGAACCTCCTAGTTACGGAGATATTGATGGTCGAAGTTCCAAATTTGTATATTTGGCCCCATTCATAGTTCAGTGTGACTTACCAGGTTTTTATATTTATATTTTGGGCCATATATTCTAGAACTTTTGGTATTATTTTTACTTAGAGACCCTCGAGTTATAGATTATCAAAAAATAACACGGTGCTAATCAAGTATCAAATCAAACCATAAACCAAATATGTTTTGTTTGCAGGCTGCAATAGTGAGAATAATGAAGACCCGCAAGACACTGAAACACCAGCATTTAGTTGTGGAGGTACTCAACCAGCTGTCCTCGCGATTCAAGCCGAGAGTGCCAGTCATCAAGGTATAATTATTATTTAATATAATTTAGTTTTGTAAGAGGGTTCTGAAAGTTGGCAGTTGGATTTTCTTGCTGGTTCTTCTCTATAGGTAACGACCGGCCCGAACCGTGCACTTTTTCTCGACTTTTATAAGTGCCCATGCAGGTCTCATAAGTGGGCATTTGTTACTGCAGTTTTCGGGTCCATAACCTTGCCTCCGGCTCGAGTATGCAGTCTCGAATGCAATAACAAAGTTTCCCCACTCATCAGAATGAATATTATTCTTAGAAGTTTTTAATGTGATCCATAACCCCGGACTATTCAATGCATCCATCAGCATAATGTTTTGAGTGCATTGTGTTCTAAAAGACAAGTGACAGTGCCCTAAGTAATGTGACACGTGCCATTGGTTCGCCATCTCTGCACTAACAAAAAAACAGTTGTTTATCGATTTTGAGGAAAAGGCAAAACCATTTTTTGGGTGTAAAACCAATAGGGTAATAAAAGGTTATCACTGTGTAGGTACACCTCTGCCCTACCGTTCATGAATTACAGGCGTGATGTAATATGTTTATGTGAATTTATTGTTATTTCCAGAAATGCATCGACATCCTGATTGAGAAGGAGTACTTGGAGCGCACGGAAGGCGAGAAGGACACATACAGCTATCTCGCGTGATTGCGCCGCGCACTATGTAATAAATGATATATAAACAATATTATGTAATCTACACGACTTTCATTTTTATTATAACCTGCCTTGATACATGTCATTGGATTTTTCTATCAGAAAGCACGTTAAACTGTTGATCCCGGCTCCCATATATCTTTGGCGGTCGTTACAGGCAATCGGTAGCTAAAAGGTATCGTATTAACCAGTATTAACTGGGTTACTACTACTACTAGGCAGATGATGATGAAACTTCTTAGTAGAATAGTATAGAATACATTTATTTGTCAGAATATTGTACAAATCCGGAAGGTGTTTTATATATTACTAGCGGACGTCACGCGGTTTCACCCGCGTAGTTCCTGTTCCCGTGGGAATAGAGGGATAAAAGATAGCCTATGTCACTCGCGGATAGTGTAGCTTCCTAACGGTGAAAGAATTTTTGAAATCGGTCCAGTAGTTCGGAGCCTATTCGTTACAAACATACAAACAAATCTGGAAAGATTTGTTTATAATATTAGTGTAGAAGTAAGATATATATTCTGTTGTTTCCGGGGTTCAAATGTGGTTTGTGGTTTGTTGTAGTTTTGGATCATCATTACATTAAAATTAAATTATTAATCAGCAGCCACAGAGTCTCCTATTATATACCTCTATATATTGGTATACCTCTGCCTAAGCCATCGGGAATTACAGGCGTGATGTTATGTGTTATCTTCTATGTTCATGTTTCGAATTGTTCATTTTCGTTCTAAACCCGTGACTGGCACACATACACTTAAGAAACACGTGATTGTACTCACGATAACAAACAAATATCTTAATGAAACGTTTTTTAAATACTCTTTCACTGTTATCACAGCCGTAAGAAATTCACACGCGCGCCTTATCTAAAGATATTATGTGTTGTCGCGTACTGCTGATATAATATTTATTTCAGTGGGGTAAACAGGTAGTAAATAGTAATTCGACAATGACGTCAAACAATTAACAATGACATGCAGGTTATAACTACCAGTAATCTAATCTACATACACTCTGTACCACAGTTTTTTGTGAAATTTGTTTTGTAAGTTTGTATGTAGAGGTTATGTATATTATTAGTATAAGTTTGTATATATGGTTATATATATTATCTTCGGAAATAGTGATCAGATTCAGAAAATTCTATCACTAACGGAAAGCACACGTTAAGTGTCCCTGTGGGTCCGTACCGGAACAAAGCCGCGTGCGAAATCTAGTTTGTATGTACCGCATAAGCTCCGAAACTGCTGGACCGATTCTAACCATTTTTTCACCAATAGAAAGCTATATTATCAGGAAGTAACTGCTATAATTAATTTTCAGAAAAATAGAGATCCTTAACTCACGCGGGCTAATCCGCGGGGCGCAGCTAGTTTTCTATATGTTAGGTCAAGCCTTCATACGACCGTATATGGCTGCAAGACATTGCACATTGTACATATATAGTTACTATATAGTAAATAAATATATATTATCAGCTATAAACTCCGCAGCGTAATAGTTGCTGACAACCTCAGCTATATACTTATCTATGTTAGATATATGTTTCTGTGTACACATATACTTATCACAAAAAACTATAATTTATCAGTATTACGCGCAGACTTTGTGCGCTCGTTCCTTGCCTTTATTTGCGCAAAATCATTTTCCTTCGTTCAAAAACATCGCGTCGTTTAAAAAAAGCAAAATGTTAAGGAACCGCAACCATGTCTACGGGCCCCAAGGTGTTTCAGTGCCGGCCAATCTAAATTTTGGTGACTATATCCTGGGTCAAATGTGGGTACATAGACAAAATGTAGCTATGGTAAGTAGAAATCACACTAATATTATAAAGGCGAAAGTTTGTGAATGTGTATGTTTGTTACTCTTTCACGCAAAAACTACTGAATGGATTTGGATAAAATTGGTACACAGATAGTTTATAACACATAGGATAGTTTTTATCCCCATTTTATCTTCCCGTGGGATAATTTTCGAGTTGTAGCGGGCGAGCCGCAGGCAACAGCTAGTATTTTATAAAATTGTTGTGTCTGACTGCGTTCATAAATAAAATTGTTTATTTATATTATTTTTTATCATCTTTAAAGTGTACATTATGGATTGCAATAAAAAAATTGCTTTGAATTGATTGATGAATTGCAGTTACTATAAATTGCATCAAGACATTGTGTTTGTTTTTTTCCCGGCGTTTTTTTTATGTAAAGTGACAAGTCATGTATTTTAATTGGACTGCGTTATGTTATATAATGAAACTAACGACAGAACTTTGATAAATGGGTTTTGAATGCTAGCATCTACATTTATACTCAACATTGGATTTCCCACCCTCAAAAAACAAGGGTTCATATTATACTGATTTGTTAATTTACCGTTCAAAACGGTCGCATTGCCATGTCTATGTAAAAGTGTCTGTGGCCCGCAGTTTAGAATAGAGTATGTAAGGATCGTAGGGTCTGTGGTTTCTACCTACTCGCGTGTAAGGCGTGAGTAAGGTAAGGTAAGGTAAGCTCGCCGTCCGTCCGTCTTATGACGACGACAGGCCGTGTCGACGGAGCGTTCGTGTTCCACGCGCGTCTCAAAGAGATGTCAGCAACATGGAAGGGGCCCGCAAGGGCCAACGCCTGTCGAGGCTGCGGGTTGTTCGCAAGGGATACCGCGGCCTCGACATGAAGGGCTAAAAAGGAACATGGGTGGTTTTTAGTCAGTTTGATGATTTCCCCCCCCCCCCCCCCCGCCCCTCCAAAAAAAAAGGAGTCCTTTAATAAAAACTAAAACACGAGTAAACCCAAGTATGAAAAATAGCGAAAGATACCTACTTACTTAAAGGAATCATTTAAATGGCTGCGGGTTATTCGAAAGAGATACCGCGGTCTCGATGCAAGGGCTAAGAAGGAACATGGGTGGTTTTTAGTCAGTAGAACTCTGACACTCCATTTCGCTCTGCCCGAAGCGGGAGGGGTTATTTTATGATTTCCAACGCCCCCAAAAAAAAAAAAGGAGTCATTTAATAAAAACTAAAACACCATCATTCGATTTTAGAGTTCCCTAGTCAACAAGGAACCCAGTTTTTCTTATCCTTTTAGTCTGTCGCTGCTTAGCTCAAAGTTTCCTAGTACTATAAACTGTAGGTAATTTGGGTTGAATATACAGATTAATTACGCCGAAAAAGTGGTAAAATAAAATCTCGAAAAGTATTTTTCCATGGTACCTTCTGAACCTGCAGGTAAAGTGGGGATTTTTTTTAACACGTAGTATGGGATGTCGTTAAGATAAGGCAATACGGGCAAGAGAATGATGATGATCAGTGCCGAAGCCTGCCTTAGACGGGTCCTGTATCAAAATTTGTTGGGGGGCCCAAATGAATGGTAAAGATTTTTTCTTTTTAGACTTTTGTAATTTCTGAAATGAAACTTCTTTAGGCACGTTGAGCACATTTTTAGGGTTCCGTAGTCAACTAGGAACCCTTATAGTTTCGCCATGTCTGTCTGTCTGTCTGTCCGTCCTCGCTTAATCTCTGTGACCGTTAGCACTAGAAAGCTGAAATTTGGGACCAATATGTGTATCAATCACGCCGACAAAGTGCTAAAATAAAAATTGGAAAAAAATGTTTTATTAGGGTAGCCCCCCTATATGTAAAGTGGGAAGTGTTTTTTTTTTTAATTTTAACCCTAATGTGTGATATATTGTTGGAAAGGTATTTAAAAATGAATAGGGGTTTACTAAAATCATTTTTTGATAATGTCAATAATTTCGGAAATAATCG
Source organism: Diarsia brunnea (assembly GCA_949774965.1). Classification (NCBI taxonomy): domain Eukaryota; kingdom Metazoa; phylum Arthropoda; class Insecta; order Lepidoptera; family Noctuidae; genus Diarsia; species Diarsia brunnea. The sequence continues at coordinate 5,489,892 of OX459023.1, forward strand.
CTCCAAAAGTAAAAAACAAAGCGTCCCCCCCCCTCTAACTTTTGAACCATAAGTTTAGAAAATACGAAAAAAATCTGAAAAGTAGAACTTTATAAGGACTTTCTAGGAAAATTATTTTGAACTTGGATGGAAACAACAGATGGAAACTGCAGTTAACCAATATAATTTGGTCCCTGAATCGTATGAGCGCCTATACAATCCAGAGGTCAAGTTTCATTTGCCCGTATTTTTTTTTAACTTCGTTTACATAATATTTTATTATCTACGGAACCCTACAATGAGCGTGGCCCGACACGCTCTTGGCCGGTTTTATGATATCATTTATCTTGGGAAGTACGGCCTGAGTTAACTGAGATAGTAGATATCATGTTACGATGTTTTGCTTACATACGTTCGGGTCCCTGTAGCTCCGGGGCCCCGTATCATTGATACGGGCGGCGGTAGCTACGCCCCTGATGATGCAAAGTCTATTTGGCCCCTGACAAATATCATCAGTATAGGTACCTACCAAAAAAATACTTATTAAATCATAGCGTAACGCACGTAGGTATACTTAGATAACAATAACAATTATTGCATAAACTGTAATAAGCAGTACAATAACTGATAAGAAGTAAACAAATTATTATCAGATAATATTATATTAAAACTCGTGACTTTGTAGATTATTACTTCGAGTTTAATTAAGGTCTTGTGGCTCATCATCCGCCTATACCTAATGTTCCCACTGCAGAGACTTAGGCCTCTCTAGGAGAGGGATGGGCTATAATCAATGACGCGGGCCCAGTGCGGGTTGGTAGATGTCACATGTCTTCGAATTTTTTGGTATTAAGACGTTTCCTCACGATGTTTTCTTTCACCGTTTTGAAAGCAGCGGTGATAATACAAATTACCTAATAATGCTTGGATTCGAACCCACGACTTACTGTTGCCACCACTGGGCCACCGCTGTGGATGGTTATAACTTAACATCACACCCGTAATCCCCGAAGGGTCAGACAGAGGTGTACCCATTAGAACACTCACATTTTGCCAGTTATGGTTTAAGTCTCATGTAATAGGGGGCGAGCCTAATGCAGATGGGTATAAGAGTAGAGTAAAACCAAAGAAACGATGGATGGACTGTGTGAAGAATGATATGGCTAGAAGGAGGTGTCCTGCTGAGATGATGATGAGTAATAGAGAAGTATGGAAGAGGAAGACATGCTACACCGGCCCCAAATAATACATTGGGATAAAATAATACATTGGGATAAAATAATACATTGGGATAAAATAATACATTGGGATAAAAAATACATTGGGATAAAATCAGGTGAATGATGATGACTTCATTGATCTAGGTGCGCAATACTGTAGAGCTTGTGCAAGTGTACCTAATTGGTTTTTTAAACGACTTAAACGAAAGGAGAGGTTATCTATTCTACCTGTATCTTTTAGGAAGTAAGTAGCAAAAAAGACAATCAAATTAACAACGTCACCTACTTTCAAACGTAAAGTTAGTTAGAGCTGATTGTTGGCATTAGGCTTGCCCTCTTTAACATTGGAACATTAACAGATCAGACAAAATATAGGTGGAAATTATTTGTTTGTTGCTCTTTGGAGACTGGCATAATGTGTGGGTTTTTTCCATTATCTCTCATGGAATTCGGTTGATGGATGCCACGTCCTGTCACCAGGTGGCCCAGTGGTGGCGGCCCCGTCTTACGCGCGAACAGTGAGTCATGGGTTCGAACACAGTCAGGCGCATATAAAGCCACACCTTTTCTCTATTTTCTTCTTTTTAGGGTTCCGTACCTACCTCGAAAGGAAAAAACGAATCAAATCAAATCAAATAATCTTTATTGTGGACTATAGGTATACACAAATGCAGGTCTTAAATAATTAAAATAAGTTCAGCTATGTCCCGCCGTTGAGGCATATAAAATATAAATCAGAATTTAAAACACAATTAGTCATATTAGTCTCGATACATTATTAAAATATTAACCCTTATAGAATCACTTTGTTGTCCGTCCGTTCGTCTGTCTGTCTGTCTGTCAAGACCTTTTTGCTCAGGAACCCGTTTTGGGAGGTATCAAGCTAAAAATATCAGTTAGGTACCTACTCAGGTCTACTGTTCCTTACAGCTGTGAAAAAATCAAACTTCTAAACCAACGCAATCAAAAGATACGGCTTAACGGCTAAATTCCGCAAATTTTCGACACTCGCAAGGAAATCAAAACCTCCAGGGTGCTTCCCGTAAACTAAGAATCTTGAAATTTGGTACGAAGCAACGTCTTATATCACAGATCAAGGAAAAATTGCGAAAACCGTAAAATTTTTAGTTAAGTACATCATTTAATAAAAATATTTTGAATAGTTTGAAACTTTATTTGTACGGAACTCTTGGTGCACGAGTCCGACTCGCACTTGGCCGATGTTTTTCTCAAGGGGGTAGGTAGAAACCACAACGCCACCTGCTACGATCCTTACATACTCCTGCGTCGTCCAAGTTCATCTGGACATACACGCCGGTTACTATTTACCTACTACGCACCTGTCCTTTCTAGCAACACTTCGATTCGATTTGATTTCGATTCGACAAGTGGTATGTCTATCTATTTTCGGCATTACGAAAGTGAGCGAGATAGACATAGGTACGACTTTCCAAATCGATTCGACGATTGGCACAGTGACTGATCGATTAACTGCTGCGCTGCGTGTCGCGGGTTCGATCCCCGCACGGACAAATAGTTGTATGGCCTACATATAATTGTTCCGGGGTTGGGTGTTTGTGTATGTGAATAATTGTGAGTTTAAATGTTTGTAAACGCATCCACGGTACAGGAGAAATTCCTAGTGTGGGGCAACGTTTCAAAAAATGTGAATTAAGTGCCTGATGCAATATAATTTTGTCACAACGATTTCAGATAAACGGAGTAACAGACGAACGCCTAACCTACGGCGACATAGTCCAGCAAGCTATGAACTTCGCGCTCTCGCTCACTCGTATGGGGGTCAGAAAGGGAGACACGATCGGGTTGATGTCCGAGAACAGGCAGGAGTTCTGGGGTGCTGTGGTGGGCGTGGCTTGCGCGGGCGCAGTCTTGACTACGATTAGTACGGGGTATGTTAAAGGTACGTCTAAGATCGAATGTTTAATATAAATATTTTTGCTGCCGTAAATCAGTATTTAAGTAGTTGACCTCGTAGACTGCTGAGCGTGGGATCCTAGGTACGATTCCCGAATCGGGAAAAAGTGCCTGTAGGTTTTTTCCATTTTCTCTCATGGAATTCGGTTGATGGATGCCATCTGTAACCAGGTGGCCCAGTGGTGGCGGCCCTGTCTTACGAACAGTAAGTCATGGGTTTGAACCCAGTCAGTCGCATTACTTTGCGTAATTTATTTTATCACTACTGCTCTTAAAACGGTGAAAGAAAACAACGTGAGGAGACCGACATGTCTTAGAACCAAAAAAAACAAAAAAAAAAACAATATTGAAGGCAATTGATTTATTTTATGATTTAAACTCTTTCTCAGGTGAACTAATCTACGTAACAAACATATCGAAGCCAAAATACATCATCTGCTCCCCACTAATGTACAAGACGCACGCAAAAACTCTGAAATCATTGAATTTCGTCAAGAAAATCATCTTGCTCGGCGAGGAACGACAAAATGGCGTCTTATCGTACAACGATATGGTTTTTGAAAATAACGGTCAGATTAAGAACGTGAAGTATGAGGACTTTTGTTCTGTAGATGTGGAGGGACATTCTGACACGTTGTTCATCATGTATTCTTCTGGGACAACTGGGTTACCGAAAGGAGTGATGACGACGCATCTAAATGTGATTACTGCTTGTTGCTTGTAAGTATTCTTTTTAAACGGAAAACCGACTACCGTTGGTGTATTTATCTATTACTATTCGTATCGAAAAAAATGACTTGACAGTAATCCAAATATAGCAATAGCTTATCAATTACGTTTGCTTTTTTTTTTTTTTTGGGTATTGGGTAATCATCAAATAACCCCTCCCGCTCTTGGGCAGAACGGAAGGGAGTGTCAGACTTCTACTGACTAAAAACCACCCATGTTCCTTCTTAGCCCTTGCGCCGAGGCCGCGGTATCTCTTTCGAACAACCCGCAGCCCCGACGGGGAGCATGAGGTCCTGGGTTCGATTCCCTGGGCGGGCAAAGTGTTTTTGGGTTTTTCCATCAGGAATTTCAGAGTAACAGCCACGGGCGGCTGATGATTGGATTATACCTTTTAGTAACAGATACCATCAAACCAGAACTAAAATGGCTAAAAAAATAACTTTTTTGGACAAAAATGAGGACCTTAATATAGTTGAGGAAAGGTTAGGCTAAAGAAGGCTAGGCAGACATCACGTATGTTTCTCCGGAGAGTAGTAGTGCCCAGTACTAATTGGGTTATGGAGCTATCAATCTATCCATATGAAATACCTGTTGTTATTTAACTGCATCCAGTTAGGTTAAGAGGAGGAGGAGTTCCTCTTGCAGGCCCCGAAGGTATATTGCACATTTACATCAACAACTAACATCATCATCTGCCTAGCCTTTTCCCAACTATTTTGGGGTCGGCTTCTAGTCTAACCGGATGCAGCTGAATACCAGTATTTTACATGGAGCGACTGCATATCTGACCTCCACAACCCAGTTAATACTAGGTAATACGATACTCTTTATTAAGATTGGATGTCAGAATTTCAGGTCACTGACTGCCAAAGATCTATATATGGCAGCCGGGACCAACAGCTTAACGTGCTTTCCGAGGCACGGAGGAAACTCGGTATGTCGGGCGGTCACCCATCCACAGGCCGACCTAGGCAAGCACAGCTTTACCTAAAGATCGACCCGAGTGGCAGTTCTTATTAAGCCACGAGCTCCTCACCTCCTACATCAACATCTAACATCTATGCCATATTATTACAGGCCACCCACGGCGGACGGTTCAGTGATAGCCGTCACAATAAACCCATGGTACCACGTCATGGGGCTGGTGGGTATACTGACCGCCTTCGTCACTGGCAGAACCGCAGTGTACATCCCCAAGTTCGATGTCGACACGTATTTGAAGATCGTTGAGAAATATCGGGTGAGTTAACATGCAGTATAGCATTATTATTATTAGCCTATACAGGATGTAAATCAACCCATCACACAGCCGTCAACCAAGCATTCTGTACATCAAACTAAGTACCCCTACGCAAAATTTTTTGCAGGGAAACGACTTTTTTTTTGGGTCAAAAAGCACATTTTACAGTAAAAATCAATGTAGCACTGTTAAAACATTGTGCTGGTGGATGCTTTGAATAGTAAACGGGTCATGGAAGTAATTTAAGTAAAGTTATAACCTGAAAAATTAGTATTTACAAAAACAGATGTAAAAAATTGAGAACTTTGACGCCCAATATCTCCGTAACTAGGGGGTTCCCAGGTATGGTCTAGAACAAAAAAAATGTCGCAGTGGTGGGGAGTACAAGTGCCCTTCGTTTGCGTTAAGGGTACTTTTACACCCTATATTGTCCCACTACAGGGCAGAGGCCTCCCTTCCCTCCTTCCACTTTTTACCCGACTCCAAGGAAAGGGTAATGTTTCTCGATCTTGTGCGATTGTAGGCAAATGCCTTGAGAAAGAGCTTGCCTCATCCTCATCTTTGCGGATAGCAAAGCAGAATCAGCCTAAAATGTTCCCACTTCTGCGACACAGGCCTCCTATCTATGTGGGAAAATGGGCCATCACGCAGGCCCCGTGAAGGTGATGCGTGTCGGTCGGTAGATGTACCATGTCTTCGATTTTTTGTTTGTAAGATTCCTCGCGAAGTTTTCCTGCATAATTTAGGAGCAGTAATTATGAAATAAATTACACAAATTAATTACACTGCTTGCATGGATTCGAACCTTCGACACTGCTTGCAGTAAGGGTAAAGTTACATTTAAATAAGGATGTTTCCTGACTAAAAAAAATATAGTCCGTCTGTTAGATTATCGAAAAATATTGGATACGGTGTTTTTTGTTTTCTCACATTAATAAAAATTGACGAAAATAAAAGTAGGGGCTTGTAACGTCACTTCGTGTTAAAAATGTACGAACCTGTGACGTCATACGACTTTTCGAACCACTGTATCGTCTTAATTTTTTGTTTATGTGAAAAAAGAAAACATACTTATGTACCTATGTGTCCAAAATTTTTTGGAAATCTATGTGACGGACTAATTAGATTTTTTTGTCAACTAGGTACCCTATTAGATGCGAAACTCCATTAAGGTTAAGAGTGTGTATGCCGTAGTACGGCAATAGGGTAGTTAACAAAAAAAAACTAATTAGTCCGTCAGATAGATTTCCAAAAAATATTGGACACGTATTTTTTCTTTTTTCACGTAAACAAACAATGAAGACGATACAGTGCTTTGAAAACTCGTGTGACGTAATATTCTAAGACATTAGTATGACATTTTACCGGTGAGTGACGTCACACCCCCCACTCAAACCTTTGACGCGTTTTATCTTCGTAAATTTTTATTGATTTGATAAAACAAAAAATACGGATCCAATATTTTTCGATAATCTAACAGACGGACTAATTAGAATCATATTTTTTTATTATTTATTCGAGTGACTCGAAATGACCGAACCGATTCTAATGAAACTTTACACCTTAGCAGGATACCTACATAGGTCTAAACAGTTAGTAGAAAACATTATCGCTAAATTCTTAATTAATTTTAATTCCAGGCAGTTCTACTGACTGTGGTGCCACCAATTCTGGTAGCCATCAGTAAGAACCAGTCCAACTATGACCTCAGTTCGGTGAGGATCATCTACTCCGGCGCTGCTCCTCTGCATAAGGATACTATCAACTCTGTTCAGGATAAGTAAGTTAATACTTTAAAATTTTAAAGCATTTATCTCAATTCGACCTTTATAGGCACTTTTGAACCTACATAAGAGGAAATCTGAAAAGTTGTGTGGAAATCGGTTACATCGTGAATTCGTGAGAAATGAAAAAAAGGAAAATGAGGAAAATATCATGAGAAAGGTTTTGGATATGAATGTGAATGGGTATAAGAGTAGAAGAAGGCCAAAGAAACGATGAATGGGCTTTTTTTTTAAATGGGACAAGCCCGCCACACTATTCCCAAACCACTGTAACTCCTGTAAGCCAGAATCAACAGTGGCAACCACAAGAAAAGCGCCGAGACAATGAAGCCCGACGAAGTCCCAGAGAAACGATTTAACTGTCTTGGATCCCGCAACGAATTTAATCAGAAAAGAATAGCGGAGGAGTAGGAAAAACATAATTTCCACGATGGATGGGCTATGTTAAGAATGATATGGCAAAAAAGGGTCTCATGAGATGACGAGAAACAGAGAAGTATGGAAGAAGAAGACATGCTGCGACGACCCCAAATGAATTGGGATAAGGGCAAGAGAATGATGATTAGGCACTTTTGAATTAAAAAAAAAAACAAAGGAAGTGAAGCCACAGTCACAAGCATTGACTTATATATTACTGCGTAAGGACTGGGCGAACGGCATGTTAAAATGACGCCACAAACGTGGTCTCAAAAAGGTCTTTCGTAAGCCGAAGTGAACTAGTCCACGGTCGGGTCTCTTCGGGTGCGGTCGTAAATTTTATTAAAAGCTTTATTTATGTTCTTTATACCTCGAAAATACCACGCCGCTTATACAAGGTTACGTTAACGAGCAGACTACACCAATTCTCTGTATGGCGAACGCGTCGAGCAAATATTCGGACGACCGTATCTTTAGTTTTTATATCAATGGTCACAAGGCATAATAACTTGTGAAAGTACTGTAGCCACCCATTTCAAAGCGTAGATATATTACACATGGAGAAGAAATAACTAGAAACTCCATCCACACTCTTTTATATCAAAATATTGTTCCAAAACCTTGTACTCAATTTTCAATTCATTTATATTATTTATTACAGATTCCCCAATCTGATAGGCGTTTTTCAAGGCTACGGGGCTACTGAGATGACTCTGGCAGTTCTGAAGTTCAACCCGGACGACCCGAATCTCCACAAAGTTGGTACTGTAGGTCGGGTGCATGCTAATACCGTGGTTAAGGTTGGTACGCCTGATTTACTGTCCGATTTAAAGTATCATCATCATATCACATAATGTCATATGGGACATTCTACATTTCAGCCGAAAGACGTCCAATGCTAGACATAGGGTTCCTCTAAGTGACACCATATTGACCGTTCCCGTACGTCTAGCTTCTAGCAGATTCCCACAACCTGCACCGGGTCATCGGTTCACTAACTGGGAGGTCTTCCAACGCAACGGTCTACCGGTTCGCGGTCGGCGAAATTTTCGGCTCCATCGACAATTCGTTCCGCGAGCAATGTGCCCGACCCACTACCACTTAAGTTTGGTAATATTTCGGGCTACGTTGGTAACCTTAGTTCTCTTGCGGATGTCTTCATTTCTGTTTCGATCACGCAAGGAAACTCCGAGCTTTGGCTTCTCCTTTGCCCTTTGGGTGCTTAAAGCTACCTGTTGAGGCCCGTATTTGATCACTAAAACATACATTGGTAATAAACAACCGCTCCGTGAACCACGAAATCAACAGTAAAGAAAATAAAAAAAAATACAAAAGGGTAGAAAAAAATCTAATTAGTCCGTCAGATAGATTACCAAAAAAATTGGACACGTATTTTTTCTTTTTCACGTAAACAAACAATGAAGACGATACAGTGCTTTGAAAACTCTTGTGACGTCATATTCTAAGACATTAGTGTGACACTTTTTACGTCAAAACCCCCACTCAAATCTTTGACGCGTTTTATCTTCGTCAATTTTTATTGATTTGATAAAACAAAAAATACGTATCCAATATTTTTCGATAATCTAACAGACGGACTACTTAGAATCATATTTTTTTAGTCAGTAAATATCAGTATTATTTCATTTTAATTAATTTCATTTTTCCAGATAACAGATCTAGAAACAGGCAAGACTCTAGGCCCAAACGAACGCGGCGAAATCTGCGTCAAAGGTCAACTGCTGATGAAAGGGTACGTCGGCATGGAGAGGGGGTCAGACTTTGATGATGAGGGGTTCTACAAGACTGGAGACGTAGGATACTATGATGAGGACGGCTACTTCTTCATTGTGGACCGGCTGAAGGAGCTGATCAAGTACAAGGGGTATCAGGTGAGGTTTTATTGAAAAGGAGTCTCAACTCCTTTTTTTTTTTTTGAGGGGACGAGAAATCATCAAATAACCCCTCCCGCTCTTGGGCAGAGCGAAAGGGAGTTTCAGACTTCTACTAACTAATAAAACCACCCATGTTCCTTCTTAGCCCTTCATGTCGAGGCCGCGGTATCTCTTGCGAACAACCCGCAGCCCCGACGGGAAGAGTTTCAACTCCTCCGCTATTCTTTTCTGATTAATTTCGTTGCGGGATCCAAGACAGTTAAATTGTTTTTCTGAAACTTCCTCGAGGTTCCCTGTCTCGGCGCTTTTCTGGTGGTCGTCACTGTTGATCCTGGGTTTCAGGAGTTACAGTGGTTTGGTAATAGTGAGGCGGGTCAAGCCCGGTAAGGAGTTTTTTGGGGATAGTTGTAGTGCCTTCACGATGCCAGCCATATTGGGTCGAAGAGACATTGATGCTAAAGCGGTAACTATACAGGGTAGTGCCGACAATACGACAATAAATGAAACCACTGGTAGTTCTAGTCCAAAGGAACATTACTAAACTATCACAAAAGTTTTAACACCAAAATAAAAGAATTGAAAAAAAAAACAATAAAACTAACTAGCATAAAACTGTTAACGAAATACATTACAATTTACAAACAAAATTTGTTTATAAATTTTAAATTGAAATTATTCCTAAGGTTAAACAAGGTTAAGGTACCAATATTAAATATTGGTTTACTAACCTTAGGAATAATTTGCACCGATTAACGAGTGGAAATAAAATGTAACAAAAGAATTTGGCAAAGACATTTAGGTAGGTTGTTGTCGTATCGTCGGCACCACGAAGGTGTTAGAATTTATTTGATAGTTTAAAAATGTTCCTTGAACTAGAACTACCAGTTGTCGTATTGTCGGAACCAGCCTGTATATTAAAAATTCTATATGGGTGTGTGTGTGGGGGGCGTTTTAGCGTCCGTGTCTGTCTGTATATTCCCCATGGGGGTTTTGTAACCATATTATGGTGTTTCTTGTCTGTTCTTCTCCAGTAGAGATCTATGCTTTGGAATGGGTAGCTACAGTACATTCACAGTTATTATGCCTGGAGACTACTTTTTTTCTTATAAAAGTGCCTGTAACTGTCCTACTTGATATAAATGCTTTGATTTTGATACGGGCAAGAGAAAAGTTCTTATTTTTGCTAGTTCCGTATTCTTTGTAATTTAAAATAACACACACCAGAAATTGATTGTTGCTAAAATCATTTTCAACTATAGCCCAGTCCTTTCAATAGAGCTCAAGTTCTTCTAGCTATAATTTATGACTTATCTTTAACCAGGTGCCTCCAGCAGAGCTAGAAGCCGTACTCCTCCAACACGAGGGCATCAGGGATGCAGCAGTCATCGGCGTTGAGGACAGGAAGGCTGGGGAGGTGCCTCTAGCGTTCGTGGTGGCTCAGCCAGGGAAGACTCTGACGGAGGAGGAAGTTAAGCAGTTTGTAGCTGAGAGGGTTAGTCATTTTCCTTAGCGCGTCGATTGCAATCTGAACTGTGTCGACCCTGAAGTGACCTATAAGTAGTTTGGCGCTATCGGTAGCGTCTATCAGTTTCTGTAGTGAACAAACAAGTAACAATAGGATACGCAGCACACGGTATTAATTGCCACCAGTTCAATTCATTGGAAGTTTTGGTGGTTAACAAACAATCATCATCATCAGCCTATAATGTTCCCACTGCAGGGACTCAGGCCTCCTCTCTAGGAGAGGGATGGGCTATAATCCACCACGCGGGCCCAGTGGGGGTTAGTAGATGTCACATGTCTGTAATTCTTTTGGTTCTAAGACATGCCGGTTTCCGCACGTTTTTTTTCTTCCACCGTTTTGAGAGCAGCAGTGATGAAATAAATTACACAAATAGTAATGCATCTGCCTGGGTTACCCACGACTTACTGTTCGTAAGTCTAGACCACCGCTGCTCAACAAATATAATAGCTTACGACTTTGGACCCCTTAATAGTTCACTGAGTGTTGGAGATTTCATCTGACTACAGAGGTATTACAGTTAATTTAACGCGTATGTAAAGTTAATTTAACGATAATATTTATCCGTGGTGCGAGGCAACTGGGCTTATCCAAGTTATCTAAGTCTCTTTGTGTCTATTGGCCTTATTCGATTCTGTCTCCTGCTGATATCACTATCTTCTTCTGAATCATTTCGTTGCGGGATCCAAGACAGTAAAATTGTTTCTCTGGGACTTCGTCGAGCTTCATTGTCTCGGCGCTTTTCTGCTGGTCACCACTCTTGATTCTGGCTTTGTCGTGACCAGTGGCTTGGGAATAGAGTGGCGGATAATAAGCTGATTATGTTATGTTATTGTTTCAGTTGTTCCCTGCTTGTTGTATTTTTAATATCTGATAGGCGTTGTATGTGTATGTCTATTTGTATGGTCGTTATATTTCTGCGACAAATAAATATTTTTTCTTTCTTGTTCTTTCTTTCAGTTATCAAACCCGAAGCACCTCCGCGGTGGCGTACGCTTCATACAACAGATACCCAAGTCTCCGAGTGGAAAACTCCTGCGGAAGGAACTCCGGAAGATGGTTAAGACTGCTAAGAGTAAACTGTAGTCGAATAAAAAAATATATTATTATTGATAGGTTTAGAGATATTATTGTAAAACTGTTAATATCCGTTTTTTGAGAAGAAAAAGCAAACAAATAATACTTTTAAGCATGGATGATAGTTAATTAATACTTGTTAAAGTCCTTAATCGAACTTGTTATTTCGTTAATATTTATTAAATAGTTTTTATAACATCTTCTTTTTCTTCCAAAAAGGTAAGGTCTAAAACAAAAACATATGTCAATGATGGGGTAAACAAGTGCATTTTGGCTATTGACTTATATATTACTGCGTATAAGGACTGGGCGGACCGCATGTTAAAATGACGCCTCGAACTTGGTCCTAAAACGGTCTTTCCTAAGCCGAAGTGAACTAATCCGCGATCGGCTCTGTTCGGGTGCGGTCGTAAATTTTATTAAAAGCTTTATTTATGTTCTTTATACCTCGAAAATACCACGCCGCTTATACAAGGTTACGTTAACGAGCAGACTACACCGATTCTATGTATGGCGAACGCGTCGAGCAAATGTTCGGATGATCGTATCTTTAGTTTTTATATTAATGATTTTGGCTCATTACTTCGTTATTCTTAACGATAGCGATACTTTATGCAGAAAATTAAATCATGTTGCGATTCAATAGTGCCTGAGTGGAGACGTCGTGCATCAGCAGGTTTAACACCTTTGAAGCAAGAAGAAGGTCGCAGTTACATCAAAAGCGCGATGACCTTAAAGCTAGACCACCTACAGCTACGCTATAATGTCATCAATGGTGGTCTGACATGTTCGCTTTGTACTTTTTCAACCAAAGTTAGATATGCTAGCCGCTTAGGAGCAGCACAACAACGCTCTTGTCAATCTATAGAAAGCCAGCGAATGCAGTCGCTGTGACCGAAATCGGCTACAAGACATCATCATCATCATCATCATCATCAGCAGTGCGGACGAAGCATAATAATAAAGTACAGGACATGGGCTACTTTCAGATCAGGAAAATAAATAACAAAAACACGTAATCCAAACCGGAACAACGTTGGATGCATATTGCATAAAATCCGTGTAGGTGTCGGTATCATGGTACCCCGTTGGTGGTAGCGTGGATAAAGAAAGAAAGAAAACATTATTTATTTGACACATGCCCATGCCATACACAACAAAAAAATATCTACACTAATATTATAAAGAGGAAAGATTTGTTTGTTTGTTTGTAACGAATAGGCTCCGAAACTACTGGACCGATTTCAAAAATTCTTTCATCGTTGGGAAGCTACACTATCCGCGGGTGATATAGGCTACTTTTTATCCCTGTATTCTCACGGGAACGGGAACTACGCGGGTGAAACCGGGTGACGTCCGCTAGTAATTAAATAAAAGTAAAAACTAAACGTGGAAGAAAAAGAAATGAGATGAGAGATGTATCAGTTCGATCTGTGTCGCGAAGATTTTTTAAACCCCAGGCGTTCGGGATCCACCCATCCGGAACGCCCTCCAAATTAAGGGCGAATCCGGGGAAACCGGACGGATCAAATCTCGTTTTGTCCCATCTATCTCCCCATCATCCACCCATCATCACACATCATCATCATCATCATCATCTACCCTCCTTTTGGGCTTCGCAGCAGTCGGGTAAAAACAGATAAACTTTTGTATGTTTGTATGTATCTAATCCAATGATTATATCAAAACTAGGTACTAAAAATGTACTACAAATCCGATTCCAAAAATTCTTTAACTAATGAGAAATTACATTTTGTTTAAAACGTTCCCATAACGCTAATGAAGACGAAAGCCAATCAGCATTTTTAAATATGTTTGGTGATACAAAAAAAAAACTTCAAAAGAGACATGTAACACAAATTGGCTGTCCCACTTTTGTCAATACGGAACAATAACCGCTTCGAATGGCCTGAACACCTGACCGGAGTGACGACTGTTATTTACCTACCTAATACTAAGTGCTTACGTAAGCATTTCACCAAAACTTGTCTCAGTCAAAATATCTGCCATTCGCTCCCCTCAGGTCGGAGCGAACGCAGATCGATAATACTTTCAGTTTTAATAACGGACTATTTAAGAACATCGAACGTTTCGAATTTGAAGTGCTGTCAAAAATTTTAAATGTAGAATATAGTGTTGCACAAAAAAAACGTGTCAACTTGTGAACCTCCTTCTTTTTTCTTTGGAACATAGGATGTTCTAAATTCAAAGTGCTGTCAAAATTTTTATAAACGAGTGTTTTCACTATAAAAAAAAAACAATGTTTACCTCAACCAAAGTGTTTATGGTTTTCATCCATTTATTTTGTAACTCAATCTGTGATATTGATCTAGATATAGTTAACAAAAACCTGTTCGATTCAAAAAACTTTGTAAACAAAAATACAGACGCAGTCCTAACAAAACTTTTAAACGAAAACAAATTCAATTCGGATATCATCAAAACTGTGGGGAAAAATAGTGATGTGGTCAACAATTACGCGGACATAACGATTATGGACGATAACGGTCATTTGAAGAATTTGAAATTCAAATCGGCATTACCAAAGACGCAGTTTGACAATTTGATCAATAGTGATGTGCGGGTGACGAAAGTGAATGACAAAGTGACTCAAATTGACCGCCCGGTGACAGAAATTTATGATGAAGATGAAGTGCAGTTCGAAGCTGGTGGGCTGAAGCCGAAGTTCCTTGATGAATTGGGGTGTAAGTAATAATTGATAGTAAGTAGTTGATGACCTAGATGTAAGTTCACAACGTGCTGCTGCAAATAAAAAAAAAACATTATTTCTACGTTGAAGTTGCACAACATTTCGGTGAGATATAGAAATTAAATTTTCTGTTCTATGATTCGCCCATAGTGCTTAAAGTGGACAATTGTACGTGACCCATGGAGGCTGTTATTCAAACCAGCCCTCCTTCCTCCAGAAGTACTGTTGTTAGGGAGAGTTTCAAGTCAATAAAGAAGAAGTATCTAGTATACATTACTGAAAATCCCGATCAATTTCAAAGATTCAAATAGTTAGATTCGCCCTACCGCATCGAAAGCTGGTCGTGTTGCAGTTTCGTTGACAATGACGTTTGAGTTGTGTTGTCACGCACACTCATACCAAAAATCATATTTCTATCGTTTGATAATAGTGATGTTCACACTTCTAGTAACCTGTGGAATGAATTCCTGACACACGAAACTCACTGTGTCCTCTTGACAGTTGAAACCATGTCACATGGTGAAAATACCGTTCTCAGTGTTAATGATAGTGATGTGACCTCCACAACCCAGTTAGCATCAGGTTATACGATACCCCTTGGTAAGACTGTTTGTTTGACTTTTGGGGCACTGACTACCTGAAACGACTATCAAAGGTCAACAAATGGCAATCGGGGAAAATTGGCTTGTGTAGCTGTTTTATTTAGCCTCAAACTTCTCGTTGTTCGTTTCCCATCGATGGTGCCGAGTAAACGATAAAAACCAACGTTAGACAAACGGGAACCTGTTTTTGATTTTGAATCAATTGAGTTTCTCTTAGGTAAGGTCAGGCAAAACTTGAAAAACTGGATTGGAGCTTATGTAAACAAACAATAGAGGGTCACTCATAACGGACTATTTGCTACCATGCTTTAATAATAGAGAAGCGGTAGCCCAGTTGTTGCGGCCCCGACTTACGAACAGTAAGTCGTGGGCTCGAACCCAGGCAGGCGCATTACTTTGTTTATTTATTTCATTACCACTGTTCTTAGAACGGTGAAGGAAAACACCGTGAGGACGATGTCTTAGAACCAACAATTTGAAGACATGTGACATTTACCAACCCGCACTGGGTCCGCGTGGTGGATTATAGTCCATCTCTCTCATAGAGAGTAGAGGTGAATAGTAGTGAGGAGAGGTGAATAGTAGTGAGGAGAGGTGAATAGTAGTGAGGAGAGGTGAATAGTAGTGAGGAGAGGTGAATAGTAGTGAGGAGAGGTGAATAGTAGTGAGGAGAGGTGAATAGTAGTGAGGAGAGGTGAATAGTAGTGAGGAGAGGCTTGATGGTATGTTACTGTAGGTCGGGGCTGCGGGTTGTTCGCAAGAGATACCGCGGCCTCGACATGAAGAGCTAAGAAGGAACATGGGTGGTTTTTAGTCAGTAGAAGTCTGACACTCCCTTTCGCTCTGCCCAAGAGGTTTACTTGATGATTTTATACCCGGAAAAAAAAGGTAAAATGTAGTACAGTACTACAAAAATATTTTGTCGCATATTCAAAAATTACGACACTCTCGAGCTGTCGACATAGCTCATAGAATAAGTAATCTGAAGTGGCAGTCCGTAGCCGTAGATCCGATGACCGTTGGGACAGACGTGTTCTTGAGTGGAGACCGCGAATCGGCAAGCGTAAGGTGGGACGCCCTCAAGCTCGGTGGTGCGACAATTTTTGCAGGGTGGCTGGTAACAGATGGACGAGAGTTAGTCGAGACTCGAGCAGTATACTGTTGTAGGCTGGCTAATGATGATCCCTGTAATTATTTTGAAAAAAAAAACAAGAGTTTTTTTTTGACAGCCTCGTTAGTTTGGTGGTCGTAATCGTCTGCTGAGAATGACGTCCTATGCTCGATTCACGGGTGTGGCAAATAGGGATGTTTACTGACTAAAAAAAATATGATTCTTATTAGTCCGTCTGTTAGATTATCGAAAAATATTGGATACGTATTCTTTGTTTTATCAAATCAAAACGCGTTAAAGATTTGAGTGGGGGGTTGCGACGTCACTCACCGGTAAAAAATGTCACACTAATGTCTTAGAAAATGACGTCACACGAGTTTTCAATGCACTGTATCGTCTTCATTGTTTGTTTACGCGAAAAAAGAAAAAATACGTGTCCAATATTTTGTGGAAATCTATCTGACTAATTAGATATTTTTTGTCAACTACCCTAATGGATTTTTCCATCAGGAATTTCTAAGTAGCAGCCGCGTAGTCTGGATTTGGGCTCGGTCGATAGGAATAGCCTCTAACATGAACTTAGACAATACTGCCAAAATGTGAGTGTACTCGTACTATTAGATACACCTACACCTTCCACCAAACTTTCGTCTGCTTACTCCTGTGGCAACAAGTGATATAATATCCACTGGCTAATGAAATAACTCGATTATGTTGACAGTTACCAGGCGCGCACGATTCGGCAGGAGTAATCTTCAATCTCCTCCCCATATCCCAATTCATTTGGGGTTCACGCAACATATTATCTTCTTCTTCCATAACGTTTTATACCTACAAAATTTGTACGCCGTTTTTGGCAAAACATGGACGCTCACAACATTATATTAATTCAATACCTTGCATGTCTGATTAATCAGTTTATGTAAACGCATGTTAAACAAATAAATTATTCTTTCTTTCTTTCTTTATTTATTTATTTACTTCTTTCATTCTTTCTCTATTACTCGTTATCTTATCAGTCACCTTCTTTCTTGCCATATCATCCTTTGAGTCTTTGTTACCTGAAAAAAAATTGTATTCTGTTATATTCTTTACACAGTCCATCTATCGTGTCTATTTAGTGATGTAATATTTAATATCCGCTGATAACTTCCTCGTTAACTAACTAATGAAATAACTCGATTATGTTGGCAGTTACCAGGCGCGTAGTATTTGGCAGGCGGTGTGTTTTGTAACGTTACGGCATAGGTTAGTGGAGAAAGCGACATCCGGCTTCAAGCGCTTGTTGCTGTAAGGATGTGGGTACAATGGCGGGGAAGGATTTAATTTAATTATGACTAATTAAATTAATTCTTTGGTCTCGTTCTTGACTACTTGGCCTGAGAAGGCAAACATCAGGAAAAAAAAATATGATTCTGTTCAGTCCGTCTGTTAGATTATCGAAAAATATTGGATAAGTGTTTTTTGTTTTATCAAAGTAATAAAAATATTGACGAAAATAAAACGTGTCTAAGATCATGAGTGGGGGCTTGTGTCGTCACTTTCTGGTAAAAATTTACCAAACTGTGACGTCGCACGACGAAGCACTGTATCGTCTTCATTTATTGTTTACGTGAAAAAAGAAAAAAATCGTGACCTAAAAATATGGGCCCAATATTTTTTGGAATTCTATCTGACGGACAATTTTTTTTTATAATAAAGGAATGGGGGAGGCTCTTGCCCAGCAGTGGGAGGGAATAGGCTATAAAAAATCCTTTCCAAACGAATCCTGAATGCCCGTGGGTGGCATTAAAACTCACACCAAGCTACGCCCTGACCACACAATAAAGAAGAAATAAGAAGAAACTCCACGTTCTCTTTTAAAATATTGTGTATGCATTAACATGCATGAATTGTAAAGTTATCTAAGACGACGATGTAATGCGAAAAAAAACATTTGTGCAAAAAAAACTGACTTCAAAACACAAAAAAGGTAAAAATAAACTTCAGAAAAAAAATCTGCTTCAGAAGTCGGTGCTTTTGTTTTTTTGATTTAATGTTTTGGCACTTTCAAACAAAAAAGAAAAAATCCAAATCGGTCCAGGCATCTTCGAGTAATCGGGAACATACATAAAAAAAGGTTCGGACGAATTGAGAACGTACTCCTTTTTGAAGTCGATTAAAAAATAATTAAAGTAGTAAGTACATAGTATTTAAAATTCAGCAATAACAAATATGAAAATTAAATTACGTTAACTCATGGGCCTCTCATATGGAGGCGTCCCGTTTTTGTTCTCAACACTGGGTACGATCATCATCCTCGTAAACTTATCGCAATTTATTAAGATTAATTAATTAGTTATGTAATGTAATGTAACATGTCTTCCTCTTCCATACAAGACTTATTACTTCGTTATTATTATTAGTTGGTTGAGAATGTGTGTATAATTTTAACTATAAATCTCGCATGCCTAATTTGGTACATCACAGTGAACTGCGCATTCACTTGACACCTATGAATGCAATATTGTGTACTGTGTTGAGCATTGATATAAAAACTAAAGATACGGTCGTCCGAACATTTGCTCGACGCGTTCGCCATACAGAGAATTGGTTTAGTCTGCTCGTTAACGTAACCTTGTATAAGCGGCGTGGTATTTTCGAGGTATAAAGAACATAAATAAAGCTTTTAATAAAATTTACGACCGCACCCGAAGAGAGCCGATCGTGGACTAGTTCACTTCGGCTTGAAAGACCTTTTTGGGACCACGTTTGTGGCGTCATTTTAACATGCCATCCGCCCAGTCCTTACGCAGTAATATATAAGTCAATGGTGTTGAGCAATAAATATTTGAATTTGAATTACTCGTCATCTCAGCGGTCACCTCTTTTCTTGCCATATCAGTCTTGACTCAGTCCATCCATCGTTTCTTTGGTCTACCTCTACTCATATACCGTTCACATCCATACTCAGAACTCTTCTCACGGCACGGCATAGCAGAGCAGTGTGGGAACGATATGGAATAGATTGACAATAATTATCTGCCTAACTTTTACAAACTTTGTTGGGGTTGACTTGAAGTCTAATCGAATGCAGCTGTACCTAACCTTTTTTTTTTTTTTTAATTTGGGTGGTGGGAAATCATTTTTATTTATTTTATTTATTTATTTATGTATCTATCAACTTACATCTAATAACCCCTCCCGCTCTTGGGCAGAGCGAAAGGGAGTGTCAGACTTCTACTGACTAAAAACCACCCATGTTCCTTCTTAGCCCTTCATGTCGAGGCCGCGGTATCTGCGAACAACCCGCAGCCCCGACGGGAGCTGTACCTTACCTTACCTGTATTTTACATGGAGCCACTATGTTACCGAAGGAACGGTTTAGACTGATAATACCAGTGTTCATCATCATCTGCTTAGCCTTTTCCCAACTTTGTTGGGGTCGGCTTCCAGTCTAACCGGATGCAGCTGAATACCAATATTTTACATGGAGCGACTGCCTATCTGACCTCCACAACCCAGTTAATACTAGGTAATACGATACTCTTTGGTAAGACTGAATGTCAGAATTTCAGGTCACTGACTACCTGTAACGACTGCCAAAGATCTATATATGGCAGCCGGGACCAACAGCTTAATGTGCTTTCCGAGGCACGGAGGAAACTCGGTATGTCGAGCGGTCACCCATCCACAGACCGACCTAGGCAAGCACAGCTTTACCTAAAGATCGATCCGAGTGGCAGTTCTTATTAAGCCACGAGCAGATAATACCAGTGTTAAGTTATTTATCACATGCTCCTTTATGAACACAGCCTTACCTGCCAAAGTCAAGACAAAGCAGAACGATGGCTTTCTCCGCAACCTTCGTGTTACGTAACGCGTTGCTGTAATACTAAGTAATGTTATTACATAGTAATCATAAGTTTCTGCACATTATTGTTGGTTTTATACGACCATTTTGTGAAATTATAGTTTAAGTGTTATTGATTATATATATTTATTAAGTATCGATCGAAGTAAGTGTTGGTTGTGTAAGCAGGCAAAGATTGAGAATGATTTCTGTAATTTCTGTAAAATCTAGCTTAATCTTCCATACTATTTTTTTTTTTTTGTTGGGAGTGGGAAATCATCAAATAACCCCTCCCGCTCTTGGGCAGAGCGTAACGGAGTGTCAGACTTCTACTGACTAAAAACCACCCATGTTCCTTCTTAACCCTTGCGCCGAGGCCGCGGTATCTCTTTCGAACAACCCGCAGCCCCGACGGGTCTGGAAAATACCTGGGAACCTTTTAGTTATGTGGAGATATTGGGGGTCAAACGTCCAACTTTTTCATCGTTGTTAAGTTACCTTAAATGTCTCCTTGATCCTCGTACTATTTAATAACAATAATATACTTTTATTCCAGTCCAAGTTTGTCCATAATTGTTAGTAACAAATTTCTTAAAACTACATTAGTACTTATTAAATCAATTAAATTCAATATCTAGGACAAAAACAAAATACACATGTTACTAACAAAGGTCTTAAAACTATGTTAGTATGCATCATAGACTAAAACTTAAATGATAAAAAATACAAAAATTAACAAAAACAGCTGTTAGTTAATAATAATAATAATCCTTCCAAGCCGGTTTCGGCTACGGCGACCGTTTCATCGTCAACCTAGTGGCGTCTCTCATGGGCTCTCATGTGGCTAGAAAAACCACCTTTGTTAGTAAATATTCTTGCACAGAGTGGACACGTGAGAGCACCATTAACATAATTGTAATTGATTGCCGCTGGTGGTCGGGCTTTTAGTTCGTCTATATTGTTAGTTACAAAGGTCTTAAAACTACGTTATTATTACAATCAAATCTCATGACAAGAATCAGTAGTGTCACTTGTCACGACGTCACATGAAGCATCAAGAAGTTTTGAGTGCCGTGCATTGACTTGTATATTACTGCGTAAGGACTGGGCGGACCGCATGTTACAATGACGCCTCGAATTTGGTCCTAAAACGGTATTTCCTAAGCCGAAGTGAACTAGTCCACGATCGGCTCTCTTCGGGTGCGGTCGTAAATTTTATTAGAAGCTTTATTTATGTTCTTTATATCTCGAAAATACCACGCCGCTTATACAAGGTTACGTTAACGAGCAGACTACACCGATTCTCTGTATGGCGAACGCGTCGAGCAAATGCTCGGACGACCGTATCTTTAGTTTTTATATCAATGGTGCCGTGATTTTACACCCCAAAAAAATGTTTTCCCAGCAATAAAGTTTATCTAAGTAGGTACTTAATTTGAGCAGCCGTGGCCCAGGAGTGGTGGCCCCGATTTACGGACAGTAAGTCGTGGGTTCGAACCCAGGCTTATTACATTGTGTAATTTTTTTCATCATCGCTGCTCTCAAAACGGTGAAGGAAAACATCGCGGGGATACCGCCATGTCTCAGAACCAAAAAAATCGGAGACATGTGACATCCTACCAACCCGCACTGGGTCCGTGTGGTGGATTATAGTCTATTCTTCTCCTAGAAAGGAGGCCTGAGTCCCTGCGGTGGGAACATTAGGCAGATGATGATGATGAGGTACCTACTCAATTTGATGTACTGAATGCTTGTTTGACGGCTGCGTGAAAAGTTCGTTTACACCTTCTACATATTTTTCCTCTTACAAGATATCAATCATCATTAAATAATAATCTTCTCACAATACAAAATAACTATCTATTAAAATCAAATCGCGAATCCATAATTTGACCATCAAAGCTACCCAAGGCTATAATTTGAAGAAACGAGATAATATCACGTTATATAACGTTATAAATAACAGTTACTGTGTTAGGTAATCAATGTGAAGGTTGCAGAGAAAGCAGGCTGGTTGGTTGCTATGTTTTTGTTTTGGTTAACAGCTGTTTAAAAACTGGTTTGACAAAAAAATTTGGTGAAAAGCAAGTCACGATTTTCTTGACAAGTATGGAATGTAAGAAAGAAAATGGTTTTATTTTGCATTTCAAAAATACCTTAAAAAATATAACAAAATCAACAACGGTCGACAACGACAGTGTGTGTAGTAACTAGCAGCTATTTGGAATATACTTAGTCAAAATTCTGTTGTACCGTTTTGTTACCTACACTATTGCTCCATTTTTTATTCTATTCCGATTTTAAATACTAGCGAGTAATTTTAGAATCGGTTGATAAAGATGTGAGTATGGATTGAGAAGGCATGTTCCATTTCAGATAGTAGGGCGACTCTATTGCTATAATAACAAAGGTAAATAAGTTATGCATCAAAACAACTCATGCAACTCCAGATTTTAGACTATTTTAGAAAAAACACCTGATAAAAAAGTCTATG
The DNA here is from genome assembly GCA_949774965.1 of Diarsia brunnea. NCBI lineage: Eukaryota > Metazoa > Arthropoda > Insecta > Lepidoptera > Noctuidae > Diarsia > Diarsia brunnea. The sequence continues at coordinate 5,512,439 of OX459023.1, forward strand.
ATTTTAATAGTCAGATAATCTAACCGCTATTTTTATTCCTCAGATAAAAGGAATAAAAATAGCGGTTTGACATATTTTCTATAGATAAGCTGTCAAACCGCCATTTTTATTAATCTGATTAAAGTTATCTGACTATTGAAAAATCAGCCCTAACTGCGGTACTCAGAGGTATTTAATGATTCACTTAGTCAAGATTTGACATACTTTTGTAAGACAAAACTGTCAAAACCTTTACTAAGTGATGTCCTAAGTAATCATTAAAGCTCTCTGAATGCGGCAGTTAGTGAGATAAATAAATCTACTTTAGATTTTTAGTCCATGACAGTGGTTTACTAGCTCAATAAAAGGCAAGCAATAAATTATCTTCATCTAATCCGTCCTCCTTTTCATCTTCCAATCCTGATCACATGCTAATACCGACCTAGTTCACAGCATCTTGTCATTCAAGACCATGTCAAGCCAAGCTGAGGATAAAAATCAAAAAGTAAAACGAGTTGCCACTTTCGACTCGCGTCGCCACCTCTCTCTTGCGCTGATGTTGGCAACATTTTTTTTTGTTTTTATGTTTTGTTTTTTTTTATTTGGAAGAGGTTATATCATATTGTTTGTATTAGTTGTATGTCTAATATTTTAGTTATAATCAAAAAATAGTTTTAAAGGGCTGTTTGTATTAACAGTATATATGCTATGCTGTCTGAAAATTAGAGATTTTACTTTATATTAGCAAATCGCGTCGCGAGTTCGCGACTTTGTCCGCAAAAATGAAAATAGTTCAGCTATGCATGATATAAATATAATTTATAGCCTATAGCACCCACGATTAATGTATCCTTTTATCAGTTATTTTTGTTGTAGAATTGAGTCATATTTAGTTCCGGAGACAAAGTTTAGGTTCCTCTTTTTCTATTATCAAGCATAGATTTAAATTTTGTGAGAATTCGTGTAGGTCCTGTACACTCCTTTCACAATTATAGTACCTGATACATAAACATTGCAAGAGCGATACTAAAGGTCACTGTACTGCAAAATGGGAAATTGAATAACAAAAATAGTCACTTATGATTGAACGGAATACTTTCTTGGCAATTTTTTTATATTAATTTAATCTTTAGAGTCGTTTTATCTAAAACTACTTATTAATTTATAAATAAAACACTACTATTTATGATTTAAATCATAATTTTGTAACGACACTACTTATTACAATAATGTCATGAGGAAAACTAACCTTCTACCATTTTGATAAGCAAATCAGTTTTGAAACTTTCACGCATAATATGATTCATACAATCATTGCCATACCTACTGTGAATAAGAATTTGCTAAATGTTTGACAAGATATTTATTTATATTTCATACTGCCGACTAAAATAGATATTTATTCAAAATAAGTACTTAGACTAAATTAAATATTCAAAAATATTCTCGATACAAAAAATAACTCTTGAATAACTCATTATATAAGTAACTCAAAACGTAATAATTACGGCGCTAACATGACATTAGCCTATAAATTAAAGTTTAAAAGAAATATAATTTACATACAAATTGCTGAGATCATACAAATGAAAGTAGAATGTTTAACACCCCACGCGGGTGCGTCCGTTGCCTCGTCTGAGACTAACAGTGTCGCGTAGTGACTAAAAACTATAGCACGTGCTAAAATAATACTAAATCTAAACCGTATCATAACAATAAATCCTCCATGGTCATAAAAATATCACTATAAAAACTTTTTATAGAATATCGCTGCAATAAACTTTTTAAAGAATGAAGCTTCTTTCGAAGTTCAAATTTTTGTGATTGATTGATTCAAAATAGGTTTGTTTTCTATTACGTATTTAAAAAAAAAAAATATTAATATTTTATGGTAAGTCGTTTTTTTTTAATTATTAATTTTGGTGTGCGTGACATGTATTTGTTTATGTGTGAATAGAGCAAATGATAATACTAATTTCATTTTGATTAGACTAGAATATCGCCATTTAAACGTGCAAAAATGAAATATTATGTTTACAGCATTGTTATCGCATTTAAATTGTAAAATAATAATATTTAACACTTACAAATCATAATAAAATTGTAGGCATCAAACAAAATATTTTAAAGGCCAAAATAAAAACCTTACTTACTAATTATTACATTAATTTGGTATTCCTACATATTTTCAAAGTAACAAAAACAAAGTACAGTCGCCAGCACACTACTACAACATGTCAAATTTAATTTTTTTTTTAATTTTTTCGCTAACACATTAAATTCAAGGTTGATTGGAATAATTTAGCAGTTTCAGGTAGCTTTGTGCTGGCATAAATACAGTCCGTATTGTTTGATTGTACCCGCATGTATGACGTCATTCACATATACTCGTTAATGCACCCGTATCTAGACATCTAGGCTTATCGGTCAGTAGGTTCTCTGAACCTTCACTTTGATAGCCTGATCAAGTTTATTGACTCCAAACTAATGGATATAATTTCATCCTTCTTGGTCTCTTCAAACGTATTGCACTCGTAGTTTAGTTTTATGAATTGTTCTTCTGACATTCAAAAGTACCTGTAATGGTTTAATTGAAATAAATGCTTTGACTTTGACTTCAATTAAAGTTGTCATGGATAGGCTGGATTTCTTTTTCTTCAGTTTTTCGTGGTCTTATTAGAGCTGGTTACCAGTTAGGCAATGATATAGGGCTACGCGTAGGTCTTTCTATAATTCATTCATTTAAGGCTGACTTTTTCCAATCCCATATTTTTTTAATACGTAGGCAAACCACAAGTCTGACATACCTATTTAGATTTGTATCCGTCAGTTTTTGTAAAAAAATGTGTTTCTGGTGTTAAAAATATCAACAAAAATAAAAAATACATCAACGAGCGGTATTAGGTGTCATTCTTCTACCTGTTCTTCTTCTTATGCGGAGCATGTCTTCTGCCATCTGCCATACTTCTCTGGTAGTCATTCATACATCTCAATAGTTACCCCCTTTTTAGCCATACTTTGTTCCAAACATCAATAGGGGATCGGACTGAGTCAAAAAAGACAGTCAGTCGGTCAGTTAGATAATCGAAAAATATTGGATACGTGTTTTTTGTTTTATCAAATTAATAAAAATTGACGAAGATAAAACGCGTGAAAGATCATGAGTGGGGGGTTGTGACGTCATTTTTAGGTTAAAAATGTACTGACATGTGACGTTTTAGAGGAGTTCTCGAGTTTTCGAAGCACTGTATCGACTTAATTATTTGTTTATGTGGAAAAAGAAAAAATATGTGTTCAATATTTTTTGGAAATCTATCTGACGGACTAATTAGTTTTTTTTTTGTCCGATCCCCTATTGTGTCTTACACACGAGGCGCTCTTAAATCACTGTCTCAAGGGCGGTCGTGTTGTGCCATTCAACCAAGAAGCCAGTAACAATATCGGTACTTGAGCATTAGTAAGTTCATGTCATTCTGTACTACCACTCATTCAAAACTTACTCACAAACTTATGCTACTACTGTCATTATTGACCTGGCCATGTGTCCAGTCCAGTTACATAAAAAGTATTGTGTCTTTGAATTTCGTTCTTTGAAAGATCACAATGATGTCATTGACTTCAACATCAACATTCTCTTGCCCTTATCCCAATTTATTTGGGGCGGCGCAGCATGTCTTCTTCTTTCATACTTCTCTATTACTCGTCATCTCAGCTATCACCTCCTTTCTAGCCATATCATTCTTTACATATTCTATCAATTATTTCTTTGTTCTTTCTCTACTGTTATAGCCATCCACATTCATACCCAAAACTGTTCTCATTCCTCCGCATCGCATATCCATAGCATGATAACTGGTTACCACACAATCATTCTTTCACCAGCGCCAGTTTCAAACTTCCTTCCATGTACAAAGTTACAAATATCTATAAACCCTCTTAATTTATTTATGTTAGTGACATCTTTGCATTAATCCTTTCTAAATGGCAAGCTAAATAACGACTTGCTCATGTTAAATTTCTCTTCAATTCCATCATTTATATTTATCATCACCGCCGATCTTTAGCACGTCAACAGCTTTTCAAGATTATCATGCCATTACCGATCTCGTCAACAACTTCCTCCGATCAGGATACGACAACTTCCGTAACCATTACTGTTTAAATTGCGAAATATTACATTACACTTTCCAACTTTTCATGTCTCAGATATCATCCATCATTGTCCGTCATCATTCATTTCTCATCTCGTGCCTAGCTTTGGATGCTACATACTGGTTAGGGTCAGTCTAATTACAGCTGCAAGGGTCAATCTTCAAGGTTTCGCAACACTTTCTGAGATCGATCCTCGGACCACAACCATGCATTATATACGGAGTTTCCTCCGTGATTTGGAATACACGTAAAGCCGTTGGTCCCGGCTGTCAGTTGTAGATCTTTGACAGTCTTAACAGGTAGTCAGTGACTCGAAAGTCTGAAAACCATTTATCTGGCTATTGTGTATCTTTTTAAATGTCAGTGGCTATCATAGTGTCCATCGATTAACTGTCAAATGGTTCCATTTTGTACCAAATTATAACCATTAACCATTAGGAACCATTTGACAGTTAATCGATGGACACTATGATAGCCACTGACATTTAAAAAGATACGCAATGGCCCTGCAGGAGGCTGATCTGAATAGAATTCAAATTAATGTGAACGAAATTTTCGTATCGGCTTAATCGCTAAAGATATTTGTGGTGATTGAATCAGGTCACCTTTGTCGTTCAACTCATTCTATCGAGTCTGCTGCGTTGGTCCAGTGGTCGCAATTGCTTTTGCTGAGCATAAGGTCCTGGCCGTCCTTGTTTCGATTGTTATTGGGATTTTCCATCGGGAGTTTCTCAGTAGCAGCCGCGGTGTCTGCCATGCATTAGGCTCGCACCCTATCACATGGAACTTAAACATAACTGGCGAAATGCAGGTGTTCTAATAAGTACACTTCTGCTTAACTTTTCGGGTACCTACACCTGTAATCACAGGTGTGATGTCATCTATACTAATATTATAAAGAAGTAAAGTTTGTGTGTTTGTATATTTGTTAAATTGTAAGGGGTAATCTCGGGATCTACTGAACCGATTTTATTTATTTGAAAATTCTTGCACTGTTGGGAAGCTACACTATCCCCGGGTGACATAGGCTACGTTTTATCTCTGTATTCCCACGGGAACGGGAACTACGCGGGTGAAACCGCGTGACGTCAGCTAGTGTTATAATACACACATCAAAAGTGTCTAGGGATCAACATATATTTTTGCAATAACTTTTCTCCTGATTGATATTAATTAAAATTTTCTTTAAGGATTCATCAAATAAAGTGTTTTCGTTTGTCACAGTAACGATAAACCAAGTCACCTTTGCATTAATAAAGAAATTTGCCATTTTCCTAATAAAGGGATTTTTGACATTTGAACCACTAACATTAAAGTTCGAAAAAAAGACTGAAATAACAGTTTTCTTTAAAATTTTATTGGGTAACTTAAACAATTAATAATCCGTGTTTCTACCGCGAACACTAACAACACAAGAACATCGGTTTGGCATACTCAAAATGAGTTCATCCAAATCACGCTGTGGAATGGCCGCCCATGTTCGTTGCAACAACAAAAAAAGGTCTTCTTGCGACTGGATACCCTCCATATTCGGCAGAGCTCTTCTCTGTAGCATATCCCATGCATGCTCAATCGGGTTCAAGTCTGGCAACTGAGCAGGCCAGGGCAGGACATTGATGTTAGCTGCGGCGAGAGTCTGTCTTACAACTCTTGCGGTGTGCGGTCGTGCATTATCATGCATTAACTGAAATAAGGGACCGATTTGCACTTGTAGAGGAACGATGACGTCTGATACAATCGTCTCAGCATAAATTTGAGCGTTGAGGTTGCCTCTGATCCAAATCAACTCAGTTCTTCCGCCGATCCAAATACCCGCCCATACCATGATGGTTCCACCACTATAAGGATGGACTTCCTGGCAGGATTTTAATCGCTGTTGGCGTCCAGGGGTTCTCCAGTGTCGTATACGTCTTGTATCCGGTCTCATACCAAAACGAGACTCATCAGAAAAGCACACGAAACGCCATTGTTCTTCTGCCCAATTTCTGTGTTCAAGAGCCCATTGATATCGAATCCTACGATTGTGCATTGCTATAGGTGGTACCCGTAGCGGTCTTCGGGAATGAAGGTTCACTTCATGCAAGCGGTTTCTGACTGTTTGGTCGCTAATTAAGTTCCCTGAAGAGTGATGAAGCCTCACGGCTAACATCATGGCGGTTATTGTTGGAGCTCTTCGAGTTAAGATTTGAATGTATCGGTCTTGTCTCCGTGTGGTGCAGCGATACCGTCCTCCATGGCGCTCAGCCACGGTACCAGTGCTTCGGTAACGTGTCCAAAGTCGACTGATAACACTCTGACTTGTATTCAGAGCTAAGGCCACAGTACGTTGCCGGGAACCAGCTTCTATCATTCCCACGGCTCTGAGCATTTCTTCCCTGCTTAAATGACGTCGCCGCTCCATAATAACGTTGGTTTTAATCAGTAGTAGGGAAACAGTAGCACTAATAATGTCTTCAATGCGTTGTATGTTTTTATAGGGAAAATATTGACAGCTGATTTTCATCTTTTACTCGAATTTGATTCACAGTTCCTGATTCAAATTATGAAATGCACCAAAAAGGATCCATATAAATTTATAAAATCATAAATTTATTACAAAGCCACATCTCAATCTCAAGAAATCCGCATAAAAATGCTTGATCCCTAGACACTTTTGATGTGTGTATATGTATACTTTGTAACACCACTGACTCTCATCTCACTGTACCAACATCCAGCACAAAGTTACACCATTCCAACCCTGGCGTTAACTTTCTGTCGTAACAAACAACAATAGCCACATCACAACATCCGTCCTCTTGACAATCCATTTGCAAAATCTTCAAGTTGTTTTATTTTTTTAACAAAACAAAGTTACGAAACATTGATGCGCGCGCCGCATACGTAATATAATCGTGTTACGTTCTGTTTCACATGATGTTCAGACGTTTGTCGTGACCACATGAACCTGGTTTTGATTCTGTCTTCGATTTTAGCCTTAATTTTTATAACGTGGTTGATCTACTTTCTAAGAGCTCGTGGCTAAATAAATAACAGCAGCCACTCAGATCAAACTTCAAGTTAAGCCACCTTTGCCTAGGTTGAAATGTGGATGGGTGACCAAGTGACCATCATTAAATTCCGAGTTTTGTTCGTGTTTCAGAAAGCGTGTTAAGCCGTTGATGATCGTTGCAGGTAGTCAGTGGTACGAAAGTCTGACTATCAGTCTTATCAAGGGGTACCGTATTAACCACCCAGTGACTGTGGTAGTCAGATAGGCTACATATAAAATATTGGTATTCAGCTCCATCCAGTTAGATTGGAAGCCGACTCCAGCATAGTTGGAAAAAGGCTAGGGAGATGAACTACTTTCGGAAGCTTTAAATGCGTATCAGAAAAAATTGTAATGCCTAACGAAATATGTAAAATAAAACAGGAGGTATATACAAACGTACTGACTGTTGTTGATATGTAAAACTGGTTTGGCAATCAATTAGGTTAGTATTGAAAAGTAAGTATAAGTTTGTTAGATTGAATATCTACTCCAAGTCGGCCGGAGCAAAGACAATCTCTGCAAACAGGTATGAGGAAAAATCAAAGCATGCGTATGAGGTTTATCCCGACAGACAATTAGCTCACCTTCTATCTCGCACTGCATGTCCTATCACCTGTGCACTTGATGATCTATTTACTGCATCAGTAATCTCGACTTTTTAATTGCCATCGATATGCTAAGAGGAATAGCTAACTCATTCATTAAATTGAGAAAAAAACATCCACTGAACCACGATATTTCACGACTGTACTAGGTAGGTGACGACACGGTTGGCGCAGTGGCTGAGCGATTGGACTGCTGCGCTGCATGTCACGGGTTCGATTCCCGCACGGAACAAATATTTGTATAACCTACAGATAGTTGTTTCGGGTCTGGGTATTTGTGTATGTGAGTTTAAATGTTTGTAAACGCACCCACGATACAGGAGAAATTCCTAGTGTGGGGGCAACGTTTTTTAAAAAAGAAAAAAAAAAAAAGAAAAGAGAAAAAAAAGGTACATGCGACTGCAAAAAAAGATATTGGTCCTTTTTTTGTTACCATTAAATAGTAATATGCAAATAGTTACTTATACAAAACATTAATTGTGCAGTTTATTTTTAATTATGAACCTACCTATGTAACTCCTATAGGTACTGCAAATTTAAGTCTGTAACAAAGTAAAGTAAATTACCTACTCATGATCGTACTAGACTACAAATTAAGACGTAACCGAAGGAGTAAAAGCGTGAAAATAGGCAAATTACTACTTATATGCAAAGCAAACTCATTATGTAAAGGGAAAAATACTAATTTACTTCTTACGCATTCATTTCGTATTCAGAAAGCGATCAATTAATTACCTATTATCGCATTTCCTACTCCGTTTATCCATTGTACAGTCACGAGCATAAATATGTGCATACTAAAATAACTTTAGAAGCAATTTTCTCCCTTAAAGCCATCATTCTCTTGCCCTTATCCGAATTCATTTGGGATCGGCGCAGCATGTTTTCTTTTGTCTTCTCTATTACTCGTTACCTCATCAGACAACTCCTTTCTTGGCATATCATTATTTACACAAGTTCATCCATCGTTTCTTTGGTCTTTTTCTACTCTTATACCGATTCACATTCATACTCAAAATATTTCTCACGACATTTTCCTCATACCTCCGCATTAGTCCGCATCACGTCTCTATACCACTGATTACCACACAATCTTTCCTCCCCTTTTTTTTTTGGGGGGATGGGAAATCATCAAATAACCCCTTCCACTCTTGGGCAGAGCAAAAGGGAGTGTCAGACTTCTACTGACTAAAACCCACCCATGTTCCCTTTATGTCGAGGCCGCGGTATCTATTTCGAACAACCCGCAGTCCCGACGGGATCTTTCTTCCCCTAAAGTATTGATTAATATTATAAGAAGACTAGCTTTAACCCGCCGCCGCTTCACGTCATCGTCGAAAATTTGACTTTGCCTATGACATTCGAAGAAAATGTAGTTTTTTTGCCTATGATATTCGAAGAAAATGTAGTTTTTCGTTAGTGACAGATTTTTTGGAGTCGAATCAGTTCCGAAGGAGATTACCCCTACTTCCAAACTTTACCTCTATATAAGGTTAGAATAGATCTTGAAATCCATGCTATTAATAAATAGGTCAAAACACGAACTTTCAAAAATGATTTCACAAGTATTTTTGAATTTAGCTAAGCGTATCATCTACTCACTTATTGGTCAAAATCAAAGTCAAAGTTATTTATTTGCAGTAAATGGAGTACAAAAAGTGATAAAAACACTATGTAGTGCAATGACACATTTTGCCATTAAATTAGGTAAGTAAATGTCGAAGTTTAATATACTCCATAAAAAAAACAACATTTTTACGTCAAACTGGTGTGCTTGACTGTACAATCGTTCGGTAATCAACAACATGGCGCCTAATTTGACGTAGTTCGCGCCACTCGAAAATGAAAGTGAAAATGGCGGGAAAGATGAGCTGTCAAACCACGTTCCGATACACTCTCGATTTCGTTCGTTGTATTTTTCCGGTTGCTTTTTATTATTGGTTTGAAACGTTCGGTTTTCGTTTTAACTTAATTTTTGTTTTTTAGCTGTCTGACTTAACCTTAAAATTTTTAGGGCGCATTTCACCAATGAAACTTTAATCAGTGCATTTAAACTGCGTTCTAATACTGTCAGTGTGTGTCATATGTGTGGGATTTTGACACTGATAGCTCTTGAACGCGGTTTAGATTTGCTGATCGCATTCAAATTAATTGGTGAAATTAGCCCTTAGATTATAATAATTTTCCATACTAGCTCTATTATAAAACAATTTGATACACTCAAACGCCCCTTTCATTTAATTATACAAGCAATTTATAGCCCGAGGCACTAGAAGGGCCTAATGGTTATTCATGGTGCCTTGGAGGCAACTTTCTGCAATTTACCCAATTAAATTGATCGTAAACAAATTCTTGGGAAACATTTCCAAAACAATAAAATTCAATTACCCAATTTGTAATGCGAACCTTATTGTAATAATAATTGACCTAGTTTACGGGTACTTCCGTAAGAATCATAGCCCTATCAAAAACGAATTAGACACAGATAATGCAATACCGCGGAATTAACCTTAACAGATGTCATTAGTAAAGAAAGCAGTCTTGTCTATTTGTACAAATTACGTCCTGACGACACCACAGACAAGTATAAACCTTGACTCATCAAAGTTAAGGTCGAATTTTCCAACTCATTTATTATTCCAAATCAATCAGAGGGATTTGTCACCGATGGGCAGCGGTCAAATGAGTTTGGACACTATTTTGCTGGGTGTAAAATCTAAATTTATGCGGTGTAATGTTACTTACGACGTTTTTCGCCCATTTAAAGTCATGTTTTGGAAAGCTACGGCGAAAGTCGGCGTCTTATGAGTGTTCAAGTGTGACCACTCAATCTTGATACTCGAATGCGCATTAAACCGTTTTTGTATCTCATTATCCAGTACTAAATATGGAAATACTGTAAAGGCCGTACAATCAAGATGTTTTTAATGGGGATTTTCTCATTAAACACTGTTTGACAATGTATAACACTAGTTAGCAAAATAAATATAAATAGATGGAAATAATTTATTGTCAATATCCTACTTCAATATTGCACTTTCAAACATCGTCATCATTATTTTGCCCTTATCCCAATCCATTTGGGGTCGGCGCAGCATGTCTTCGTCTCCCATACTTCTTTATTACTCGTTATGTCGTGAGACGTCAGACATCTCTTTTATAAAAGGATTTTTTTTTTGTTATAAATAATAATTTTCATTCTCAAAAACCCCAATGTAATTACTGTCGAATTTATTTTTTAGTAAAGTACTTCTTGCAACCTACATTCTATTTTATAAACTAAATTGAAATTTTGGCACTAACTGCCGCACTCAGAGACGTTAAATGTTTACTTAAGCCATCACTTAGTGAAGATTTTAACACTTTAGTAAAGGTTTTGTATGGCAAATCTTTACTAAGTGACGGCTTGAATAATGATTAAATATCTCTGAGTACCGCAGTGAGTTTTAAAAACTAAAGTTAAACTAAGTTGTTACATGACAGGCAAAATGTTACAATGTAATTGGACAATCCTGTTATTTTTCACAGCAGTTCAGATTATCATGGGCACTAATTTAGCATTTACTACTAGTGCGAAATAAGTGTATAAACTTAAAGAGGATCATTTAGAAAAAAACATTAAAATGGCTTAGGTTATATTTTTTTTAAATATCTTTTTTATCCTTTCAAGCTTATGCTTAATTCAGCTTTTGTTTTTATTTCTTTTATTAGGTTTTAGTAACAACATGAAAAATCTTTATACAAAATTATAGCACAGGTGTCAAATGAAAAAGTAGGTAAACTATCTAAATTATCAAGTCCGTATATAGAACTGCCAAACTGTAGTTGCTATTAGCACTAGTTTAAGAAATTGGAAGTAGGTAGGTACATATTTACACTGCACCTACCAAGTGAAATATACTATTATTATGTGTAATAATAGTATATTAAGCTTTATACATATATGTCACGCACACCATAGACACGCTAAACAACGGTCTTGTGGCTATTGTTTTGTGTTAAAATATAAAAACACAACCCACTGGGTTCTGTATACAATAAAAAAATATTACTTCCTAAATAAATAGATGTGACACCGTATTAATTTAAACAATTATTTTACAGATGGTAAGCGTTAATGGATAAAATGAACAAAGTCTTAAAATACGAGCAATTATATGTAGTTAAGAAAATGTAAAACGCTTGGGGAACTCTAACGAAAAGTGAAAAGGAACGAAGCGCGAGGCGATCGCAAGTTACTTCCGATAACCAACTTCCCGCGTCAAGACGTCTCACGCAAATAAACAAAAAACAAAACAACAATCAACAAAAAAAAAACAAAACCAAAAAAAATAACAGTGAAAACCAAAGTGTCAAAAAAATGAGGTGTAATAATAACCAGTGAAATGTGCAAAAGTGTAATCGAAAACGGACTTAATGGAGCGGCGGCGGGAAAAATTAAAAAAACAAAAAATTTCAAAACGCGTAGAAGAACTTGCAATAGTGTTGTCAATACAATGTTTTTGAGAACTTTTCTGTTTTCTTTTGCGTTTTTTAATTGTTTTTATAGTACTTTGTGTAATGAGAATGACGTGTTGACTTTACAAGTTGATGACAAAGACATTGACTTGCCTTCGGATAGACGGAGACCGGCAAACGAACAAGAGAAGGATATATTAATGTTAGGTGCCCTAGGGAGACGAAAGGGTTCTGGTTACCACAATGGCTATGGGTCATCGCAGGAAGATGATTCTATCATGGATTTATTGGGAAAGAGTGAGTATTTCTTGTCTGTTAATTATTTCTTCAGTAATTTCTGTGGAATATGACGTAAATAGTGCGGAAATAACTCGTATTTTATAAAATTTAATAGGTAAATAAATTAAATAATAATTAATAAGTAGGTCACTTACTAAATTAAAATTAAATATTTCAGAATAAATTAAAAAGTTGTAAAGATTGTTTTAGAATAAATAAATAATTATTAATATCGATGATTCAGCTTCTTCCGAGTGCATTTTAATTTTAATCTGTAATAGTTAATTTGGCCACAACTGCTTAGATAACAATTAATTATAACTGATGTTCTGGTACCTACTTATAGTAATTAATTAAAATAATCTACACAATTAAATAACAGTCTTTAATAATTTACCATTTTGAAAGTCTGAGAACCAGTCTTACCAAGGTGTATCGTATAACCCAGAACTAACTGGGAAGTGTGGAGGTCAGATATGCAGTTGCTCCATCTAAAATACTGGTATTTAACTGCATCCGGTTACACTGGAAGCCGACCCCAACATGGTTGGGAAAAGGTTACGCAGATGACGGTTTCATTAAACCCAAAATAGTAAAAAAAATCATTTCAAAACTTTACTCCGAATGATTTAGTTGAGTCAGACAAAGTAGGTTCACCCATTCTCCGGAAATCGTTACTTTGTTGTAATTTTCTGCCATCCTTATTGCGTTACAATAAGGTTTACAGTAACACTACATCATACATGCAACTCGATAAACTCAGCTGTTTACAATATAAGATACGTTCAATCGTACATTCATGCATTGATCATTGCGATATCAAAATAAATATAATTGGTAACTCAGGGGGATCGGCGTTGCAGGCTTTGCCTAGTTCGGCCTCAAATGCAAATACTTTTGTGTACTTTTAGTTTAGATTAAGCACTGTAACTGTAAAAAAATTACATACTTATTGTGAATAAACATTATTATTATTTCTTGAGAGTCAGATAGCTCATTCCGACCTCTTCATGCCCCTCCCCGCCCCTCACTCGAGCTAACCCTGTTGTTGAGCCAGAGTTAAACCAGCCCCTAAATAATCTCTCTCAAATCCAGCTTGTTCCCTTGCTGTCCTCCCCCAGCGAAGCCCTAAGCAGAGGCTTTAGCATGTCGTGTAGTCGCTTATTTTTTAAGTTTAATAGGGGATCGGACTGAGTCAAAAAAATATGATTCTAATTAGTCCGTCAGTTAGATTATCGAAAAATATTGGATACGTGTTTTTTGTTTTATGAAATAAATAAAAATTGACGAAGATAAAACGCGTCAAAGATCATGAGTGGGGGGGTTGTGACGTCATTTGTACGTAAAAAATGTACTGACATGTGACGTTTTCGAGAAGTTCACGAGTTTTCGAAGCACTGTATCGTCTTCATTTTTTGTTTGTGTGAAAAAATAAAAACTATGTGTTCAATATTTTTTGGAAATCTATTTATTTATGTACACACAAAATACAAAAAAGGATAAAAACATAAACAAAATAGAAGAGCACAAAGGTACTGCATAGTTCATAAGAAATCCGGGTCTTCTGAATCTTCTATCTTACAGACTAATTAGTTTTTTTTGTCCGATTCCCTATTGGTCTGCCTGGAGGCCTTAAATTCAAGGCACCCACAGGAAAGTCCGGTTAAGCAGTAGCCAGCCTATTCTAGGTTGATCTGCGAGAACCCATAAAAAAAAAGAGCGTCAGATAGCAGTTAGCTCCATGTTTTACTTCTTCGCGTCTGGTCTATGAAGACCACGTATCAGTTATATACCTACTGCGTAACTTAACGTCCCGCCTTGTTATCTCCGAAGGGTTAGGCAGAGGTGTAATTAATAGTACACCCACATTTTGCCAGTTATGTTTAAGTCCCACGTTACAGGAGTTGAGTCTTTTGACATTATATAACTACTAGCTGACCCACGCAACTTCGTCTGCAACACATAATATAGCTTATAACCTTTCTAGATAAATCGACTATCCAACTTATTAAATTGAGCTATATCGTACTCGTAACAAACAAAAAATCTTACCTTTCCTCTATAAAATACCTATTAGTTTAGGTTGACTTCGATTATATTATTAAAGTAACAATTACTATAGGTATCTTTTACTGTTTAATATACAGTAACACCTTGTACTTGTAAACATTATGGTGCAGTAAATATTTTGAATTTGAATTTCTCCGGAGCCCCCAGAGGCCAGAATCCCCACGTACTATCGCGGGCACTCCCGCCTGACCACCACTAAGCTCATATTTGCTTGCACTTACAACATGAAGCGCTCTCTAGCTCCGCCCCGCCTTTGTATAGAAATAATGAATGAAATACAATACCATTCCACCGCACTGACGAGACCGACGCACGCCGAACGAGAGTTATTGTTATTTTTAAACTGCCATTATTAGAAAAAAAACTTTAACTGAATTTGACTTTCGTTACTAATGGTGCGTGTGTGTTGGTTTGGTAATTGTAAATTAAAAACTCGATGATTTCTGTGAGTAATTTTAAATTTATTATAAGAATCTTATAAAATCCCATGCTATTTAACAGGCAATTGTAAGCGTGTTCTCTAAATCGGCTTTAACGATTTCGATAAAATTTGAAATAATGGGGCTTTAGGGTGGTGAAACGTTGATCTAGCCAGCGGGTCTAAAATGGTCGCTTTTGCAGAACATAATATGAATGACATTCAAAATTTAAAATTCTTAAAATGGACTTTATGTTTATGAAAATAAAGTCCATTTTAAGAATTTAAACATTTTAATGTGATTCATATTGTTTTTTTTTTATTTTGGGACTCAGCTCAGCGATTTGACTCATCATGATTAAATCCTTGTCCATGCAAAATTATAATTTCAATCGTTCTTCTTGTATGAGATTTCTGGAAGACATTATGCACAAAATGTTCTAGCACAGGTTCTCAGGAGTCCAATATTATTGCACAGGTTAACGTTTAGTCAATCAAAGGTCAGGTAAGCAGAGCAATGGTCAATGTTCAAAAGGTCCGGGAAGCGCGCCAAAGTTCGTCCGTAAAATTCGCAAAAGGTGTACAGAGGATACGTCACTAAGCTGCGCAGTGCAGATTGCAACTAATTACGTTGACGCTTCTCTAATAGGCCTAAACTTTGAGGGGGCGGGGTTTGGCGCCTACGCATGATTTATGCGAAAAAATTTTTAACTGGGCAGGCGGAAAAGCTTTCGACTGTACCTACCGCACCGGACCGAATGACTGCCACGCGCTAATTATTTTGTCGCCCGTATATTTTTACATTGCGATATCTTCTAAGATATTTGTTTAAACTGTATAGAGTAAAGGGCACAAATATTCTATTCTAAATTTTCGTGCTAGCAAACACATTTATTTAGATATAGATTAATACCATATGGGTTAAATAAGCTTCGCAAAATATAATTATTTTTAACCTAACATTTTAATATAAAAAAATGGTTACAGTGAGTAAATCGTAAAAGATAAACATATGCTGTCGCGGACTTTTTTTTAGAACTTTTAAAGAGGAACAATTCCTTCCTACATGATATTTACGTAACTTAAACCATTTTCGCAGCGCACGCAACGGAAGCTCTCAAAATGGAATATCTTTTCCCGTTTTTGCAACATTTTTCATTTATGCTCCGCTCCTATTGATCGTAGCGTGATGTTATGTAGCCTAAAGCCTTCCTCAATAAATGGACTATCCAGTACTAAATGATTTTTTCAATTCCAACCAGTAGTCCCTGAGTTTACCGCGTTCAAACAAACAATCAAACAAACAAACAAACAAACAAACAAACAAACTCTTCAGCTTTATAATATTAGTATAGATTTTCAAAATCATCATCTTCCTGCCTTTTTTTTTGGGGCTGGGGGCCCTCCCGCTGAAGGAAAGGAGTGTCAGTCTTCTACTGACTAAAAACCACCCATGTTCCTTTTTAGCCCTTGTGCCGAGGCCGCGGTATCTCTTTCGAATAACCCGCAGCCCCGACGGAATCATCTTCTTGCCTTACTTCTGTGTTTTCTTCTTTCATTGTACCCTGTCAGACGTCACGGCATCATTTGATCCATTTTCCTTCATATCATTCCTCACACAATCCATCCATTTTTCTTTGGCCTTCTTCGTAAAATAACTATTTTCTAAATATAATTGTATGTTCTAAAATTACCGAAACGGAAGCCCTCTAAGCAGTTCTGCAAACCATTTCCTGCCTCGCCTAGAAAGGAAAGAAAATCAGTAGATGTTCGTCTTTATAAATATACAAGAAGTAAAAGCTAACGGATATGGCTTGTTGACTTGGTCAACATGCTTGCGAACTTGCCAAGTGCTAGCTACAGATGTAGCTAACAAGATAACTTATTAATTTACTGTATGTGTCCTGGGACTTTCGTCTGGGTGAAATTATTTTAAAAGTACATATTTGAATCGGATTTTGCTAAAAATATAAAGATTATTTTTGCACGGAATGCTAATCTTTTTCCTATAATAAAAGTAGTCTTCATCATCATCATCAGCCTATAATGTTCCCACTGCAGGTACTCAGGCTTCCTCTCTAGGAGAGGGGATGGGCTACAATCCACCACGCGGGCCCAGTGCGGGTTGGTAGATGTCACATGTCTTCGAATTTTTGGTTCTCACGATGTTTTCCTTCACCGTTTTGAGAGCAGCGGTGTTGAAACCTTATAACATCAGCTATCTGCTAGTAAACGTTTAAACGTTAAAAGTTTACTGTCTAAATCGGTCCAGTCGTTTAGAAGATTAGCTGTAATAAACAGATGGGTGACCGTCCATTACATACTGATTTTCCTCCGTGCCTCAAAAAACACGTTAAGCCGTTGGTCTGTCTGTGATTCATACATCTTTCACAGTCCTTACAGAAAGTCAGTGTCCCCAAGCGCCTGACAACCATGCAGTCTTACACAGGGTATAGCATAACCTAGTACTAACTGGTTTGCAGAGGTCAGATAGGCAATCGCTTCATTTGAAATAGTGGTGGTGGTGATAGATGTATCCGGTTAGACTGGAACTTCAGTATTGTTGGGAAAGGCTAGGGAGACGATGAACACGTCACTTAGTCCTCAATAAAGACGAAGTCGTGTTTTGAAAATCTTAATATAACAATTTATTCTTGTCAGGTGGAAGATCTTTGTCATCTCAATTGCCATATTAGGACAACTTAGAAGAATAACCGTAATCTAAATAGAAATCTTATTCTAAATAATATAAGTACATGTTTTTGATCCAAACAACTCACTTTCCGTACTAGCTCCATAAAAAAATGTTTTCAACAAGATAGTTTAGTTAGATTGCTAGTTCAGATATGCTTGTGACAGTTTCTACAAACATTTAGAGAAAATGTTGTTTATAATTATGATATACTAGTTGATGCCCGCGGCTTCGCCCGCGTGGATGTCGGTCAAATTATATATTAAAACCTTCCTCTTGAATCACTTTATCTATTAAAAAAAACCGCTTCAAAATCCGTTGCGTAGTTTTAAAGATTTAAGCATACATAGGGATATAGGGACAGAGAAAGCGACTTTGTTTTATACTATGTAGTGATTGTAACTGGCGAAATGTGGATGAACTATAAGGTACACCTCTGTTTAACCGTTCGGGGATTAAGGGCGTGAAGGCTGTTATGTTATTTATTTTTGGACCACACTATTCCCAAACCAAGTGCATCGGAAAGCACGTTAAGCTGTTGGTCCCGGCTGCAATATATAGATCTTTGGCAGTCGTTACAGGTAGTCAGTGACCTAAAATTCTGACATCCAGTCTTACCAAAGAGGTATCGTATTACCTAGTATTAACTGGGTTGTGGAGGTCAGATAGGCAGTCGCTCCATGTTAAATACTGGTATTCAGCTGCATCCGGTTAGACTGGAAGCTGACCCTAACATAGTTGGGAAAAGGCTAGGCAGATGATGACTATTCCCAAACCACTGCGACTCCTGAAAGTTTGAACCAACAGAGGCGACAATCAGAAAAGCGCCGAGACTATGAATCTCGACGGAGTCCTAAAGAACTAATTTTACAGGGAATCCCGCAACGAAATTAATCAGAAAAGAATAACGGAATAATATATTTTTATTTTAAAATCGACGCTAGAGTCTTGGGTTTTCCATGGAAAAAATTATCTATTACTATTAGTATCGTAAGAAAATTACTTGACAGTGACCCAAATAAAGCAATAGCTTTCAATTCTGCATGCTTAAGACGCAATCAGCAATGATAGGAAAATTAGAAAATGGATTGTAATATCCCAAATTTAATATTCTCGTTGACTGCTGAACTTGGGATCTATCATTCCCTATTCAATTTAATTTATTTAGTTCAGACCATAGATCCATAAAGTGTTAGTATAAACTTAACCTATTGTTAGTAAATAATAAATTACAAAATTACTTTATTGGCGACATGGACGTCTGCGCGCACATGTCTACCCGCCCATACCTGATAAATGGCCCATCAATTTTGTCCGCCAGTGTAGCTAGATGTTAGGGCTGCCCCTGAATCGCCGTAGCATATATGCACATCACTTGCGCATGACGGCATAAAAGTCATCAAGCCATTCAGCAAACATCCCTGATGCGCTGCAAAAACGAGGCAGCTCCAACAACATTCCCAATTTATTATTATACTGCACACGCAGAGCTTTGTAAGCCTTCTGCGTGTACCTCACCCACAGGCTCACAATTAATCTCGCCTATCATCATTTTTCATCATCCAGGAGCCCTTATCCCTTGCCTTAGGGTCTGTGCAGCATGTCTTCTCCTTCCATAGTTCTCTTTGCTCGTTATCTCATTAGACACCTCTCCTTTCTAGCCATATCATCCTCCACACAGTCGGTCCATCGTTTCTTTGGTCTTCCTTCATTCATAAACCCATCCACATTTAAACTCAAAACTGCTCATTCCCCCGTATCTTATGACGATACGAAGACAACTGATTACCAAACTACTTTGCAATCACCGGCGCCAGTTTCGGACTTCCTTTTGTACATTGAAACTTAGATAACATCACGCCTGTAATCCCTGAAGGGTTAGGCAGAGGTGTACGTAAAAACGCACCCACATTTTGGTAGTTATGTTTAATTCCCATGTAATTCAATTTCCGGGAGCGAGCCTATTGCCATCAACCGCGGATATTCAGATGTCATTGCTGCTATTAAGAAATTCCTATCCTTTGTAAGAAAAACTCAATATCTGGGTGGAATTCCAACCCAAGACCTTATGCTCACCAGTAGTGTTTATTTGTTTGGCACTTTGGAAGTAAGAATCATAATTATTTTCCACCCATATACTATAATAATTACCGACCATATACAGGGTGGTGCCAACAATACGAGAATAAATGAAACCACTGGTAGTTTTAGTCCATAGAAACATTATTAAACTTTCAAATAAATCTTAACACCAAAATAAAAAAATTGAAAAAAAAATCAATAAAACTAAGTAGCATAAAACTGTAAACGAAATACATTACAATTTACAAACAAATATTGGTTTACTAACCTTAGAAATAATTTGCACCGATTAACGTGTGGAAATAAAATGTAACAAACGAATTTGGCAAAGATATTTAGGTAGGTCATTGTCGGATCATCGGCACCACGACGGTGTTAGTATTTATTTGATAGTCTAAAAATGTTCCTAAGAACTAGAACTACAACATACTGGTTTCATTTACTGTCGTATTGTCGGCACGACCCTGTATAATACAATAATATAATAATTTCACTCAAAAAACTTTTACTCTACTTACCCACTTAAAATTCCTGACAAAAGATAAACATATAACTACAATAAAACTAAAGAAAACTCTTTGATATCAGAACTTTGATCTGAGTCACGCAAGACGAGAGTAAAAGTGCGCGTGCGCAGAGAAAATGGCGGGTCGTTCAACTAATGTATCGATCTGGCATGCTTAAATCATATTGCGTGATTACTGTTGTATTTATGTAATAGATCGCGCGGATTGTGTTAGCGATGTTTCGATCGATCGTTAAAATGCATGGGATATTTCATGGGTAATTTGTATGAGTTTAAGGAGTGGAAGCCCCCGTACGTCACCCCAGTGGTGTCCATTTTCGTTTCCCTTTCTTCTCTCAATTTATTTGGGGTCGGTGCAGCATGTCTTCTTCTTCCATACTTCTCATATTACTTGTCATCTCTGCAGTTACCTCCTTTCTCGCCATATCATCCTTCACACGATCCATTCATCGTATCTTTGGTCTTCCTCTTCATCATCCTCAGCCTACTGCAATCCACTACTAGACATAGGCCTCTGTTTTGTGGTTGCTACCAGTCACTCTTCGTTTCCCTGTCTTTTCCTAATTTATTTGTGGTCGGCACAGCATGACATTAATTTTCTATTGCGAGTCATCTCATGAGTTTTTTTTTAACTTCGCCATACTTGAATTTTCTCCTGTATCGTGGGTGGGTGCATTTTAAAACATTTAAATTCACATGACACAAATAGCAAGACCTGGAACAACTACCAGTATTTGTTCCGTGCGAAAATCGAACCCGCGCACGCTGCTGATTGGCTGCTGGTCAATAGCTCAGCCACTGCGCCAACCGTGCCTTGTCTTTTTAAGTCGTACACAGTCAATCCATCCTTTTCATTCGTACTCAAAACTTTTCTTCATTCCTCCGCAGCATAGGCCTCTACCATGAGAACCGACTATCATACAACTTTTTAATCATCGGTACCACCTTCACACTTCCTCTTATATCATCATCATCAACTTGGAATCACACTTATTGGCAACACTTCAAGGTTCTGTGCGTGTGCAGAGGATTGTACCTATCTTATCTACTTGTTTGAAGATGTTGAAAAGCCTATTATTTTTTTGGAGGATGGGAAATCATCAAATAATTCCTCCCGCTGTGGGCAGCGGTAGCGGTGGGAGTATCAGACTTCTACTGACTTAAAACCACCCATGTTCTTTCTTAGCTCTTTATGTCGAGGCCGCGGTATCTCTTGCGAACAACCCACAGCCCCGACGGAATGTTGGATAGCCTTAATAGCCGTCATCTTAGATTTGTAACAAAATGGACGGTCGTTCAACCGCTCTGTGTTGATCTGGGAACGTTTATATCATGTTGCGTGTGTTTGTATAATTGCGAGATAATAGATTGCGTGGTTTGTTTAGTTTCGATCGATGTGAATTAATGAGAATTTTAACTTATCGAGATGTGATTTATGAGGTACAATTAATGGTATGTTTCCATGTAGCCTCCGGGGGGTAAAACCCAAAAAAAGGTAATGGTAATTTTAAATCTACTCAACCATAGCAGACAGTTTTAGTACGAGGACGTAAAAGTTCTCGCACTAAATAATATTTACGTAGTATGGGAACAAAAATTCATTTTAAAAACTTTCTAATTGTATGACGTTATATTCAGAAAACAAAACTGCAATTTTTATTCCAAGCACACAATCACAACTTGCAATTGCGTAGGTAAGTTGTGCTTCAAAATTTGCACACCATTTTTCGACCAGTCGTTGGTATCAAATTAAACTGAAACTATTCACACGTACATCTTTGGTTTTGGTAAGAAATAACATCTTTCGTTCATCCTCTCTCTCACAAAAACTCAAACATCCATACTTCAATCCATCACGAGGCAAATAAATCACACTTCGGTGTCGATGCGAGTAGAGCATTCAGCATTGCCAGGGCGCGAATCAAGGGATATCTTTTTTTTTTGGCGGGTGGAAAATCATTAAATAACCCCTCCCACTCTTGGGCAGAGCGAAAGGGAGTGTCAGACTTCTACTGACTAAAAACCACCCATGTTCCTTCTTAGCCCTTGCTCCGAGGCCGCGGTATCTCTTTCGATCAACCCGCAGCCCCGACGGGAACCAAGGGATATCTCATGTCTTTTTTCTTTTCGGTTTTTTTTGGGACAAGCCCACCACACTATTCCCAAACCACTGTAACTCCTGTAAGCCAGAATCAACAGTGGCGACCACAATAAAAGCGCTGTCTCGGCGCTTTTATTGTGGTCGCCACGTGCATCAAGCCCGACGAAGTCCAAGAGAAACGATTTAACCGTCTTGGATCCTACGAAATTAATCAGAAACAAATAGCGGAGGAGTAGGAAAAACATAATTTCTACTTCCCTCCATTTTCTTTCGGTTCTAAGACATGCCGTTTTCCTCACCATTCTAATAATCTAATTTTCTCTATTCCAGTGATCCCCCAAACGTGCCGCTACCGAGGGGCCCGATACCCCTGCGGGTTGAGCATATCCTGCGTCTTAGGGGGAGGAAAACCCCTAGACCTTTGTTCAGGAGGCATGATATGGGCCTGCTGCGTTGATAGAGAAACCACCGAGAGACCAACTGAGGTTGCTCCTGTGGTGCATAATGCTAGTAAGTATTTGTTTTATTTAGTTTTTGACAATGATTGCGATAGACTTTTACTTTTTTTCAATTTCCGATACAGAAGCACCGAGCCTGGGAAATTCTGATTTTCTCAAGTCCCCCAATTCCATTAAAACTCGCAATTCCATAAAATGACTATTTCATGAAAAAGTCATTCAATTGAGAGTTGTATTTATGATTTAAAGGACAATAATTTTATTAATATTAAATTTTTTATAATCGTTTGATTTGATTAATTGATGTACAAAGTATCGGAAAATGAACAAAGGTTTTATTAGTGTAATTAAAATCAATACTCACTTGCAAGTTTGCATGTCGTGTTTAATCATGGTTTTTAACAGAAACACAGATTTTCAGGTTCCTTTTGTAACATGCGTTTCAGTAGAATTTGGTTACCTTCAGTTTTGAAATATTTGTCTTTTGTACATTTTGTCTTTTCACTAAAATATGTTGTGTGTAACTTTGTACGTTGATGTGTCCTAACTCTATGAATGTAATTTAAATAAAATATTTTTTAAAACACAACATCACGTAAGTAATCAGACTAAAAAGAACTTAGACTTAACTTATCTTTAGACCTTAAAGAACCGTGGCGTAAAAAAAACTATTTTGTCATCAACTGGTAACAAAGCCGGACTCCATGGCTACTGAGAAATTCCTAATGGAAAAATGACACTTTAATCGTCCTGAGAGTCGAACCCATGATATCAAGGTCAGCAATCGTGGATTAGAAAAACCCTAACATCTTCAAAATCACTACATAGTATAAAACAAAGTCGCTGTCGCTGTCTGTCCGTCCCTATGTATGCTTAAATCTTTAAAACTACGCAACGGATTTTGAAGCAGTTTTTTTAATAGATAGAGTGATTCAAGAGGAAGGTTTAAGTATATCATTTGACCGAGTGAAACCGCGGGCATCAGCTAGTTATAAATAAAAAAATCTACAAAGCTTCCCTGCAGTCTAATTAAAGACAAACTTGAACATGAGATTTATTTAAGGTGGAACTTTTTTTAATTCTATTTTTCTTACGTTTTTTTCCAATTTGCAGGTCAGTTAAATAATATTAAATATTCGACCTGATGGTCGAATGTTAAATAAAATAGGATTCGCGACCGTGACAAATGTGACTTTACTGAGTAATAATGGCTAAAATCACCAATACAACCCTCTCAGTTCATATTACTTCCTTGAATGCCTTTTTGGTCAAATAGTCACTCGCTGGCTAAATCAACTCAAGAGGATTGTATTCATGATTTGAATGATTATATCTCTATAAATACATACGCATTACGAATGTGCGAGGCATTAAGTCCGCCTATGTACCACGTTTGTGCATGAAGTTTAAATAAATAAATCATATTTTTATCAATATAAAACCTGACACTGAAGAAAATTTTAATTTCGCGGGCTAACTTGAAGGTACCACCTTAAACCGGAACATTACATAATAATATCAAAAAGCAACAGTTCCCATCTAAGTTTCTCCGTCGAAAACTCAAGGTTATTCACGTGACGAGCACACGTGTTGAATTTGATACCAAGTTACGAAATATCACGAGTTCACGACTACTCTCTAAAGTGGTGCTAGGCATAAGCGGTAGCGATGTCAAGAAAAGACGCTTGACTAGATTTCTTGCGACGCGACAGAATTAAGTATGACGGAGTTTCAAAATATAGGCATAGATAAATAAACCGAGTATGTCATTTGTAAATTATCTATAAAAAAAAATACAACAATATTACACGATTTACAATATTTTTTTCTTAATCACAAACCATTTGTGTCGGTTTAACTTATTAAAACCACTAAAATTGAGTCAGTTCAAAAAAGATGCCTATTCTTGTCAAGTTCTAATTGAAGTTTAAATAACATGTAAACTTCTAGGACCTTCAAATGCAGTCATATATTATAGTTATACGAAATTAAAAAACTAAGAAAAGACGTTCTATTGACACAGAAATTACTACACTTACATATAAAAGTATACTTTTACTTCACCCTCACGCTAAGCTATTACAAAATTGGTCTATCACACAAACCAGGAATCGTCATAACAAAACAATCAAATGTTGCCCGGCAGATGTCACAATTGTAAAGTGTAAAAACCGGTTTATGTGCGACATTGTTTTCGGTTACGAAACTTAACGTCATACCTACAAAGTACACTCTCTCCTGTGTGGTGTAAGTTAAAGACGTACATTAAACTGTGCAATTTGAAGACCATTGTGTGGTTTAGGGCTGGTGTTCCCAACTCTAAATTCCTTTTTTACATAATAATTTTAAACCACGCATGTTTTTTTTGTATATTGCGAGTACTTGCTTCGTAAAAAGCACCATAAAAGAGGCGATATTGCGAATTGACGATTTTTTTACAGTTGCTATCTTTGATGATAATAATAAATTAATGTTCTTACTATCAAACAGTAATTGTATCCAAAGAATTTAACGAAGGCACTCTAAAATTGATCCAGTCATGCAACATTTTATGCATGGAAATAACGATTTGCAAATATAAGCAAATAATTGCCATTTACGATTAAACATACTATTTCGGAACTCAAAGTCTAAAAACTAGTCTAATCTTTCATCCATATAACTGAGTAAGTTACATAGAAAGAACAAATCCGAACTGCAATACTCGACAAGTTTTTATATTCACGGTCACATAACATATTATTATTCATCAATGGCTGAGCAAATGTTCAACGTCACCTTTCGAGGTCAAATGAAGACATCGGGACATTTTTCCATACAGATTGCAACAGTTCCTCAGTGTTCAGTAGTGACAATACGTGTGACATTGTCTGGGGTTACGAAATAAAGCGTCACATACGATGCACTCTCTCTAGTGTGGTGTTAACTAGGGGCGGGAGCGGTTTGAATTATTTTATTCCGAGATGTTCATATAGTATTATAGATAATACGTTTTTTGTTTTCTTTTTATTGTAAAATAGGCCACCTGTCCGTGCCTATGTCTATTCACTCAATGATCAATGTTCATTGATTTTTTGTAGTAGTTTTAACTAAGTGGTATCAGTGGAAGATGGATGATGGGATGATCATGATCATCATAAATGGGATTATGTATTACTATCAGTGGGATGTTCCTCCTCGTCGTGTTCCTCATTTCTGAGAGTCATGCCCCGACCAATCTTTACTTGACAATATGTTGTCATCTGGGCCTATCCTTTTGCATTGTAAAGTTATTAATATATAGTCGTCGCATGACTATATAAATAGTCATGAACGAATTTTGTCTGTCTATCTTAGTGGACTAAAGTGTTTAAAAAATTATTCAGTCCATAAAGTTATATTTAAAGATTATAGTCTACGTTTACATGCAGTCAGTAATTATTATGCAGTCTTCACGATTTTCAATACAAAACAATTATCAGATTGTTCCGACAGCCTAGACAAGGGCTATCGATTCTAAAGGGTTTCGTATTTCTACAAATAATCAAATATCATGATCATTCTCTTACCCTTATCTCAATTTATTTAGGGTCGCCGAAGCATGTCTTATTCTTCCATAATTATCTGTTACTCGCCATCTCATGAGACTCCTCCTTTCTTGCCATAACATCATTTACACAGTCCATCCAAATCTAATCAAAAAATGACTTCTTTAAAATCGCTCCGCTCCTACCTTAGACCACAACCTAACAACTTTACGCACTGATTGCTCGACAGCACAAGATAATTCCACGTATTTATTTCCGCAGCCTTACCTTCCATACGTACATACATCTTTCAAACACATTTGTATGGCGTAATGAAAACTTCACACTTTCACGATTTCAGCTGATTAATAATTTATTCAAAACGCGTTGAATGCGAGTTTATTGTTTTACAATGAATGTTGAAATCAAGATGGTAACAGTATAAGATGGTTTAATTAGGCTCTTATTTATTCTTTAATGGTCGCCCATTTATCAGTCTCTTTTCTTTTTTTCTTGTACATTAAACTTAGTTTTGCATCTTTGCAGTTTAATCATTTATTCCAAAATTAAAAAGTACTTTGTCAATAAGTCTTCCTCGCTCTCTCCGTCCATCCACATTTTTATATTGATCAGTCATCTCCCTTTTACTCATCCATCACATTTCCATACCATGACCGACGCTTCAAAAACAGCCAAAACCTACTCGAAAAAAACATAGCCCACATTGATCATTCACCATCTTGCTAGGGAGTACACTGGGAACTGATTTTATTTTTGCCACAAAAAGGCATCGAATAATCATATTTATTTCTGTAAGTTGTTTTGACAAAACTCACTAATCTGAGAAGAAACAGCCGAAACAATCTCAGAGGTCATTGTCTCTTTTAAAGTACAGACACTGGTCAAGTCATATGAGAACCATGCAGGTTTGTGTCTGAGATGTTCTTTTGAAGAAAGATCCACAGAGATTTATGTGGATCTATTCAGTCATCATCATCATCACCAGTCCAAAGACGTCCACTGCTGGACATAGTGTAGCCACATTGACTCGCATCCAGCGGATTCAGTCAGTGCAAGCATTTGTCAATGATCGTGTAGTTCGATGACTCTGTAGAGCGCAGAGCCAGAAGGCTAATAAAATTGGTGACGATAAGCTGGTTGGCCACCGCCGCAAAGTTGCGTGTCTGTCGGTATTCTACAGACTGTAATTCGGAGAGTGTGCGCAGGAGCTCCACGGGCTGATTCCACCATCTCCCTTCTTCTATCGAGAGACTAGACGTACTGCAGGTTAGCACCCATACCTTGTCGATGTTCCACACATTCGTAGGAAGCACTTCGCTAAATTATTCATTATGCGCACAGCCAAGGAGTGGAACTCCCTGCCTGCGTCAGTTTTCCCGAGTTCATATAACCCGAATCTCGCGAGTAAGGTGCTCTAAGTAGTTAAGTTTATTTTAGTTTTGAGTAGGTAACAGTAATAGAGTGGAAGGCGATTATTTCTCTCAGTTGTTGATAGCTACAGAGTCATAAGTTCCTTACGTTTAAATGAGTAAATCACGTTGTTTGTTACGCTTAATTATGGCGCGCATCGTTGGCCTAAAGTAGGTTACCAAGTTAGCATAGAAATGTACGGTGATTGGACCGTACAATAATAGTATAGAATTATGTTAGACTCTAACGACATACCGTCTCATTCCTACCAATAGCCGGCTTTTGGTAGGAATGAGACGGTATGTCTTTAAAAGCCGGAACCCCGATGCCCGAAACCTTACATCATCCCATAATTACAGATCCCCGCCTACAAAGTCCTCTCCATTGTGTTACCGCTCCAATGGACACCACTTTCACTCCAATTTTCACTTGGGGCTCGATTTCTAGCGCTTTAAGCTATAGGCTGTATCTGCTTGTTAAGCGTGACGGGCGGCTTGACGGGGGCTATTAGCTGACACGTGGTCTTGGAAGACTTTCGAGATGTGTGTCTTAGAGAGGGCTTGGATGCTTTATTTATTTATTTCGGGGAAACACACAACTGTTGAAAATATGCTATAGCGGGATACAAGACAGTCAAATTATTTCTCTAGCTATGACGAGCTTCAATATCTCACGCTACCTATATTAAATGTTTGATAATATATTTATCTGGTCACGCGATGCTTCCGTACCCCGATATATGTAGCTTTTACTTCGAATGCTCGAATTTCGTCGATTAGAGTTTGAATTAATTAGTGACGCCAACATTCACCATGGATTCAACACATAATTTAAAACATAAAATAGTCCGACGTTTTAATATCAATGGGGCTAGAATAATGTGTAGTGTTTACGGGAAGAAAATGGAGTCTACAGCCAAACGGTTTAAAAATAGCTTTTAAAGCTTCAAAAATCAGTTTTGTCCACAGCCTGAAGAAGGACACGTGCAATTATTTCTAAACCCAAGACATGAATAAACTTATTTTATGAAATACTTACAATGCTCTCTTACCGTTTCATTATTTAATTTAAGTAGGTACTATAAAAATATAAAATAACTCATGGCCAAATTGTGAACATTATCATGCGAGTACAGAATCTTATCGTTATATTATTTGCAACACTATCGCCACATGTTACATACATCCTCACGAGGAAGTGAGACTTCTTCACATTACTATCCTCCAAACATTATCCAAAGACAAAAACCATCTTTCGGCCCCTTTCGTGTTTTTTTTCTTCCATTCTCCCCTGTTTATCGTCACGCTATCATTCACTCCATTTTTCTTTATATAATTCTTCACACAATCCATTAATTGCTTCCTCTCCCTCTCCATCCATCAATATTTATATCCAGCACACTTTTAGTCTCATGTGTTCCATCCCTTTTCATGTAATGATCATACCAAGACAGACGACTCTCTGAATCCAAAGACTCAAATAATTCACCACAAAACCACTAAACAAAAAAAAACTTCCACCAGGTGATCTAATAGAACTGATCGGATCATTTCCCCACGAAAACTACGATTACCAGACCAACACCAACCAATTCGAGGACCCCATAATAATATACACTGATGCAAAGCCGAATTACCACCAAAAACCGGACACAAACCACCCCGAACTGGATGAAACCGGTAACAACCGGCCGAGTTGGAACCAAAATCACTTTTACCATGTTAAACCGTCGTACCATGAGGGGACTACGCAAAAACCGGATGATTATTATAAGCCGGATTATCATGAAGGGAATAACGTACAAGGTGATGATGATTATGTGCCAGTACACACGAACCATAAGCCGACGAGACCTAGTTTTCCCGGTGAGATTTTGTGAACTAGGCTTTACTTTTTGGTATTTTTTGTTTTCTAAATTTTGTTGGCGATGGAATTCAAGATTTTGTCTAAGTATATTTGTTTTTGTTACTATTTTTACTGTTTTAGCTATATACTTTTCTCTCACATAATAAATGAATTTTTTCATAATATTTTAGCCCAAAAGGAAAAACTTCCCCGGTGACAAATATCCCCGCTTTCTACAACTTGAATGTAATGTTCCAAAAATTCGAGAGAATGATGTTTTTCGGTACCTTTCAATTAGTAGTGTACACTTGGGGTCCTTAAAAATATGACAAACTTGAGTTCTGTCGCCGATTCTTTTTCTCTCCTGCTTTTTACATGCACTGCGTTTCCATAATCATCACGCACCGATTCGTCAATTTTGTTGATGGCATTTGTCTTCAACAAGATGACTTTGATATGCATTTGCATGTTTGGCAAAATTATTGATGCAAAGCACTGTATAACACTCGCTTTTGAAGGATTTTTTAAGCTGCATTTTTACCAGAGATTTGAGAAAGATGCGTTGTGAGTGTGTTTTTTATGTGACCTTGCCTTTCGCCTCATCTCGCTTGATCGCAACCGAAACTGAACAATACCCAAACGAGCGCAGTACGAATCGCGACAGGTTGTGACTTAGACCGAAAGGAATCCGGCTTGAAGGACCACGATATAGCGGACTGATCTTTGATCACCACTGCTAGAAAATTAGGAACAGTCTTTAAATCCAGCAGTGGTGATCAAAGATCAGTCCGCTATACAATGATATAACTTCTTTTTTACCGTTGTGGTGGGGGAGTTTTACACCTCACTCCTCATGCGGACTGGGGGAGGCTCATTAACGCTGGCCGGCACTATCCGGGGATCGTGAAAGGCGCACCAGTTCCTCCCATCGAAAAAAAAAATAGTTCCCACACTCCCTGGTGCAAGAGTGGGAAGGGAACAGCAGGGTGGTTAGCAGTCAGTTCGAGTCTAACAGATTAATGAGGGTTTTCCAGCTCGGAACAAAAAAAACTTGTAATTGGTTAATTTTACACACATCCCTTACCACACACGCTCTTCTCTGGTAGAAATGCAGCCTTAATATTATGTTAATAATGATTTGTGTTTAATATATGTTTTATGTTGTATATTATGTACGTACATATTGTATACTATGTATTTTATATTTTATTTTAAGCGTTAGGTACTCCTTTTCTTCTTTGGGAGTAGAATACTAAGCCAATTTTTAAGACACTTTGATGTATTAATTTCGAAAATATTACGAAGTAGGAATAGGCTGCATACATAACTAAGCAAAAGTAGTCCTCGGCTGACCTAGTAGAAGATGGCGGGACGAGCTGGACAAAACGATCCTTCCAACAACCAGTGGACCACATTGGCTCTGGTTGATTAAATCAACCTTGCCCAGAACGCCAGATGCAGCCTTGTTGCA
This sequence comes from Diarsia brunnea, assembly GCA_949774965.1. NCBI lineage: Eukaryota > Metazoa > Arthropoda > Insecta > Lepidoptera > Noctuidae > Diarsia > Diarsia brunnea. The sequence goes on from OX459023.1 coordinate 5,543,546, forward strand.
GATGTAGCCTTTGCCCAGATGTTGGTCAATGTAAATTTAAAAATCTAATATTCTATCTAATGTAAGCTAACTGAACTGCTTAATAAGAACTGCCACTCGGGTCGATCTTTAGGTAAAGCTATACTTGCCTAGGTCGGTCTGTGGATGGGTGACCTCCCGACATACCTAGTTTCCTCCGTGCCTCGGAAAGCACGTTAAGCTGTTAGTCCCGGCTGCCATATATAGATCTTTGGCAGTCGTTACAGGTAGTCAGTGACCTGAAAGTCTGACAACCAGTCTTACCAAAGGGTATCGTATTACCTAGTATTAACTGGGTTGTGGAGGTCAGATAGGCAGTCGCTCCATGTAAAATACTGGTATTCAGCTGCATCCGGTTAGACTGGAAGCCGACCCCAACATAGTTGGGAAAAGGCTAGTCAGATGATGATGATGATGTAAGCTAACTGAATGTCATCGCATCATCATTTCAGCCGAAAGACGTTCACTACTGGACAAAGGCTTGCATAAAACCTCTGTTCATGTGGAGGTTGACAATTAGCAGTTAATTAATAATAGCCATATTAACTAAATTAATTGCTGATTTCGAAAGAGTATTTCTTCATTAAAATAAACATAAAATAAAGACGTTAACTTTATTGATCTTTTAAAAAAGTTTTAATGGGAAATGAAAGCTTGTAATTTTAATTACTTGCATAATATTGGTCAGGTTACGTAAAAAGGATATAGTTAAAAAGGAATTAACTTTTTAATTGAAATCCGGCTTGTCTTTGATTGTGTAATACTTCTTCAATTTTCTTGTGTGTATCTTTACGTATGTACTTATGTATTATATCACTATGTATATTATGTTCATTTTGATTGTATTTTAGGACTGTATCTTAGTCATAAATGTATCATTTTATTTTAAAATTATTGAATATTCATTTTGATAACACTTTTTTTGTGCTATCACTATTTATTTATACCAAGTACAAGAATCTTTCGGCGTATCCGAACTAACATCAGCATCCTAATAGGGTAGTTGACTTAAAAAAATCTAATTAGTCCGTCAGATAGATTTCCAAAAAATATTTGACACGCACACAATTATGTTTCTTTTTTCACGCAAACAATAAATGAAGACGATACAGTGCTTCGAAAAGAGGCGCGACGTCATAGTTTGGTACATTTTTTACCAGAAAGTGACGTTACCAGCCCCCACTCACGATCTTTGACACGTTTTATTTTCGTAATTTTTATTAATTTGAAAAATTAAAAAAGACATATCCAATATTTTTCGATGATCTAACAGACGGACTAAACAGAATCATTTTTTTTAGTCAGTCAACTACCCTATTTTCTCGAAATATTTTCATAAATTATCAATTACACTGAAAACGGGATATTTACCATGATTACTGTTTATATCGAGTTTCCGATATCACGACGTTGTTGCAAGCACCATGCTCGCGATTTCAATGGTCAGTGACCATGTCAGTTTAAAAACTTAAAGTTATATAATTTTTTACAAACAGTACCTCTTTGCCGATGTTATTCGACCGCCGAAAGATCCTATGTATTTCGCAATCATGACCTCTTTTATGTTTGCCTCGAATTACATCGAGACAATCGTGAACTCCAACAGTCACTTATCTTCCATCTATCACAACTATCTCCCTCTTGCCACAGATCACCTATCTCTTTCCCCCCAACTAAATCATCATCATCATCATCCGCAGGTTGTGGCGAGCACTTCACCCGCTCCAATCGTATTGTGGGAGGACATTCCACTGGGTTCGGCTCCCATCCTTGGCAGGCTGCGCTCATCAAGTCAGGGTTCTTGAGTAAAAAGCTGGCGTGTGGTGGGGCGTTGATATCAGACCGATGGGTGATTACTGCTGCTCATTGCGTTGCTACGTGAGTATTGTTTTTTTTTTGTTTTTTTGGATGTGTTAGAAGGACCTTCTTGATCAGCGTATCAAGAAGCAGTCGGGCTTTAAGCAAAATTGATCATCAATTAGAAGAGTGTTTGCATATAGAAACCACGATGGATAAAGCAGTTTAGATTTTGTAATGCTTGTAAGTTACCTTACAACTTTTTATCTACACTTGGGAGCAAATAAATCGAGCCACTTCCTTTTTCACGCATTATGGTAATTATTTTTGGTATTATGGAACGCATCGATTCGAAACATATATCGCCTAAAAGGGTATTTAATAACCTTTACAAAGAGGGTAGTTAGTTGTCAAAATTTCATTTTTTTTTAATTTAAATTAAAGTTTAAAGGGTAGAATAAAATTATCGCATTTAATTTGCTTATGACATTTTTATTGTACTCTGTTAAGAAAAGATTAAATTTGAGGTTTTTGTTAATCATACCCATATTACTTGTTATTGTTGTCTTTATCTGTGTCTGTGTAATCAAAATAACCTGATAAAATGGATACTACACCGACGGAAGCTGCCCAAGTTGTAGCTTTACTTGAGGTTGGACACGGACAACGTGAAGTGGCACGCAGACTTCATTTGAGTCGTTCAAAGGTACAGCGGGTATACCGCAGGTATCTGGAGACTGGTGCTTTTGTTCGGCGACCTGGAACTGGCCGACCACGGGCAACAACAGAACGTGACGACCGCTTTATTGCAACCAATTCGTTGCGCGACCGTGGACTTAATGCTGTTCAGCTACAGCAAGCGTTACGTGACGTTCGAGGAGTCTCAATCAGTAGGTGGACAGTGAGACGAAGACTAAAAGAACGAAATTTAACATCACACAAACCAGCAACTGGCCCAAAATTGACTGTAGCTCATCGCCGATCTCGCTTGGAGTTTGCTCGAGAACACATTAATTGGACGTTAGAAGACTGGAGGTCAGTTTTGTTTTCTGACGAGTCAAGAATCTGTCTTTTTAGCAATGACGGGAGAAACCGAGTGTATAGACGTCCTGGTGAAAGATTTGCCCAATGTTGCATTCGAGAAACTGTGAGTTTTGGTGGTGGTTCTTGTATGGTGTGGGGAGGAATTTCTCTAGACGGAAAAACGGAACTTGTCTTCGTCGACCCCGCCAACGATGGCAGTGGTAGACGTGGATTAACAGCTGACCGATACATAACTGACATTCTTGAAAACCACGTAATGCCGTATGCTGGTTTTGTCGGAGAAAATTTCTTGTTTATGCATGACAATGCGAGACCTCATACCGCGCAGATCGTTACGGAATACTTGTCTGCGATCGGGATTCAACAAATGGTATGGCCAGCACGAAGTCCCGATTTGAACCCGATCGAACACCTATGGGACGAGCTAAAACGGAGAGTCCGAGCCAGGGTTCCCGCTGTTTCATCCATTCCCGAGCTTAAAGTCGCTGTGCTTGAAGAGTGGGAGAACATACCACAATATGTCATCGTAACGCTGATCAGATCGATGACTAATAGGCTACAAGAATGTATCAGGGCACGGGGGGGTAATACCAGTTATTAAGAATATTTTTTTTGCAATAATTTTGTTTTTTATTGTTTTTATGGACTGTTTTAGCCCTACTAAATTTTCTATCAAAATTACCATTTTTCTTGCAGAGCCAATAATTTATCATTCAATAAGGTTATTATTCAATAATTTACCCTCATTGTAAAGGTTATTAACTAAACTTTTAGGCGATATATAGTTCGAATTGATACGTTCCATATTACCAAAAATATTTACCATTTTACGTGAAAAAAGGTAGTGGCTCGATTTATTTGCTCCCAAGTGTACATGTAACCTAGTTGATATACGTCAACTTTTACGGAGAGAGAATGTTGTATAAAACAGTTTTAAAATATACTTTTAAAGCATCTGAAATATCAATAAGTGTACCTAAATTAATTAAAAGACTCTATTTCTTATGGTAGAATTAAATGTGATGTGAGCTCACAAACGGTAGGACTTGATATCGTGCCCTGCCTGATCTTTTACTTGCATAAAGTGCGCTACTGAAAGGGCCAAACTCTTCGTCATATTTTGCGCTGACTCAATGTAAATTGTTATCGCACTAAAAAGAAGTGTAAAGAAATAAAAGCTTTGGTTTTGCTTGTTACCGTTTTCACTTAAGGCTTTGGTTTTAATTTTGTTTTTAACTCGTTTAAGTCACTCAAAATTTTGTACTTAATTTCACGCCACCACAAAACAGTTCGTTCCAAAAAAACTCAAAGATCATTACCGCTAATTTCTCAGAATTTTTGCTCCTAACTGAAATTTCACCTACATTTCAGTCTAGTCTATTTTTTGTTCATAATTACTGACTTTCACGTTTTTAGTGGGTCGTTCACTCATAGTGTTATGTTAGAATTAGATAGTTCAGACCACATATATACAAAGATATACCTAGATAACGCAAGTATCACGATCCGTATTAAAACCAAGCGTGCCACGTGCTAGTAAGACGTCATAAGCTAAGTAATAAGAACTGCCATTCGGGTCGATCTTTAGGTAAATCTGTGCTTGCCTAGGTCGGTCTGTAGATGTGTGACCGCCCGCGTGCCTCGGAAAGCACGTTAAGCTGTTGGTCCCGGCTGCCATATATAAATCTTTGGCAGTCGTTACAGGTAGTCAGTGACCTGAAATTCTGACATCCAGTCTTACCAAAGAGTATCGTATTACCTAGTATTAACTAGGTTGTGGAGGTCAGATAGACAGTCGCTCCATGTAAAATACTGGTATTCAGCTGCATCCGGTTAGACTGGAAGCCGACCCTAATATAGTTGGGAAAAGGCTAGGCAAATGATGATGAATAATAACTCTCCATTTCTTAGTTTGCCATTGAGGAGGAATCTCCTAGCACAGGTACCTAAAACAAGATCTCTAAATGTAGGATTTATTGTAAAAGTTTTACAAGTTTCAGAATTAAACTTTTTTATAAATAATAATTTTCGCGGACGATAGTCACGGGCAAAAATAAAGACCATATCAGACATGTTGCATAATTCAATTGGTGGATTCAATTAAATTGAAAGGCAAAAGTAAACCGTGTTTAGAAAAAAAGCCACAAAAAAACGAAGACTTCTTTTAATTGTGATGGTAACTGTATGTTATACAATAATATCTTATGTAATCGACATTCTAATTTGTATGAATATTACTAAGTCCGTTTTTACATCCGTTGCCGTTTTGTAACTAAAGAATTGAACCTCGACAAACCGGATTTGATATTTCGCACGTCCTCAAAAAACTGTTGGAACACAGAAAATATAGCAGTTTTGAGATGGACGCATTGTAAAGTTTTTTGTGTGTGTAAAAACTGTCTCTTGTGCTATTTGATGACTAATTTTCGCAGTACACTTATCGCGTTTTTCTTTATTAATTATAGAGCAAGAGTAATTTAAATTACTTGGGGTCTTCTTCTTAGCGTGTCGATGATAATTCAAATTGGGTCGGCCCATTTGGTGACGTATTTGGCACTTTCAGTGGCCTCAATCAGCTCTTGTGATGTGCAAGTAACAGGACAGGCTGGACACGATATCAAGTGCCCCATAGTTTGTGGGGCAACACCACATTTACACACCAAATCAATGAATCTTCATCTGAACAGGTTTTCCATGCTTATCTTGGGGTTAAAAAATATAGTACAAAAACTTGAGAGGTGTCAAGAAACACCCGGATGGAACGAAGTTATTGTTATTATTTTTTATTATGTAAAAAAAAAAAAAAAAAAATGTAGAAATGAAAATATCTGGCTTGCTTTCTATAAGAGAGAGAGAGAGACAGACAGAGAAACATGCGACGCCGCACAGCTTACAATAGCTTACTATAGCAAATCGTGACAACTTTTCGTAAGAATTTTTTCCGTCTAGCCCCCTTTCACAACGCGCGATAAGGAACTTCGTTCCAAAAAGTAATTCAGGTGCCATCTATGACACAAATGAAAAACTAACATCTATAGTCTATATCGCACTCGGAAGATCCTAAAGACCGGATCGGAAGATTCTCCATTTTTGAAAGGGAATGAAAAACTTTTCACCCTTTTCTTCATACTCATAAAGAAGCTTTTACAGACGTCTACAAACACTCAATTTTTACCAAGTCATCAATCAATCTTCATAAAGTCATCAATCACGTTCAAATCCGTGATGATTCAGCAGTCCATTAAATATATTTCAAAACCGTCTTCAAGCTAGAACAGATGTAGGACATAGCCATTAGAATGTCTGTTATGTAAGATAGATTAGGTTAGGATATAGCCATCTTTCAACCTTCATTTTCTAGCAAATGATTTGTACATCGCTTCTTGCCTAACTAGATTTGTTTCTAGTAAATACATATTTTTTTACTGGTGACGTATATTTTTATGAAACAGGAAGTATGTGGACCGGGGTAATAACATGACTTCTTAAAGCAGTATTGTTTCAATTTCAATCCAGTGTGGGAAACATACATCCAATGTGGCAACCTACGGAGCCAAAAAATTCTAATTAACTTGACGAATATTTTTTTTGTCTCAGCGAGTGCCCATAGAGTTTCTTGCCTATTCTGCTCCATAAAGATATACGTTTTGGATTGGGCAGCTGTACTTCCAGAAGGCTTTACGCCTTGTGACTTTGACTGTAGTTTCGCTTTTTTTTTTGAAATTTGAAAGTTCCTGTAATGGTTTAATTGAAGCTTTACCCTACTGTTGAAAAATTTAGACTTACTGCCGTACTCAGAGATATTTAATGATTACTTAAGCCGTCACTTAGTAAAGATTTGACATACTTTAGTATGACAAAACTGTCAAAACCTTTACTAAGTGATGGCCTAGGTAAGCATTAAAGCTCTTACGACGGCAGTTAGTCTATTTTATTGTATTGTAAAACGGGTTGGTGGCCACATCTTCACGTCCAAAGCGCGGATTTTGCGCAAGAATCTAGCTAGATCCATATTTTTCTCCTTTGCTCAGCTAAAACACACCCCAAAACCCCTTTTTCCAGCACCCCAAACAACCAGCTCCGAGTCCGGCTAGGAGAATGGGACGTCCGCGACTCAGGCGAGAGGTACTCTCACGAGGAGTATGCAGTACAACGTAAGGAGGTGCATCCTTCGTACGAGCCAGCTGACTTCAGGAATGATGTGGCGTTGGTGCAGCTGGATAGAGGCGTTGTGTTTAAGCAGCATATTTTGCCGGTAAGTCTTACTAATATTATAAATGCGAAAGTTTAACTATTGAACGGATGTGAATGAAATTTAGAAAACAGATAGTTTATAACCTGGATTAACACATAGGATACTTCAACCCAGTAGTATGATCCCGTGGGTCAATTATCGAACTCCACGTGGGCGAAGCCGCTGGCACAAGTTATAATTTTATGTTTAAGTCCCATATAATAGGGGGCGTTGCGTTGGAAGACCTCCCTCTAGGTAGACCGATGACCTGCTAATGGTTGCGGGGATCCACTGGATGCGAGACGCACGAGTCCGCTCAATGTGGTGGGACACTTCGAAGAGGCCTATGTACAGCAGTGGATGTCTTTCGGTTGAAATGATGAATAGATGGCAAGGCCGTTGACATCAACCGGTAATAAATCCAGACTCCCTGTGTAAAACACAATAGCATTTTGCCCGGGAATCGAACCTAGAACCTCATGTACAGCAGTCGTGCTTGCGACAGTGACAGCGTGTTAAGGGCAATCCCTGCGGTGACGGGCCTCGGTTTAGGGCTTTACTGGGAAGCGCAGCAAATGTAGAGGCTGGATCGAAATTAGATCGTCTACTATAATGAAGCTGTAAGTTTTCTACTTAGCCTGGTAGTCTGGTACCTGTCCACAATAAAGTATTTGAACCCCTAATTAATAATTACAACAGTAATTAAATTAAAAGCTCATCGTTTTCGTTTCCAGGTGTGCCTCCCTCAGAAGCAAATGAAGTTAGCGGGCAAGATGGCGACCGTGGCGGGATGGGGACGGACGAGGCACGGGCAGAGCTCTGTGCCTTCTGTGTTACAGGTAATTTATAATTCTTCTTAGCATGTGGGTAGTAAGATCCAACGACCCCATACACCCTAGTGTCAGAGTTCTTAAACCGCCTCAAGGGTTTATCGGTGAGTGATGGGTAAGCTCGCCGTCCGTCCGTCTTATGACGACGACAGGCCGTGTCGACGGCGCGTTCGTGTTCCACGCGCGACTCAAAGAGATGTCAGCAACATGGAAGGGGCCCGCAAGGGCCGACGCCCGTCGGGGCTGCGGGTTGTTCGCAAGGGATACCGCGGCCTCGACATGAAGGGCTAAGAAGGAACATGGGTGGTTTTTAGTCAGTAGAAATCTGACACTCCCTTTCGCTCTGCCCAAGAGCGGGAGGGGTTATTTGATGATTTCCCACCACCTCAAAAAAAAAAAAAAAGTGTTTCTGACATGGTTTGACGACCGCCATTTGGTGGCCGGGACCACCGGCTTATACGTGCCTTCCGAAGCACGGAATCATCTTTTTATCAGACAATCGGGTGATACAGAACCACTTTATTTAAAACCTGCTGTGTTCGTTCGTTCTCGTGAAATGAATATAAAAGTGATGGTTACAATTTCAAGGGTTTATTGCGAGGATTCCTTATCTTTTGTTTTAAATTAAAATAGTCTACATTACTCACTATGGTTACACGGCCCAGAAAGAGGTGGCGTGACGATCTGGACGCGTACCACGAGGGCTGGTTTGAGCCGGCACAGGAAAAGAGCCCTTATAAGAATTTTGGGGGAGGCCTTTGCGCAGAAGTGGGACAGTACAGGATAACAAAAAAAAAGTTACCCCCAAGTCAAAAGTCGGTTCAACCGTTTCGGAGACTAGCCGAAACAAACAGACAGACAGACCGAGATAGATAAAAAATATAAAATGTTACTTTGTTATAAATACTGTACATTCTTTCATAAATATGAATTTCGTAAAAAGCTGTTGCTTTGAAATTACAAACAGAAACTTCCATTTAATTTATTAGATTCTTAAAATTAATGTTGTTACATTCAAGTTATAACTAAATTACCTCTCTTTCGTCAAAGCACGTCAAACGAATTCACATGGCACCGTTTACTAAGTTCTGTAACTAACAAAGCTTTTTTCCTTAATTTTCAGGAAGTTGACGTAGAAGTGATACCAAACGAGCGTTGCCAGCGCTGGTTCAGAGCGGCCGGACGACGGGAGACCATTCACGATGTGTTTCTATGTGCTGGGTATAAAGAGGTAATTTCATTATTTTTTTATCACGCCTATAATCCTCGAGAGGATAGCCAGAGGTGCGCCCATAATGGGTACACCCACATTTCGTTGGCACTGTTTAGGTCAGAACGAGGTGCTCCTATTAGACCCACAGGTCACCAGTTATATTTCAGTCCCATGTAATAGAGCGAGCCTATTGCCGTCAATCGGGCATAAATCCCCACTGTAAAATTCATAATGGAAAAACCCATTAAAACTTTTCCCACCCTAAGGTGTAAGGATCCAGGACTTAAGTTTCAGCAGCCGCGCTCGCAACCACTAAACCATAAATAAACATAAACATATATTTTTAAACCACCAATAATGTAGGCTATGAGAGAGTAATATTTACACAAAATTAACGTACAATTTTGATTCATGTAACATAAACTCGCGATTATTTAAAAATAATAAGAAATATTTGTTGGCAAAAAAAAAGTTTTTTCTCTTTTAGTTGCCTTCATGCATTGCTATGATACAAAGATTTTGTTGATCTGTTTATGATTTTTTTCTAAATTAAGTAATTCGAAGAGTCTTTGGCGATTTCGTTTTTTTTTTAATTTTTGTGACTAAGGGTGGGTTGCACCATATTACTATAACGATAACCAAACCGTAACAAGCCATAAAAGCATTAAAAAAATATAATTTGATGGCTTGTTACGGTTTGGTTTTCGTTATAGTAATATGGTGCAACCCACCCTTAGTCTTAATACACCAAGGTTCAAATATCGCTGCTTGTTTCTATGTTATCTACTTTGATCTGTGCTCTCCAAAGTTTGCAAATAGCATACAATATTCTATTCTATAATTTCCAGGGAGGCCGAGACTCTTGCCAAGGCGACAGCGGAGGTCCCCTCACGATGAAGCTGGAAGGGCGAAGCACCCTGATAGGCCTGGTCTCCTGGGGCATCGGCTGCGGACGAGAACATCTTCCCGGAGTATACACCAACATTCAGAAATTTGTGCCCTGGATTGACAAACTCGTTAACCCTTAGATTAAAAAAATAATAGTTATAAGAAAAAATACTCGGAGTCTACAAAAATGTGTGCCTTTTTAAATAGTGTCTACAGGGAGAGAGTAATTTAAATGTTATTGAAACTTAAAACAGAAAAAATATATTTAATTTTCAATCATTCATTCTAAAATTCACTCCATTAATCAATGAATAATTTAAAATTAATCATTAATTCACCAAATCAATCATTAATTCAAACGTGCTCCTTCGATCAATAAAAAGTTCACGATACATTCATCCAGGCATTCACTCGCATTCATTCATGATGTCGTTTCATGTTAGAATCATCCATTCATTAAATCAATCATTCATCATCATAATCAATTGATTGATGAATTATTCACTAGGTCAGTCATACATTCAATCTGTTAATCATTCATATTTATCCACACTGTATCAATCGATGAATTATTTCATTCATTACCATTTAATCAACCATTCACAAGAAACACCCAGATAGGTTTAGTATGGGATTCATGGGATATCTACCCGGAGTTAGACCAATGAACAGAAGTTGAAGCCTCGGAATGACAAACTCGTTAACCCTTCGATTTAAGGTAATTTAAGAAAAAAATACTCGGAGTCTACAAATTGTGCACCTTTGTAAATAGTGTCTACAGGAATAGACAATTGAAAATATGATTTATACCTAAAACACTGAAATCGATGTATCTTGAAATCATTCATTCATTCAAATCAATAATTAACTACTTAATCAATAAGCCACTTCATCATTCACTGCGTCGGTTAACGAAATATTCATTGTTGAATTATTCATTAACCCATTCATTTAATCATACATGTTCATGCTCTATATAGTTCGAAGTACCGTCACATACACCATGTTTAAATGTTACGTTCATGGTATCATAATAAATAATTTAAATCGTGTTTTCATTCATATCGAGCACCACTTAATGAAGCAGTCATTCCATATCAATATTCAATATCAAATAATCAAATCGTAATCACCACATCTCATTCGAACCTTTTCGCTCAATTTCAATCATTCACTGAATCTTTCATTAATACATTAATCAACAATTCATTCATTGGTTTTCAAGTTTGTTAATTTTTTTTATTACACGATTCTTGATCATCTCACGAAAATTATTTCCTTTGTCAGTCATGCCCCATCATGTTTCACGAAAATTTTGTGTGTCACATTTTTTCATCATAATCATTGTCACATGTCACGTTGTATACATCATCAGTAATACACTTATACACACACATTACAATAATCATTATTTTACCTACAAAGTGTGGGTGCAGTTAATACCTACTAAAGGTACACCTGCATCATACTCGTACGACAATTACAGCCGTGGTGGTAGTTATACTGTCACTAATATCTTATTAATTGACATGCGACTATAGATTATTTGTTATTATATCATCATAATTTATTTGTTTAAAAGTTCATCAATGCACATTTGAGAGGATTGAGACGTCTTACGCGGGAACATGGTAGCTAATACTTTAAATTTTAATTTGATTAATGTTTTGTCATTCTCATCACTGCGTGATATCAATTTCTTGTCACCATGATCATCACGATATAAGAATTTTTCACAAAACTTTCTTGAAACATTCATCAATTTCATCATAATGATAATTAATTGCCTAGCCTTTTCTCAACTATGTGAGATCGGCTTCCAATCAAACCGTACACTCCTGTATACCAATATTTTGCATATTTTATCATCATGATGATATATAATTAATTCACCAACATTTTGATATCATTGCGATCTCATTATACGAACAACATAACATTATCAAAAGGTCAGTTTCTTATTCATAATATCATACCAATTTTGGTTAATCGGAAGAAATAATTTATAAAACATCAGGGTAATGTCATAATCATAACGTGATATGTCATAATTACCCAACGTAATATTTATGGGTAACTGTTACCTTCTAAGGGTAAAAGTAAAAAAATACTCGTATAGTCCTAAATTAGGATTCTAAAGGACTATGTGGTCCGTAATGTTAATAATTATAAGAAGTAAGTGATTAGAGAGTACATCTATTTATTTTTAGATTTATTGTTTTTTTATTTAATTGTTTTTTTGTACGTTAATAAAATATTTTTTGTATTTGTGCTGTTTTTTTTTGCGTTATTTTACCCAATTTGTGTCGATTTTCATTCCTCAATATTTCCACATCAAAAAAATATTCTAACCTTTTCAAAAACATAAAAATTACAGAAGGAAGTTTAAGGAGAAAAATATACAGTTGTAAACTTACATAATAAGTCTATGGCTTGTTTAAGAAATAATAACTATTGTCATCAAAAAAATATTCAAATTTTGTTGACGGATAAAATATTAGAAACTAAGAACTCCCACACATACACAAATTGGTATTTCTCGAATCTCGATTTGATACTAATCAGATAATTAAAAATATATAATATGCATATTTACGGCATCGCCACCTACAGTTTTGTCTATAATTGTATTGTCCAACATCTAACTGTAAAAGGCAGGATTAACATTTTAGTTATTTTTAAATACTTCCTATTTATATACAGAATGGTAGGTAATTGGTTGTATTGCTTGAAATGGGTGTAATACCTAATTTGCAATAATTTTGACTCCAATAGCTACTACTACTACTTAGGAAACTGAAATTTGATTAAGTTCGATTTCTCCAAAACAACCAAGTTTGGATTTTGGTTGTTTTGGAGAAATCGAACTCAATCGAATTTCAGTTTTTTTGGCAAGTTTCCACCTCTCGACCATAAACCCCCTTTTTTTTGGCGGATGTAAAATCATCAAATACCCCTCCCGCTCTTGGGCAGAGCGAAAGGGAGTGTCAGACTTTTACTGACTAAAAACCACCCATGTTCCTTCTTAGCCCTTTATGTTGAGGCCGCGGTATCTCTTGCGAACAACCCGCAGCCCCGACGGGGGACCCCTTAACACTTCGTCCGACCTGGAAATTTAATCCAGTCTCTCATACTCAGAAGACGCGAGCACCAGAATAACGAGGCATCTTTTTTTTTAACCGACTTCAAAAAAGGAGGAGGTTATATGTTCGTGTGTATGTATTTTTTTTTTTTTATGTTTACATTTTAAAAAACAAAGTCACTCCCTTTGTTTGTACGGTGAGATCTTATAAAGTACGCCACACATTATAATGCAGTTTTCTACAATAGATAGAGTAATTCCAGAGGAATATTTATATGTATCTACATTGCACCCGTGTAAAGCCGGGGCTGGTCTCTAGTTTGTTTTATTTGTCTTGCTAGTGCGCAGCCTACCATTTATATAAACAGCGCCATCTGTCTTTTTGTTCTTGTACTATGAAGGTAACTAGATACCATTGAAGTCTTGGTGTTCTCAAGCGAGGCGATTTGGACTTAGGAAGTAAAAAGAGAACTTTGCTAAAGAAGATGGTTTTTGTATAGATGGCATTATTAACGTTATGTTAACGCTTGATTTCTGTGTCATCGTGGGCAGAAGATATCTTGTATAAATAGAAGTAGGCTGTTAGGAAATAGTATATATTGTTAAACTAACAGGTTGCTTAGCCTTTGTAAAATGTTTATTGAAGTAAATCCAAGGTTTGTCTAACGCTAGTCTATTAGTTTAAAAGATTAGAGGTGACAAATGTACAAACAAACTAAGACTTTGTTGTTTAAAAAGCTTATCTTTTATTAGACAAACTTTTTTTTTGGTAAAAGATAAAATATGTTTATGTCTTTCACACTTTTAATGTGTGCGCGTTGATGTCTTTTGTTGGCACAATTCGAAATGGTCTGTAGCCCGTATGTACAGTCAGCGCCCAGCATTACCAGACCTCTCGTATTAAGAAGAAGAAGGCAAGTGGTATGAGAAGAGGGGTCAGGTAATGCTGGCTACAGACTGTACTATGGATGGACCAAACCTCCATTTGACCACTGTAAGGACCATTACTGCAGCAGCAGAAGCAGTTTTTTGCGATAGTACATTCAATATGGTACACCGTACAACTGAACAGTCGTCTTATGCTAGTACCAACTTTGAGGTAATTAAATGGGACCACCTCAGGAGTATACTATTTGAGGAGAAATCAGGTAACATACATAAAAAAAAAAAATAAAAAAAAATACATACACACGAACATATAACCTCCTCCTTTTTTGAAGTCGGTTAAAAAGGCAAGAAACGGGAATAATTTGCTGCAGCTGTTTCATGAAAGAAAATTTCGCGGAAGGTTTTCGTGGGTGACATTATGACACATATAACATTTTGCTCGACCCGGGAAACAAATCCAGGACCTCATGCTCAGCAGTCGCGCTTGCAACCACTAGACCAAACAGGTAGTCTGTGTTCGTGTTAGATATTTTCAATATGTTTTCGTTTGTTATTGTACTTAAAAGATTACTTTGTGTTTTCAATCAATGTGCTTGTAAAATAAAACTAATAGTTTTATTACTCCACAAATTACCAAGTTTATTGGTGATGGTTTAAATATAACATTACCGAAGGTTAACCACCTGTCTCTACATACACGAGAGGTATTTTTGCAATCTTTAATGCATCACAGTTATTAACGTCAAGACTTTAAGGCTGTGTATTGCGTAACGGTGTAATAGTTGTAAAATTGGGTGTTGAACGTAAGGTCATGGGTTAGGTTCTCACAAATACAGACTGGGTAGCTACTTCTGTAAGTACTCATAGACGTGTTTTTAATGTTGGGTAAGTGCCTCCTAAATTGTGTTTTTGTAAAAAGAATACTATAAATAAACATGATTATTTTGAACAATTATTTACTTTTATGAACAAGTTAACATTTATTTGTGTTCTGAATTAAAAAATATTTGAATTTCATATTTTTCCTATGAGGCTGTTTAGCGGTTTCATACCTTTGCTTCTTCTTCAATCTGGCGAAATTAAACCGCGGAAAAAAAGCAAATGAAATCATAGTCTCCTAAAAATTGATGATAAAAATACTTAAGTATCGTTATTAGTTAATTTCTTCGAAAGTGTATTGAAAGACGTCGTTTGATACACGTGGGAATTTTTTATTGCATTTCTCGACCCCATGAACACCCTCGCTATACGGCTCGGGTGTTCAATCCGCCTCGAATGCAATAACCAACTTTCCGTACTTGTATCAAAATGTACTATTATAGTCAAAGTTTATCTCTAACAAACTTAATATTGGATGAGTTCTTATTATGGATATGGAGTCCATACCGTATATTTCTGCCTGTTGCTTGGGCGATTCTAAACGTGAGGATTTTAATTTAATTTACAGCAGTACGGGAAAACAAGAAAGGTTAAAATTCATAAATTCATTACCAATGGTAATAATGGTACATTCCTAGTCTGTTTGAAATGTGAATGAAAAAAGTTCACAAATTTTCAGTAGACAAACATTTTGCCTCTACACTATAGAAAGTATCTTAACATGACAGACAGGTCTCAGCAAAAGGCATTACCCAGTAGGTACTAAGTGGGTTGTGAAGGTCAGACAGGCAGTCGCTCCATGTAAAATACTGCTATTCAGCTGCATGTGGTTAGACTGGAAGCCGACCCCAACATAGCTGGGAAAAGGCTAGGCAAACGCTGATGAGGTACGGTCAGCAGCAGAAGTAGCTTAACACTACTTAAAGTTACAAAGCAGATTTTTTATTAAAAACTTGTTACATATTACTCGTTACTAACAAATTATTGAAGAGTAAGGAATATTTAAAAGAATAATGTTCTGAAACATTAAAAATAACAACTGGAGTCCTGTACATCAAATAATTACAATTCCGAAATGTTAAGCTACTTCTGATGCTGACCGTTCCTATACAGAATGGTGATTTATCCACATCAAGTTAATGAAATGCCCGTGACTTCCACTTAAGTTAATACCCTCACCTGGTTTAATGATCCTCTTGTTGAATTTTGTTCCTAATAAATAGCCTTTCGTATTAGCCCGATGAATGGACACCGTGTGAAGGATGATATGGCTAAAAATCAATAATAGAGAAGTATGGAACGAGAAGACATGCTGCGACGACCAAAAAAGGAGTTGGGATAAGGGCAGAAGAACGATGATGATGATGAAATTTTCTTTCGTATTATAAATCCTTATATATTTGCAATGGAAGACACACATGAATGTCGAATGCCTCTAGAATCAAGTTTGCACATCAATATTCTTCGAACCGCATAAATTAAAGTGTTCCAATGAAAAACAATGTATGTATGTGCGTGTGAAGCAATCACAGAAATAGCTAAACCTGTATTGAAGCGGTTTTAATATTGAATTATAATATTCTCATCAATAGATAGAAGATATAACTGTGATGTCAGTCGACGTAAAAAGTAATATATTCTAAAATTATTTATTTGTAGATACCTAAACACATTTCTCGTTATACTATATATATATATATTATCTACAATCGAATGCTGAAAGTTCACGAAAATTCTTGAATTTCATGACAACTCGCCGATTAAGCTGATGTTTCATAATGTCAAAATCTTGTAGAAGCATAAATAAATGACCACAAAGTGACGATTCATAATAATAACTACATCTATGACTATTTTGAGAATTTTAACATGATAAGCCACGCGCCATATAAATATCAATATTTATATTCAATTCTACTCTTCTAGTCGTATGCTATTCTGTAAGTAATTTACCAAGACTATGAACAAAAATTGCTTTTATCAACTTTGCGAACCTCGTTGTATAAAAGCTACACATTTGTTCTTGAGATGACTGCAAAAAGACGAACAAAATCCATATAAAGATACGCCTCTGCGATCTTGTGACTCGCATTTATTTTATTACATATTGGAAGCTTCTTCTTTAGAAAAGGTAAAAAGAATCCATCCTGTCAGTCAATACTGAACCACAATGAAACGATTCTTTATGTTAAAATTCACAAAATTGGTTGACTCTTGTACTACTGAAAATGAAATACACATTTTACTCAGTTGTCCCGTCTTTAAGGTTGATTATCCTATACCATACTCTTTGGTGCATATTACTTTATGTAACTTGAAATAAAACTCGTTTGGTCAGATTAAAAAAAGCAAATGTTTTGCAAAATCCGACTCTTGCTTGCACGGTTTTACTTTTAGTGTCCTTTCGTTTATACTGGGATATAATGTGCTAGATTTTGCTCGCGGTTTTGCTTGCGTTTCAGTCACAAATCATTCCACGGAATATTTTAAATATAACCTAAGACACTTGGGGATAATGTTGCTTCTCATTCGGAAATCAGACCAAAGTTGGGATCAGGACGATCTAGTCAGGAAACTGTCTCTCATTGATCTAGTGGTCCCAAGCGTGACTGCTGACCATGGGGTCTTGTGTTTTATTCCCGGGTCGTTCTAACTGAAATTGGGGTTTTCCATCAAGAATTTCTCAGTAGCAGCCACAGAATCTGGGTTTGTGCCCGGTGTTTGCAATGATGAAGATACTTGACAACAGTAACTGATGAAGTCTGGGTGTACCATTAGGTAACCCTTAGCGTAACACTTCGGGAATCACAGACGTGATTATAGCTTGTGATACTTGGGGATAAAGTAGGATCGCACACGTTAAAGAATTTTCTTAATCGGGTCAGCAGTTCCGAAGATTATTCCCTACATCTAAACATACAAACTTACCTCTTTATAATATTAGTGTGGTTGATATACATTTTATGCGTGTACATAATGATTGGTCTGCGCTTTTGCAAGAGCCTTCGGTTAGTGATGAAAACATTTAAGTACTTTTTGGAATCGAAGAAGTCTGTCTTCTTATGATTCATACGGGATATTACAAAAGTGAAACAAATGTGTTTTTGGGAATAGAATGATCATTATTTTCTCGCAGAGTTTTGTGAAGCAGGGTTAATTTTAAAATAGTTATGCCCAACGACGACGACGACGTTATGTTATGTCGTTATGTCATGTTATGTTAGTTATGTTATATATAATATTAGTTTGGGGGGTATGAGGAACAGGGTGTAAAGTACGTCATCCCCCATAGAAAAGGGAGGATCCTCCGACCAGACGGGTGATGTGTCTGGTGGGCTAACTGGTGTTGCGGTAGATGTCTGTCAAAAAACTGTAACCTGCGCTATTTAATGTGTAAATATTATTTGTTAGCCTTGCAAGGCAGCACATACTCGTATATCGGGTTTTTGCCATACTTCTCTATTACTCGTCATCTCATCAGACACCATACTGAGACATATTTATTGATTACACTTTATTCATAGGTTTTAAGTATAACCTTTTATTTTTAACCGACTTCCAAAAAGGAGGAGGTTCTCAACTCGTCTCTACGTTTTTTTTCTGGATATCTCCGTTAGTAACGAACCAATTTTCATTTTTTTTTCGTGTTCGAAACAGTATACTTCCGAGGTGGTCGCATCGTCACCAAATCAGGATCTGATGATGGGATTCCAGGGAAATCGAGGGCATTCCTCAAATTATATAGGCATTTATTACGTTTTCCATATATTTTCTAAAGCTGTTCATGTTTTTGCGTTTGATAGTCATAATCTCATGTGGGTGGATGCGCTGATGATGGAAGGTACAATTCCTCAACGGTTAGAAGTTGAAAGAAAATTCTTTCAAAATTATACGTTTGTACTATTATGGACCAATAGTTGTATTCTTTCAGGCTATTATGTTAACCTGATGATGATGGCATCCCAGAGAAATCGAGGGCAACCCTTAATTTTATAAGGTTTTATAGTCACGTATTACGAGTTTTGTGCTTTTTCTAAAGCTTTTTAAGGTTTTATAGGTAGGCTTGGTTTGGTAGGTTTTTTAGGTTTTATGAGTTGCGAAAGAACATGCATGAATTTTGTTCTATCTCATTTTCTTCCAAACCACCAGTTCTTTACACATCAAAATCAAAACCCTTTCTCTATTCAAACTACGCTCAAATGACTCAGCAGCTATATTTAACTCTATCTACAAATGTAATTATGTACTTACATTACAAAGTTAAAATGACATCACACGTCTTACTCAAGCGAGCAGCAAGTGAATGCTTTGTGAATTGATTGATTTACGTTACGTCAGTGTGTCTTGTGTCAAATACACAGATATATAGATAATGCCTAGATAATGCAAGTATCACGATTCGTATGAAAACCTAGCGCGCCGTTTTTTGATTACTTACTATGACGTCATAAGGACTATTTAGTTACTATACAAATAAGTTGCAATACGTCGCTGCACCTGCCAAATTTCATATGTGCATTATTTTTAATACTACACGAAACCAAATCTCCGTGTCATTCTCGATGTGTTTATAACATTTTTTTTGTAATATTCGAACTGGAAACAAGTTGAACTAATTCCATATGCGTTAACAATTTTGAAATGTTTCCGTTTATGTCCCAAAACCTTACAAAAATCGCATAATATGTAACTTGACAGTCTCATCGACGTAAAATTGAATACGTTTTTTGTTCTTTAAATGTTGAATTAAGTTCTTGTGTTGTAACGGCGGCGTTACGTTGTTGTTTTAAACAAATTAGCTTGCTCGACAGTAACCTCATCACTACATAATCTACACTAATATTATAAAGAGGAAAGATTTGTTTGTTTGTTTGTAACGAATAGACTCCGCAACTACTGGACCGATTTCAAAAATTCTTTCACCGTTGGGAAGCTACACTATCCGCGGATGACATAAGCTACTTTTTATTCCTGTATTCCCACGGAAACAGGAACTACGCGGGTGAAACCGCGTGACGTCGGCTAGTTAAGTATAAAATACTTAAGTCGGCCACGCGAAGTAGATGCTCTAGCGCTATCTAGGTATAAATATATCTGTGGTCAAATGTGACAGGTGTGAGGTATCACCTGTTTTGATCCCGGCTCAGGTAAAAAAGGGATCAAAGTAATGACATGTGTTTTTTATTGCGGAAGTGACGGTGGTAGCGACACGATAGGAGAATAGGATTAAAATGTGTGTTTGATAGAATCATCAACAAACATGAAATAATATACTAAAGATTAATTATTATGATGAACATGTTTAAATTTATATTCTAATTTAAGTTTGTTTATTATGTGGCATTTTAAACTATATGTATATTGCTGTGCCCTAGCAGGGTTCATGTATGAAACTTAAATACCTGTAACAACCTATGAACTACATGCGTGCAATAAATGATGAAAAAAAAAAAGTGTCCTTTTTCGTGTATCTATGTAACCGCTGTTGTTCTAAACTTGGTGATTTTGGTGCAGTTTGTACCATCATTTAGATGTTTTATATAGAAGAGTTTACAGGAGTGTAATGCATTACCTTAGCCTTAGATACATCAATGAAATTTCGACATTTTTACTCGTCCCCAAAATCAGTAAATTGCATTGGACCTGCCAAAAACTTAGCAATAGAATATACTCGTAAAATGAAGTTGCCACTTCATTTTCATTTTTGTTTTTTTTTTATTAACCGACTTCCCGAAAAGGAGGAGGTTCTCAATTCGATTGGTATTTTTTTTATGTATGTACACCGATTACGCTGAGATTTTTTAAATACACGTTCAAATCAAAATATTTTATTGATCCTCACATTCGGAGTTTTTTTTAATATTGAAGAGTGTTTTTCATTAAAGAGAGTTCTCAGTAAGTGGTTCCAGTCCTGTAGAAGTCCTTCCCCTCATTCCAGACCTATTTCTGATTTCATCCGGTCCTATTACCAATTTACCGGTACCAGCCAACCGTGTCCAAACAGTACAACTTTAGTGGGGATTTGACCACAGTAAAAATGAAATAAACTTGATACAGCTTCGAAATAGTTATTTTTATTGAAGGGAATTTTTACAAAGCTATTATTTTGAGTTCATCGACAGTTCGACAAAAGGTCTTTCCGATCTGCTCAAGCTTATTTTGTGTTCTTGAGCTTGGCCATCAATCTGCCATGAAGTAATTCATCAATCAGCCTAACATATGATTTTTTCTGGAAGGATCGGCAGAGGTTGGTCTGTACGATACACTCACATATTTTTTAAGTACCATTAACAGAGTGTGTTCTTTTTTCATCAACTGGATGGTGCCCGCGCTGAGAAATTCCTGATGGAAAAACCCCAATAACACTTTGCCCTACCCGGGAATCGAACCGAGGACCTCATGTTCAGCAGTCGCGCTTGTGAACACTAGACCAACGAGGCAGTCAAAGCCGTAAACATTACTAAACATGACACGTCGTCGGACTATCTCAAAATAGCTCACAGAATTCATTATGGCGCTGAGTTGTACAAAATGATCTGCATAATGAAGGGACTTAACATTAGGGTTCACATTCGTCTAGACTTGTCTGGACGTGTCTGATTTTCAGACCTGTTTGACTTTGTTGGGACATTTCTGACTTTCAAGCCTTATCTGGACTTTGTTGGCACATTTCTGACTTTCAACCCCCACCTGGACTTTGTTAGGACATTTTTGACTTTTGGCCCCCGTCTGGACTTAGTTAAGTCATTTCTGACTTTCGGCTACTATCACGACTTGGAACGGTTTTGTCCAGATTTTTTTTATTTCAAAGTAATTTTAGTATTGAAAACATAAACAGACACCTTCTATTAGCTCAAGGGCTTGAACCGACAACCCAATACAGATTCCCTAAAATGGAAACCAGAACCTAATTACGAGAAAAATGGAGAACAAAACACAGAAGATCTCTCTTTATCTTAACTTTATTATGGATAGAAAAAAAATTTAAAAAAATTAAATAAAATCTTGACATAATTATTATTGAATGTCGAAATGGTAACTCTACTTGGAAACGGTTTGAACACCTCCGTATATTCAGACTTGAATATAAATATAAAATTTTATATATTTATAGTTTTTGTACTGACTATAAAAACGACATAATATGTTATTGTAGAGAATATTTAAGTTTAAGTATCTACACTAATATTATAAAGAGGAAATATTTGTTTGTTTGTTTGTAACGAATAGGCTCCGAAACTACTGGACCGATTTCAAAAATTCTTTCACCGTTGGGATGCTACACTATCCGCGGGTGACATAGGCTACTTTTTATCCCTGTATTCCCACGGGAACGGGAACTGCGCGGGCGAAACCGCGTGACGTCCGCTAGTATGTAATAAAATTGCATGATGTTCATTTATTTTAAGTTTTTGTCTCCGTTAAATAATAGTCAAAATTGTCAACTATGACTCGTTTTTGTTTCAGTCATGTCATCTCAGTTTATCTCAATAATTTTTAGTAGAGATATTTTATGAAATAACCTAAAAAACTCAACAAAATAAACTTCAAGCTTGTTTGCCATAACATAGAGTCACGCAAACTTTATAAAAAGCCTGAATGATAATGGCTATCCGAAACAAAATTTTATTTATTTTTATTACCTATCAATATTTCTTATTACACTCGGACACGAACGCTTTAAAAGATCCTTTTAAATCAAGTCAATTAAGTCGATTATCGCCTACATGGAACTTAAGACCTCTTTGGTAAAGGCCGTATGGTCGGCGCCCGCGCAGCTTGGCAGTGCACCACCCGACGTAGAACGCGCGGCCGCGATGCGAGAGCCAACGAACATTTTAAAAAACGAACACGAATCTCCATTTTCAAATTGAAAATTTAACATTCTTCTAACGTATTTTGTTTAAATCGAACGTGTGTTTTAAATTCAAAATTCGGAATAATGTGATAAAGTTTTTTTTTTCTTTTTTCTTCTTCATGTGGAATGTGGTAGTGTCCATGCACAAAAGAAGTGTTGTGTGATTTTTTTATTGTTTTTTTTTAATGAGGTGTCAACCTCGAAGTTATTGTGTGGGATAAAAGTGTTTCAAAGGTAAGGATACTTACTTTTTTAATCAATACTTTGCGAAACATCTGGCCATTGATAATCGTGGGCTCAAAAAAACCTTCGGATTACTCGTAAGGTCAAACCGAATATGGCATGACGGATTGGCCTTTTTGTCTTAAGTTTTTTATTACAATCAATGAATTTTATACTATAAAAAGATAATAACTTAACACCACTGTAATTTTATAAGGACATTGGTATACCCGACTGTTTAAATTTTCAAAGACATGTTATACCCAACTGCTATAATTTTCTGGTTGCTCTACCCGAGGTTCATTTCATGCATTTTGAATGCAAATGCTTATTAAAATGTAATAGCCCTGGTCATTGTAAGTAGTTGAAGGTTGGCGACGAGCAACCGGTTCTCATAACCAGTGTAAGGGTTACATTCTTATACAAATAGGACTGTGGTTAGGTTACAATGTTGTGGAAAAAAAAGTTGAAAATACTTTTATGCTTACGCTCTTGCGAAATTTGTTACAAACGATTGTAGGGTAAAGCCCATGATGGCAGAAAAATGAAGCTGCTTTTTTGTTGTTAAAAAGTTTTTCCTCATGTTTTTTTGCGACGCTTTCTTGTGTCCGCTACCGGCTGGTCCACCAGTAGTGGACAGCGGGCATATTTAAAAATAGTAATTTCCGGACACTGAATTATTTTTAGATAATTTTTTGCAGTTCACCACTGGTGGACATCGGTAGGCATCGGTTTTTCTGTAGCTGCTACTTTTCCTGGCCAATCATTAACAAGAATCTACAATAGAGCTAGTATTAGATACGGTTTAAGGAGTCCTCAAATCATTCTCATTCTACATACCTGTAGGTTTTCAAATCGTCACCAGGCAGTGACTAAGTGTGATGACAAATATTCGGTTTTTCTCTGTTAATACAGAAGAGTTCATTGCCTTACGGTAAGATAATTTGCAAGCTGTTTCTTTTTGTGTCTGTACCTATCTGTTACCTGTTACTGTTGAGTACCTAGACCAGTAACAGTACTTTCACAGCGTTTAGTCTTTCTCCAGTGGCTGTCAACAGAATGACATAAGCTTACCCTTATTTCCATTCATTAGGGGTCGGCGCAGCATGTCCTCTTCTTCCATACGTCTCTTCTGACTTACGCCACCCAATGCACAGTTACGCCCCAGTGTCCCAGAGGCTGAAGAGCCGCAAAAGTTTTTTCGGGTGCGTTAAACCAACTAGCCCAGCGAACAGAAACGCCTCCTCTGCAAGATGCGAACTCTGGCGGGAGCTGTTCAAGCCCCCCGATGGCTTCATCAAGCCGTCTGAAAGCCTTCCACCTGGACATGCTTCGCCGTGGCCGACTTGGAAATCTCTAAATAGACTCCGAACCCAGGTCGGCCGTAGCAAAGACAATCTCTTCAGATGGGGGTTCATTGACGGCTCAGACCTCAAGTGTGTATGCGGCGTATCTCCACAGATAATGTCCCACCTTCCATCTTGCGCTGCATGCCCTGACACCTGCACAGTTGACGACCTTATGACAGCATCAGCGAGTGGAGTCCGCATAGCTGAATTTTGGGCCAAAACGATTTGATCGTATAGAAATTTGCCATCGACACGCTAAGAAGAAGAAGATACGTCTCTATGACCTACTCATCTCATCAGACACCTCCTTTCTTGCTATATCATCTTTATCATTATTATTCTTTCCTTATTACAAAACCGTAAAGCCTACCTAAGCCCTCATGAATTTTTCTTTATAATATCATCAGTATAGAGCAGGTGCATAACCTTAAATATTCTGACTCTAAAGTAAACAACATTAATAGTGTTTTGTAAAGGTCGATTTAATAACAATCGATTTCTTTGTTTTGTTTTACATCATTGACGTTGCCTCGCGTGAGTGGGCACCGAATTGTTGGCTCTTACATTCAAGTACCTTTGTACTAAGTATTAATCACTTTATTAAGTCGGGAAGTGATTAAAGATACTTTAATCAGTTTAAACTTCGATTCGTATGACCAGTCAGTGTCTTGCATGATTCAGGTAATGCATAGTGGATTACGCTCAGCTCATCTATCAATTAATTCCATAAAAGAACAGGATGTTATTTTTCCGGATTTCGAGTGTGGCAAGCGATTTTTCAAAAATCTTTGAATGCAAACTTTATAAAAATCCTTGAGTATTAGTTATCTCCAGTATATAGAGTACTTTAGTTGAGGTTATAAATAACTATGTATTATTAAAGCAATTTATGTTAACAACTTTTTCGTACCAAAAACCAATTTAACCTATTTGAACCAAAGGATGACTGGTAGAGAATGCCTTGTGGTATTAAATAACCACTTTTGTACATGAAGTTTTGTTATAGCACAATAAATAAATAAAGTAATAACACACAATACCGGATATACATAGAACAAATGCATCAGAAACAGCTGTTAAAACAATTAAACGTCTAACAGAAACTATATTATTCTGTATTGCATAAACATGTCGCCTTGAATACAGCACTGAATGAATTTGTTACGCTATACTTGAGTGGTCTCAACCAATCTGTTCGATTAGATCTAATAGAATAAAATTGGGTTACAAATCCTCCTACATACATAACATCATGACTACATTGCCAGAAGAATTAGCCAGCAAGAGTGTAGTATACCCTGTCGGGGCTGCGGGTTGTTCAAAAGAGATACAGTGGCCTCGACAAAAAGGGCTAAGAAGGAGCATTCGTGGTTTTTAGTCAGTAGAGGTCTGACACTCCCTGCCACTCCGCCCAGAGCCGGAGGAGTCATTTGATGATTTCCCACCCTCCAAAAAAAGGGTGATTATATAATATATAATATCGATATTTGGCCAATTTTATTTGAGTTCATTGTAATTGGTTGCCAGCCTATTGCCATGAATCGTTTACAAAGGGACATTTTCATTCCGAGTGTGATTTCTCTTAAATTGTTTTTAAAAGAGTAATCATAAAGAACTTGTCAGAAATATGATTACTGTTTTAAAAAATGTTTTAGGGTTTTTTTCATAGGAAAAAACCAACCATAAGAGTAACAGTTTATATGGCAGCTTCTGTAATTCTTAATTAGAGAAGCCATCTGTAGGTTCTATAATTTGCCCGTCAGGGCTGCGGGTTGTTCGCAAGAGATACCGCGGCCTCGACATGAAGGGCTGAGAAGAAACATGAGTGGCTTTTAGTCAGTAGAAGTCTGACACTCCCTTCCGCTCTGCCCAAGAGCGGGAGGGGTTATTTGATGGTTTTCCACCCGCCAAAAAAAAATTCTATAATTTAAAATTGTAGGTATGGAAAACGGACTTTTTGACAGATGTTATTTCCAAAGAGGAAGAGGGATTAATTAAGCTGACATTTATAGAGTGAACTATGACTTTGTTCAAGGTCAATATAGTATTTTCTGATGCTAAAATTAATCTTTATTCTATTAATTTAATGCTCATTCGTATGAAACGTTTCGCCACAGAAGCTTTAACGATTGTTTTCATTAATTAATTACATTTTAATATTTATTACGTTACATTAAACATCAATCAATTAGAGTTATTATAAAACTTTACAGTCACCTTTTTATACATACTTTTATACTATGATTCCCATTGTCCACCTCTGGTGGACTAGCCGGATGTGGACATTGGGAATCACCACTTTTATAAGCCCAGTTAAACGTCAAACAGACTAAATAAAACATGCCGTTTCGCAAGGATAAATGCCTTTAGCGAATATTGCATTAGTATGAAGTAGAACGAGTACTTGATCAGTAAGATAACATGGCTGCAATCTAATTTAGTACCAGTGAACGTTTTATACGAGTTTTTTGCTCTTTATATCATTTTATGCGGAAAACGTAAAGTCTTTTTAGTATTTTCTCACTGAATGCACTGATTTTGTTTAGTAATATGCAAAATTATATTGTATATTTGTGTAGTGTATTGTATATTTGTTAATACAACAGAATGAAAATGTTAATTTAATTCAATAAAATAAGGAACATAAAATATTAATTAATTTTAAAATGAAAATGACCACTGTTTCCCTAAATTCTAACAATCTTTTTAAACGTGACAGCACCATCTTCGGGATAAGATGTACGATCGGCCATCAGTTTTTTTATGACGTCACTAACTCACTACCCTAGATGCAAACACTCGCACCAGTCGCACCCCTGTATTGCCATATGATTCCTCATTTCAATACATTTTATTAGGCATTTTATAAACCAGTCCTAACACCCTCAATAATTCTGTTACCATATTATCAATAACACCATCTTAAATTACCCTCAGTTACTGTAGTTTGTGCCTTTTATTGAATTCCCAGGCTTTTATAACAATATGCGCAAGAGTTTGTAAGTAACACGCAACGCTTAAGTAACCGAGATGCGAACTAAACGGTGCGTTGCGACAACACATTACCTCTCGCAGCTCTCGCGATGAGTCGCGTAAAAGTAGGTTTTATTCTTAAGAATTGACCAGATGCAATCGTTTTATATGTTTGGAGGAAATCGATATTAAGGCCACATTGTTTTAAGGTGAATGCGAAAACCTGACACTGACCAGCAAATTGCAAAAAACGTAACAAATTCGAATTTCGCGGGGCTACTTTGTCGCATTCACCATAGGCAAGGAGCAGTCTAGTGTGAAAAAGAGGTATACCTATACAAGGTGTCTAGCGCCATCTCTTTTCTACACTGAAATAAGAATAAAACAACACTGCTTCAAGAGGTCATGGTAGGCTGCCAGGACTCTAGGACTCATTCCTGGCTTCGGTTCTTATATCGGGCAATAAGTGTTAATGGGTTTTTTGCATTTTCAACTTTTACGTAACAGCCAGGAGTCATTTTTATATGGGGCTTACACATAACTTGCTAAAAGTAGTGTATTAACAAAATACACCTCGCAGGTGTGGTGTTATGTAACAACCGGCTTTCAGTATTATAACGGGTCGTAAACGAACCCTTCATGACACCGTCACCAAGCATTATGTACATCAAACTAAGTACCCCTACGCAAAAATGTTTGCTGGGAAACGACTTATTTTTTGGGCCCCTCTTCTTTAGCACTCTTTAAAGAAAGAAAGAAGGAAAACATATTTATTTAGCACATGCCACAAGTGCACACAACAAAAAATAAAAAGGAATTAAAAAAAATACATGGAACTTTGATCCCCAATATCTCCGTAACTAGGGGGTTCCCAGGTATGGTCTAGAACAAAAAAATGATCAAGGGAGAACAAGTGCCTCGCCTTTGGTAAGGGAACTTTTACACCCTTTTTTTTTTTTTGGGGGGTGGGAAATCATCAAATAACCCCTCCCGCTCTTGGGCAGAGCGAAAGGGAGTGTCAGACTTCTACTGACTAAAAACCACCCATGTTCCTTCTTAGCCCTTCATGTCGAGGCCGCGGTATCCCTTGCGAACAACCCGCAGCCTCGACAGGAACTTTTACACCCTTCTTCTTCTTTACGTTACGATGATCTCAAATTGTGTTAGACGAGTATGTAGCCACCTGCAGGGCTCTATGTCTCTTTACACCCTTTATGTACCCATACTCGTGGTCAGACATGGAGGCTGACTATCATATGCGGTCCCCATTCTAGGAGTCCTTTGACCTGTTAACTCCCACTTTTGTAAATTCAATTGTACTAGCTGGTCAATTCAAAATCTAGCAAAATTTGCTAATCAAGGTTCGCAGCATTCTTCATCACCTAAGTTTAAGCCAGAATTATAAGCTTATTAGTCATTCCAAAACACCTAACATACCGAAAGGGTTGTACCCAAAGCAGTCAGCCGCCAGTTCCGGCAGTGACGCGCATGCGTCGGCGACCAGTGGGCGTGGCCTTGACTGCGCGTGCGCCGCTCATGGCGTCAACGTCTTATTCCACTTCACTTGGTGCTCGCTGTGATCGGACAGAATGATGAGGGTGTGGTGGGGTCATAAGTGGTGGAGCATGGCACTTGGTCTTTAGTGGTACTGAACACGTTGTAAAATATTCGATCGGCGACCGAATAAAATAATTTTACTAAGTATTTTATTCTTAAAATATTAATAATGAATTCTGATTAGGTTTTTCCCGTGTACACGGATCTTCCAAAATTAATTAGTCCAGTCACAAAATACATTTGAAATACCTACCTTATTTTAATTCTCATAGAGTTGAAAATTGGTGGCGGTTAGAATACACCGTTATAAAATGTCACCACAATTTTTTTTTTAATCCAATGTCAGGTTGACAGAGTTTCCTGAAAGATAATGCTAATTAGGCCATTAGGTCTACTGCACTCCCGTCGGGGCTGCGGGTTGTTCGAAAGAGATACCCCGGCCTCGACACAAAGGGCTAAGAAGGAACATGGGTGGGGTTTTTAGTCAGTAGAAGTCTGACACGCCCAGAGCGGGAGGAGTCATTTGATGATTTCCCACCCCCAAAAAAAACGGTCCTCTGCACTACTCGACATTCTACATAATCTACACTAATATTATAAAGAGGAAAGATTTGTTTGTTTGTTTGTAACGAATAGGCTCCGAAACTACTGGACCGATTTCAAAAATTCTTTCACCGTTGGGAAGCTACACTATTCCCGGGTGACATAGGCTACTTTTTATCCATGTATTTCCGCGGGAACGGGAACTGCGCGGGTGAAACCGCGTGACGTCCGCTAGTGTATAAAATCAATTAAAAAATACGAAAAGTGAAACAATACAGTAGGCACTGCCGCCTCCATACTATTGTAACACCGCTATAATTTTCAAATAAAAACACCTGAACATCGATAGTAGTCAATATGTCGTAATACAAGATGTGTCATGTGGGCGTATTGCTTAACGTTAGCTATAATATAATCACCTGACTTGATGAGCTTAGGAATATCGGTATTTTATGTATATGTGTAGTACGTCGAGGGTTCGAACCCAGGCAGGCACATTACTTTGTGTAATTTATTTCATCACCACTGCTCTAAAAGCTTTTTTTTCCATGTTATCTGCAATCGGCTTTAAGCCCTAATCAGATGTTTTCTGGGATTCATTTTGGATTTGGTGCTATTCCACTAAACAGCACCGTATGAGTTGGTACCTAGATACTAAGTTAGTTTCTCCGGTCGGTGTCTAGTATTTGCCATCTTTTTAGGCGAGTTACACCTCCATGTCGGGATAATAGGTTCTTAGCCAGTTCATTTGTGTGCTTGTTGAACCTCTCCTTGTAACTCTTGCTTATGTAACTAGCTTCTTCCTTTATGGTCGGCATCTCCAAAAAATCGTGTATTTCCGTGTTTCTCACGAACCAGTGTGCATTTGAGATTGTTCTTAGAGCACTGTTTTGGAATCTCTGGAGAATTTCGATATTGGAGTTGCTAGCACAGACCCAGAGTTCTATCCCGTAGGTCCAGATTGGCTTTATGATAGCCTTGTATACGAGTAGTTTGTTTACGAGGGACAGCCGGGAGTGACGCCCTAGTAACCTCTAAAAGTGAAGGAAAACATCGTGAGGAAACGGGGATGTCTTAGGACTAAAATATTTGAAGACTTGTGACATCTACCGACCCGCACTGGACCAAAGTGGTGGATTATAGCTCATTTTCTCATAGAGAAGGCACCTGGGGTCCCAGCAGTGGACACATTATAGGCTGATTAAATGTGAATTAGTTACTACTGCTGTGACGTCTGACAGGCGAGAGTGGAAGAAGAAAACGTATTGCACCGACCCCAAGTAGAATGGGACAAGGGCAGGAAGAGGTCCCGTCGGGGCTGCGGGTTGTTCGAAAGAGATACCGCGGCCTCGGCACAAGGGCTAAGAAGGAACATGGGTGGGTTTTAGTCAGTAGAAGTCTGACACTGCCCGCTCTGCCCAAGAGCGGGATGGGTTATTTGATAATTTCCCAACCCTAAAAAAAAAGGCATATTGAATGTCATTGTGTTCGATTTAAACAGTTAAGAACAGTTTTTTAACTGTTGCAATCATCGCTAAGTCGCAATGATGCTACAATCAATGATCATCAAATGCTTGCTCAATGCGTTTTAGTGATTTCAGGCTGTATAGTCTGATTGTTTACGTAATTTTCTTAAATCTTATTAAAGCCACTTGTTTTCCCCGTCATTGCGATCATTTTTTGTTCTGGAAAATAGTCTTAAAAAATCTTCCAGTTACGGAGATATTGGAGGACGAAGTTCCGAAGTTTTCGTAAGTTTTTTGGTTTTAAATGTCAGCTTTTAAGGTAATTATTTTACTTTAATTGCCTCCATGGGTCATGGTTTACTTTTCAAAGAAATCATTAGCTTACTCTTTTTAGTGCACTACATTGAGTTTTACCGTAAAACGTGATTTTAAACCCCAAAAAAAAAGTTGTTTCCCAGCAATCACCCCTTCCTGCTGGCCGTCAATCGGGCACATTCGTGCACGGGAGCGTCCATTGCAGCCTTTACCTGGTCCGTCTATCGCATCGGGGCTCTTCCGCTTGGTCTTGTGCCTTCGACTTTCCCCTGTACAAGACGTTCTATGGAGTCGTTTCCACGCCAACTAACATGCCCAAAGAATTTCAGGATCCGACTAAAAGACATAAAAGAGCGCTCTTTTATGCTAAGCTTATCAAGGATGGAGGCATTTGTTCGGAACTCGGTCCAAGAGACCCCGAGCATCTTCCTCCAACACCACGTCTCCAGAGCGTCTATCTTGTGAGTTTCGGTTTGCCGTAGGGTCCATGTTTCGGCGGCGTACAGGAATATGGGAAACACTAACCTTTGTGGTTTTCGTTATGTTTCTGCTTCATTATGTTTACACCCTGTATTCAAGGCTAAATTCAGACGTGGTACCAATGAGCTGTCCAAATATGGACGGTTGGTAACCCCAGGTAGGTATACAGGTCCATGATAGTCTTGGTTGTAATATCTCAATCTATTGCAACTTAAATAGATACACAGTTACAGTGATTTATAAGAAGACCTTTTACAGCAATAATCATTTACAGTTAAGGGTGCTTTATAATTACGATTAATATGAAATGTCCATATAAACCAATGTTATTCAACCCAAGATTTATTATCACACCCAAAATCGTAACCCATTCGATGTTTTAATTATTCCTGATCGATTCTTGATTAAGGCACTCTGTATATGGTACCTAGCCATATTTAGAATTCAGTGAATCATTACGTTGACGCGAAAAATAGGTTTTTTGAACATTTGATTGACTTTTCAAATTACTTTTTTCACTTAACTTTTCATTTTGGTGAACTTGAGTAAGATTTCTTGTTATAAATTGCAATTTATTTGACAGGTGTTTAGATAAGTTATTTATTGGTGTTTGATTGTTTTTTGGCTTAAGGTAGCTTGGTAACGTAGCAACGCCGTCAATCTCTTGGTGTATGAGTTTATATTCAAGTGTGGGACTGGTGATTGAGAAAAAAAGCTTTGATTGAGAGTAAATCTAACTGCGGTACTCAGATATATTTAATGATTACTTAAGCCGTGACTTAGTTTAGTAATGATTTGACATACTTTTGTATGACAAAACTGTCGAAGCCTTTACTAAGTGATGGCCTAAGTAATCATTAAAGCTCTCTGAGTACGGCAGTATGAGCTCCTTAATAACGAGACCGATTTTGATAACATGCACGTAGTTTTGCAAGAATATTTTCTTTATTAGCCTGTACTGTTTCACTTTTGGGCAAAAACCTTCCCTTAATTCCTTCCAAGAGGTCTTTATCTGTGCCTCCTCGAACCAGCCAACGAGGTACGCGTCCGGATCGAATCACTACATATTATTAAATAAAGTCCTCCGCTGTCTGTCTGTTTGCGATAAACTCAAAAACTACTGCACCGATTTTCATGCTGTTTTCACCCAAGAATAGACTGGTTCTCGAGGAAGGCTTTAGTATGCAATTTGACGCGGGCGAAGCTGCGGGCATCAGCTAGTAAAAAAATAAAATCAAAATGTTGCAGATGCCAAGAGGACATTAGGTACCAGTTGACAGCGTTGAAAAGCTTTTTGACGTTTACCTGTCTATTAAAAGGTATAAGAAACAAATGCGAGAAGCAAATAAACATTTTAAATTAGATTATGTACATAGTTAATCACGTAATGACCACATGCATACCATTAATTATTAATTTATCACCACTTCTTCAGCCACGCCTATACGCAATTAAGTTAGTTTTATGTTGCCTGTAGTTACTCTTATGGGTTATAAACATGATAACATTTTGTGTGGCGGTTATTGACTTGAATGTGGTGCTAGATATCATTTGAATACTTTATTTATGCATTACAAGAGTGGTGTATAGGTGGACTTAATGCCACAAGGCATATTCTACCAGTCACCCTTTGAGGCATGGTGATAGAGTACGAAAATAAAAAAAATACCATTTTGTTAACATAAACAGGTTCATCCTAATACATCCGTGTATCTCCCCGTCCTAGGTTCGATTCCCGGGACGGGAGAAATTTCTCAGCAGCAGCGCATTGAGTCTGAATTTGTGCCCGGAAATAGATTCGCCCTTTATTTCATGGGACTTAAACATAACTAACGAAATGTGGGTGTTTTTTTTATTGGAACGAAGTTCCTTATCGCGCGTTGTGAAAGGGGGGTAGACGGAAAAAATTCTTACGAAAAGTTGTCACGAGTTCACGACACTTTTTGCTATAGTAAGCTATTGTAAGCTGTGCGGCGTCGCATATTTCTCTGTCTGTCTCTCTCTCTCTTATAGAAAGCAAGCCAGATATTTTCATTTCTACATTTTTTTTTTTTACATAATAAAAAATAATAACAATAACTTCGTTCCATCCGGGTGTTCCTTGACACCTCTCAAGTTTTTTTGGAATGGGCTTGCTCTTGCCCTAAGGGCAGAGATGAGGTCGACGATGGAACGAGCTAACCCAGAAGAAGCCTATTTACTCGCGACTTAAATAGATTGGGGTTATATGAACTCTGGAAAACCGACGCAGGCAGGGATCTCCACTCCTTGGCTGCGCATAATAAAGGACTTAGCAAAGCGCTTCGTCCGAATGTGTGGAATCGACTAGGTATGGGTGATAACCTGCAGTACGCCTAGTCTCCCGATGGAAGAAGGGAGATGGTGGAATCAGCCCGTGGAGCTCCTGCGCACACTCTCCGAAGTACAGTCTGTAGAAGACCGACAGACATGCGACTTTGCGGCGGTGGGCCAGGCTATGTAGCTTGGCAACCAGCTTATCGTCACCAATTAGCCTTCTGGCTCTGCGCTCTACAGAGTCAAGGGTGTACTACTAAGTACACCTTTGCCAGACCCTATGGGGATTAAGAGCGTGATGTTATGTTATCTAAAATACATCTATACAGATAAAGCTTTAACTGATTCCTCTGACTGCGCAGAAGTTCTATCGCGACTCCTAAGAATGTTGTCATACCAAAATCCAACTACACGATAACCGACTTCACAGTAAATCCAAACACCAATAAGGCCAAACACAACATTACGTACCAATAATTATGAAAAGGCCTCTAGCAGTAAACAAGGCACCTATTCCAACGTCACCATGTCCCCTCTAATGATACCGTGGGCAGCAGGGACCTCCTACGTGCCGTTTAGCATAAAAAGACACAACCTTGACGCAATCTTTTGCTACACTTCACTTTATATTTTGTGATGTTTTATGTAACTTTGTATGGAAATATCATTTGGTAATAGAGGTCCTTACATAGCTCTGCCATTTATCAATAGGGGGCGAACTTATAGTCATCAACTGCGCACAAATTCAGGCTCCGTGGCTGCTACTGAGAACTAGGAATCGAATCTAGGACCTTATGCTCAGCGGTGGCGCTAGTGACCACTTCACCAACTCCATAGTTATGTCGGTTTTTTATATGCATCAAAATTTCCGTAGTCTACAGAGACAACGCTTATCTACTATTGACCGAAATCGCGTGTACGTACCGTTATTACAACTTGTCATTTATTTACGGTTTATTACGATTTTTTAAATAAAGTAAAGTCTTTGTTAACGGCTTAAACTTTAATTAAACTCAGGAATCTACACATTTATACACCAGTTAAACCTCCGCCATCTAAAAAGTCTCTCTCTCTTGCTACCAACACCAAAACATTCAAATATTACCAACATAAAGAAAACAACTTAGAACTACAAAACTACGAAGGCCAATCAGCGACCGAGAAGCGGCGCGACGACAAATCTGCGCTAGCGCGTTGGCGAATATCTGTCGGGCGCTGTACCTCTATTGGCCCTCTTACTGCCAGGGAAATGGGAGCGTTTGGAAACGTCTTCCGCTATAATTACCTATTTCTCCTAAATGACATATAGATGAGATGACGAGTAATAGAGAAGTATGGAAGAAGAAGACAGCCCATAGCATGCGCCGACCCCAAATGAATTGGGATAAGGGCAGGAGAATGATGACATTTATAGGACTCTAAAGTATCGCTTGCGATGTCTTTATACCCCTCGGTATATACCGCAGTATTATGGAGGAAGGTAAAGACACATAGCTGTATTATGTATTCAGCGTGGGTGCTCTCGATGTTTGCCTTCGTATCGGTGTTAAATAGGCTTTATGTAATGTTTGAGAAACATATCAGTTCATGTCCGAACTAGAGTCATTCAAGGAGTCCATTTACCTCGTCGGGGCTGCGGGTTGTTCGCAAGAGATACCGCGGCCTCGACATGAAGGGCTAAGAAGAAACATGGGTGGTTTTTAGTCAATAGAAGTTTGACACTCCCTTTCGCTCTGCCCAAGAGCGGGACCGTTATTTGATGATTTTCAACCCGCCAAAAAAAAAATGAGTTAATTTTTCCATTTCAAATATAATAGCAAATAGCAGGAGACCGTGGCTAAATAATAACAGATACTCGGGTAAATCTTCAGGTTAAGCCACACTTACCTAGGTTGCCCGTGGGTGGGTGACCATCGACCATACCAAGTTTTCTCTGTGCCTTAGAAAGCCCGCGAAGCCTTTGGTAC
Source organism: Diarsia brunnea (assembly GCA_949774965.1). Classification (NCBI taxonomy): domain Eukaryota; kingdom Metazoa; phylum Arthropoda; class Insecta; order Lepidoptera; family Noctuidae; genus Diarsia; species Diarsia brunnea. The sequence goes on from OX459023.1 coordinate 5,579,444, forward strand.
CGTATGACATTAAGATCTTTGACAGTCGTTACAGCCAGAGTGACCCAAAAGTCTGACAATCAGTCTTACGAAGTAAGACTTTGTAGGTTGTTTACAAAGAAATTTGCCTTCATTTTTACTTCTACAATAATTTTAAGGATCAAAATAATTACCTATAACATTTTATCGGTTTTTTTTTTTGGCGGGTGGAAAATCATCAAATAACCCCTCCCGCTCTTGGGCAGAGCGAAAGGGAGTGTCAGACTTCTACTGACTAAAAACCACCCATGTTCCTTCTTAGCCCTTCATGTTGAGGCCACGGTATCCTTTGCGAACAACCCGCAGCCCATAACATGTTATCCTTGTTGCAACATAACAGTAAAAATGAGGTAGCCAATTTTTCATGACGGCAACACTTAACAAAAGCACTAAATCTAAATAAATAAATGTCGCCATATTGCGAAACTCATATAAGCGCGAACAATCTTGATTCTCTTAAAATGGCGGGACCAGTTTACTCAATCACCTTGCCGACTTCGGACACTGACTGTTAATTCAGTTTTATATATTACTCAATTCTTGATAACTCCGCCATTTATAGAGAAGAATATTTATTGAATTGTCTATGGATAGATAAAATACTCTTTTCTTGGAAGTTGTCTTTAGTTCACTACAGACAATCTCTTGGTTATTGCAGTGGTCGGTTTGACATTATTAAAACTATCTTAGACAGACTTCAATGTTCCCACTGTTGGGGCGCTGGGCTCTACTCTATGAGAGGAAATGGGGCATGGACCTCGCGGGTCCAGTGCGGGTTGATAACTGTCACACATGTCTTCGAAGTTTTAGGAACTAGGACACGCCGGATTCCTCACGATCTTTTCTTTCACCGTTTTGAGGGCAGTGGTCATGTAATAAATAACACAAAGTTATACGCTAGCCTGGGTTCGAACACATGACCTACCGCTCGTTAGCCGAGGCTGCCACCACTGGGCTAGAGCTACTTTCTTCGCAGTCCGCTCATCACCATCTTCCTGCCCATGTTTCATGTTAATTGTGGTCAGCGCATCACGATATTTTCTTACATTCTCCTCTGCCAACCGTCACGCTTATCATTTACTCTTTTTTCTTTTATTTCATTCCTCACACTTTTCTTTGGTATTCCATTCCCTCTCCATCCATTAACATTTATATTCATCGCTCTTTTCAACTGACTTCCAAAAAAGAGGAGGTTCTCAGTTAGTCTGTACGTTTTTTTTTTTCTTTTTTTTCTGTTTATTTAAAGAAAAGAAAGAAAGAAAGAAAGAAAAATATTTATTTGGACAAGCACAGGAACTACAAAAAGAATAAAAAAAAGAATCTAAAACTAAATAACCGGATATCTCCGCTATTACAAAACATAACATCACGCCTGTAATCCCCAAATTGTTAGGCAGAGGTGTACCTAATAGTACACCCACATTTCGCCAGTTATGTTTAAGTCCCATGTAATAGGGGGCGAGCCTATTGCCATCAACCGGGCACAAATCCAGACTCCGTGGCTGTTACTGATAAATTCCTGATGGAAAAAGCCAAGAACCCAGGACTTCATCTCCGTCATTAATGAACCGATATTCAAATTTTTTTTTTTTTATTCGAAAGAGTATACTCTTGTGGTGGTCCCATTGTCACCAAGTCAGGATCTGATGATGGGATCCCAGGAAAATCGAGAGCAACCCTCAATACTTGTTACGTTTTCTATATATTTTTAGTCTCATGTGATTCGTCCCTCCTCATAACATGACCATACTACGACAATCGTAATTCGCACGTAAACTGTCGTAATATTATCACAAGATATAATTACTCAACGGTCCATGTGAGATGCCCCTGATGTCTCAGTTTGGATGCACAAGGGCAGGTGAGGTCGAGATATCGGTTGTGCAAGACTTGACACATCCACATGGTTGGTCTTCATCAATATATGGATTGAGGTGGATTCGTCATGTGTGCTTTTTGATTTTTTGTGATAATTTTCATGTGGGTGTACCAATGGAAACACCTCTGCCTCATCCTTAGAGTGTTACAGGCGTAATGTAATGATGTTATGTCAAAGAAGTAACTGCTACCGTGACGGCTGACAGGGCAAAACTGAAGAAGAAAAAAACGTATTGTTCCGACCCCAAGTAATATGTGTGGCGACAACAACATCTATCGCAACACATGAAAACTAAAATGACAAATCCTACATCGGGCTATCATAGTTATCCGCGACATTAGCTCATATAGTAAATCCCGACTTACATATGTCGGGCAGTTAGCTCACCAGACACAACACCCGTCTGGTCGGAGGATCCTCCCATTTCTATGGGTGATGTGGAACTTTACACCCTGTTCCTCATGTTCCCCAAATATGTACATTGCATCGAAAGCAACCGTCAGAAGCCCGAAAGTCTGATTTCTGACTTACCAACTAACAGGGATTTTTGACGTCAGATAGCGAGTCGTTCTTATATTCAGCTGCATCTGTTGGACTGGAATCTGTGTCCGGCATAGTTGGGAAATGGCTAGTAGAGAAATTACTAGCAGAGGCTAATTATAACCCCGTCGGGGCTGCGGGTTGTTCGCAAGAGATACCGCGGCCTCGACATGGAGGGCGGAACATGGGTGGTTTTAGTCAGTAGAAGTCTGACACTCCCTTTCGCTCTCCCCAAGAGCGGGAGGGGTTATTTGATGATTATTCACCCACCAAAAAAAAAAGCTAATTATAACCATATTAATGAAACTACTGACTAACAATTTTATACTGCGAATTTATTTATACGAGCATCTTCTAATTTAAAATACCTACTCAATCAATATGCTACAATTATATAACACTACCTCCTAACTAACATCATTATCATTGCAAATTACATTAGACCATTAAAAAACCTTAACCAACAAAATTCACGCCACAATCAACCTTATTCCACATCGATAAGAGCCACCACCACCACCACAAAAAAACAAACATACGACATACAGCTGGTAATTATTAAATTAGTCTCAATGGCCTTAAGGATAAGGGTGACGCGTGGTGTATTTATGTCGTGGTCGGTTCGTCCTCGTATCGAGGTCGGCAGTAATCGGTCTTCTTCTAATATATTAATATAAGGCACAGCGGGTATGAAGTCACGTTGTTAATTACTAGTTTTTGCCCGCGACTTTGCTCGCGTGGATGTCGGTTAAATTACAACTTTCAATCCCTAATCCAACTCCTTTAGGGGTTGGATTTCGAAAAATTCTTTCTTATTCCTAGTCTAAATTATAAAGGGTCAACCCCTAATCAACTCCTGTAGGGGTTGAATTTCGAAAAATCCTTTCTTATTGCTAGTCTACATTATAAAGGGTCAACCCCTAATCAACTCCTGTAGGGGTTGAATTTCGAAAAATTCTTTCATATTGTTCATTATAAAGGGAACCTCTATGCAAAATTTCAGCTTGATGAGTTGGCTGGTAGGTTGATGAGTCAGTATGGACTTTTTTTTTATGTAGATTTTCAGCGGGTTTGAAGTCGTGAAGTTAATTATGTTGCGATGATTTTAAATACCCTTGAATAGGTCCTGGTCAGTGATGAGATCATAAAATCTAACAATAGAATAGGTTGGCAAGGTTTCTTAGGCAGATCTGTTTACGTGCAAGTAACCTTACAAATAACATAATTTATTATCTGACGGTTCTCTTGATCTAGTACTCTAGGGGTCACAATTATTACTACAGAAATTAAATTAATCAACACACTAATATTATAAAGGCGAAAGTTTGTGAGTGTGTATGTTTGTTACTCTTTCACGCAAAAACTGCTGAACGGATTTGAAAAAAATTTGGCACAAATAGTTTATAACCTGGATTAACACATAGGATAGTATTTATCCCGAATTTATCTTCCCGTGGGATAATTTTCGAGTTGTAGCGGGCGAAGCTGCTGGCAACAGCTAGTAAGCAATAAAACCTGATCACATCTGTCACCAGAGACACACCCGACTGGGTCGAAGATCCTCCCTTTGTTTTGGGGGCTGAAGAACTTTGTAATATTCTTAGCGTGTCGATGATAATCTAAATTGTGTAGGCCCAGAATTAGCTACTAGTTTAGCCTTTTCGGTTAGCATTCATCAGTTCCTGTAGTAAACAAACAACAGGACACGATATTTAATTTAATTAAGTGTTCAATTGTTTGAGGAACAGCACCATATTTACACTCTAGAGCACTCATTTATGAATCTCCACCTCAGCAGCTTTTCCTTGCTGCGACTAACCTGGGTCCGGACTCTATATGAAAACTTCCAGGTCAACCCACATCCAGGTGGAAAGTGGCGCAGGTGGTAAGGATGCACCCTCACCACAGCTTTAGTTATTCAGTATACCGCTCGCCAGTGAGTGGGGTGACACACTTCAGAAAGCTGTTACGGTTTTTCAGCCATTTCTGTCTGTGCTTAAACTATTTTGGTTTTTTCGCTAGAAGTTGCCACTGTTGAAGAACTTTATATCCTGTTCTTCATATATCTGTGAAAAAACCCTGAGCTACCTTTGCTGACTAATATAAATGTTCTCTTGGAAAAAAAACTCATTAAAATCCAAAAATCATCTTCCACCAAAATACGTTTTCCCATACAGTTACCACACAAGGAAAACCTCTAAAATCCCTTACATTGTTGACATATCACAGTTGGCTATTGACATTCCGTGCAAGCGCAGTGTAGGTCGTGCCTACAGCGGGTGATGTCATTCAGTGACGTCACACATTTAACCTGCGCGGGAGTCGATGAGCGCTATGTAGGTTGTATTGAGTGAGCGATATGTTCAGAGAAAATGGTGATTTTTGAAGGGAAAAAGGGCTTGGAACAAAAATACAGTGCAAACTCTATAAACGACAATGAAGATTTTTTTCTAAAAGCAAAAAAAACATTGCCCCACACTAGGAATTTCTCCTGTATCGTGGGTGCGTTAACAAACATTTAAATGCACATACACAAATACCCAGACCCGGAACAAATACCTGTAGGTCATACAAACATTTGTCCCGTGCGGGGATCGAACCCGCGACACGCAGCACAGCAGTCCAATCGCTCAGCCACTGCGCCAACCGTGCCTATTTACCACGTTATAGAGAATTTTCGTAAAATGCAAAGAGTGATTCACTGTATAGAAAACAAGCTGAACCAACCAGAGTCGAGTGATTTCAAAGCTATAGGGAGTTTGTCGTTACATAGAATTTACACTGTGATTGAAATAATACGTTTATACGAGTATAAATGATTGAACCGGATTTGAAATTCAAATGTTTTGTGTTGCGCCGATGCCCAATCCCAAGTTACATGAGACAAGGGCAGAAATATTTATAAAACAAAAAAAACACACTAGAAACTAGAAATAAAGGAGGAAATTCCTTTTAATTTGACCTCCAAATTAATATAGAAGTAGAATTACATGACAATCCAAATAAAATTCTCGCACATCGTTTCCAATAATTCAAATATACATTCATTGAAATTTCCTTATACGGTTTAAATACGTGATCGTGATTGTAGCCTCAATACAAAATTGCACATCCCATACATGAGATAATAGGCAAATGATTAGTCTAGTTTGTCTCTGAGTCAACCTTCAGTTCAATACTTTTGTTTTGACATAAATAGTACGTGTGTATGGAGGATTTGTTTTGGATGGGACGTTGATGAATTGCAGTGATCGATTGATGGATGTCATTATTATTGTAAGTAAGTTAAAGTTTTGTAAGATGTAGGGATCTATAGAAATAACTAAAATGTAAGAGTCTGTTTGTAATATCAAAATAACAGTTTTTTACTGAATGCACAAGAAAGTAGTTTTTATAACTTAAATATTTTTCTATTTTTGTCTGTCTGTCAGTTTGTTTCGGCTAATCACCAAAATAACTGGACTGAACTGATGGGACATTTACTGGCAGATAGCTGATATTACTCGTATAAGGTCTAACTTAGACCTGCTTCATTTTAGGAAAAGAACTAGGATTAAACATTAAAAAAATAAAACCCTTGAAATTAGAATTAAATTCGATACCGATACTTCTAACTAACTCTACCAAACGGAACGTTTTCCGGTCCTTATCCCAAGTAATTTGAGTTACCTCGCTATATCTGAAAATTTCATCAAAACCAGGTCAGTAGTTCAACAGAAAAACGTGCTAAACAACCAACCATTTTAAACAACACCGCAAATTAACCAAAAGACAACCAGAAATAATTAACACTTCTTCAACCGTCAAGAACCAGGAAAGAATCTATTCTTCACGTCTTCAAAGTCATTACATTATGTCATATTTTACAAGAAAACGCTAACCAAAGACAATGTTATGTCTCATTTTTCCCTCTGTCAGTTTTGACATATTATGTAAGCGCATAGACAAGTAGATATTGGCGGCCATATCGTGATTCAGAATATGGCCTTTACTTTGTAAAAACACCCACTAGGTACTATGTATTAATATTGTATGTAGGATGATGGTTGGGACCTCGTGAGGAGCTCGTGTCTTAATAACAACTGCCACTCGGGTCGATCTGCAGGTTAAGCCGCGCTTGCCTAGGTAGGTCTGTGGATGTGTGACCAACCGAGTTACCTCCGTGCCTCGGAAAGCACGTTAAGCAGTTGGTCCCAGCTGCAATATATAGATCTTTGGCAGTCGTTACAGGTAGTCAGTGACCTGAAAGTCTGACAACCAGTCTTACCAAAGTATTAACTAGGTTGTGGAGGTCAGATAGGCAGTCGCTCCATGTAAGATACTGGTATTCAGCTGCATCCGGTTAGACTGGAAGCCAATCCTAACATAGTTGGGAAAAGGTTAGGCAGATGCTAATGTTGTATTTCATTATAAGGTGTCTTATTGCAGGGTAAAGGCTTCTTCTAATACAGAACTGGTTTTTGAAATTAATCAGAAAATAATAGCGGAGGAGTAGGAAAAAAAAACCCTTCATAAAATATATTAAACCTGGATATTACAGGCGTGTTGTTATGTTAAGAATAATCCCAGTAGCAATTTGAAGTAAGGATTCGTGCCCTATTGTAACAAACGACTTCAATATAGTTTGCAAAATGGCGCTGTGTTATAAATGTACTCTTCTGCACATCCCTTCTTAAAATACAGTCGTGATATACATCTTATATGACCCATCTATAATCGTCTACTTAACACAACATTGCACGTATGTATGTTAAACATTACATAAACACAGGTAACAATTGACACGTATATAAGGTCACGAGTCGGAGGTCGAACTTAGAACCGGCCAGTGTAGTGTGAGCCTTCTGTTGCTGAACATTAGTGTGTAGAATCATTTAGCTGCCTAGCCAATTTAGTAAGGAGGTTTAGCATGGAAATTAAAAAACGAGCATGCCTTATTTTTAGGTTTCCGTACCTCAAAAGGAAATACGGAACCCTTATAGGGTCACTCGTGTGTCTGTCTGTCTATCCGACCATTCCCCCCCCTCTTATCTCCGAAACTCCTTTTTTTTCTTTTTTTTTTTGGCGGGTGGAAAATCATCAAATAATCCCTCCCGCCCTTGGGCAGAGCGAAAGGGAGTGTCAGACTTCTACTGACTAAAAACCACCCATGTTCCTTCTTAGCCCTTCATGTCTAGGCCGCGGTATCTCTTGCGAACAACCCGCAGCCCCGACGGAGTCTCCGAAACTCCTGAGCCTGAAAAAAATACAGAAATTAGTTCAACACTTATAGATTACAGGAAAACCTATAAGAAGTCTATGGTGCTAAATTAACATGGAAAATCTCTCAATATCTACTACAATGGTACGGAACCCATCATGTGCAAGTCCGACTTGCACTTGGCCAGTTTTTTTTTTTAAACTGAACCTGTGCTCAAATACAAACTTAGGTCTCAGATAATGCCTCACCAATTTCACAATCACTCAGACAATTTTGTAAATAAAGTTCGCAGTTTCGTTTTACAACGTAGTTTAAACTAAATACATTGTTTTCAATGGTGAAAATACGATGAAACTCATCACTATCTGTCTAGTCTTTCATCATCATTTGCCTAACCTTTTCACACACTTGTGTTGTGTTGGGCTCTTACAGTCTAACTAAACGGATGCAGCTGAATATGAGTAATTTACATAGAGGAACTATCTATCTAACCTCCACAACCCACTTAGTACTGGGAAATTCAATACTCCGTTGTCAGACTTACTTACTTATTTACTTTACTTACTTACTTACATTACTTATTTACTTATTTACTTATTTACTTATTTACTTATTTACTTATTTACTTATTTACTTATTTACTTATTTACTTATTTACTTATTTACTTATTTACTTATTTACTTATTTACTTATTTACTTATTTACTTATTTACTTATTTACTTATTTACTTATTTACTTATTTACTTACTTACTTATGACTATTCGTAATCATTTATTTTTCTTGGGTCCCAGTTTTGAATCACAGTTAAATATTTTTGGCGTTGGATCCCACAAAACACCTAAATATATTTCTGTTGGATTCCAAATTTCAAAAATGCAAGTAAATTACGTTTTATCGTCGTTTAATCCCAAAAACTATTTCCCTAGGACAGCAATTTGCTTCAAAAAATCTGAATGCTTTCAACAACAAAATTATAATGACTTTTAAAGATCGGCAAATAACAACCGAGACAAACGGCCTTCTGTTGCTAAACATTAGTGTGTAGAATCTATGATTAGTTTTTAAATAGATGCGTAGTTACAAAACCTTGAATGTTTTCGGTGTCTTCCGGATTTTGACGATTTTGTTGGTGTTTATGAAGTGACGCATGATTATTGGAAACTGTTTCTTTGCGAAAGGAGCTCGTGGCTTAATAAGAATTGCCACTCGGGTCAATCTGTACGTAAAGCTGTGCTTGCCTAGGTAGGTCTGTGGATGGGTGACCGCCCGACATACCAAGTTTCCTCCGTGCCTTGGAAAACACGTTAAGCTTTTGGTCCCGGCTGCCATATATAAACCTTTGGCAGTCGTTACAGGTAGTCAGTGACCTGAAATTCTGACATCCAGTCTTACCAAAGAGTATCATATTACCTAGTATTAACTGGGTTGTGGAGGTCAGATAGGCAGTCGCTCCATGTAAAATACTGGTATTCAGCTGCATCCGGTTAGACTGGAAGCTGACCCCAACATAGTTGGGAAAAGGCTAGGCAGATGATGTTTCTTTGCGAATTTAAAAAAAATATACTATTATCCTCGATAGTTTTTAATTGTAGATTTGATAGGAGGGAACGCACTCTCTCTCTTTTTTCTTTCTTCTTTCATCTTAAAGCAATCGCAAAATCCTGACTGCTATGACTTGCTGCCTGTTCTCGAGAATTTTCTTGAAGAGAAATCGTATTACCTACATATCACGTTGATGTAATGGTTGTACCAGGAGCATTGATTCCATAGTACTGTTTGACAAAGTGTCATAGGGTTTCTTCCACGAGAATTTCTCAGCAGAATCGAAAAGCCTGGTTGTCGGCAATAGGCTAGTTACTTTTGCCTGGAACTTAAACTTAACTGGCGAAATGTGGGGCACACCTCCACCTTTGGTACAGGGTGTACAGACGTGATATGATGTCATCATCATTCTCTTGCCCTTATCCCAATTTATTTGGGGTCGGCGCAGCATGTCTTCTTTATTCATTACTTGCGATCATCTTCTCAGCAGACACCTCCTTTCTAGCCATATCATCCTTCCTACAGTCCATCCATCGTTTCTTTGGTTTTTCTCTACTTTTATGTATGTATGATTATTTTTTACACGACTGCCCCAAAAAAAGAGTGTTATGTTTTTAGCGTTCATATATGTATGTATATGTGTGTATGTTTGTTTGTGAGTTTCTTTATTCCATCATAACTTCTAAACCCCTGAACCGATATTGATGACTGTATTACGTTACTCCGAAGTTCGAAATGCCGATCCATCGTTTGGAAATAAAAAGAACTTTTTCATAATGCAATTGTTTGTTTTCCCAAATAAAATAAATAAATAAATAATGCAAATCTCATGTAACAAACTCTTGGCTATTCGAATAGTTTAACAAAACACTGCATTACTAATCCTTCGCAGATTAATGTAGTAAATACAATAGCAACAAATTCTGTTCATTATCTTATTCACACATTCCGTGGTCAGACCTTGTAGCGGCTTCCTCGTGGGTGTTTCAAACGGCGAAGTATTAGAATTGTATTGCACTAGTATTTGCATGCGGCTTCGCTCGCGTTACAATCAGAAATTATCCCATTGGAACGTTTATAGTAGTGTGTTTAACACTCGGAAATAAAGTAGCTTCCAATGAGTGAACGAATTTTCACAATCGGGTCAGAAGTTCTGAAGATTATCCCGTTTTTTAAAGTGGGGATATCCTCAAATGACGGAGGTCATCGCTGTCGCTCTGGAAGGAGCAGAAGGGAGTGTCAGACTCTTACTGACTAAAACCCGTCCATGTTCCTTCTAATTTTCTTTGCGTTCCAAGGCTGCGGTGACTGTTTCAAACCAATCCTGCAACCCTGTCAGCCACTGACCCCCGTTTACTACGCTGACATCTCTCTGAGTTCAGCTCAGGTAAAATTACTCCCTACAACCAAACAAACAGACTTTATCTCTTCTTCTTCTTAGCGTGTCGATGACAATTTAAATTGAGACAGCCCAAAATTTAGCGAAGATTTGGCGTTTCCAGTTCCATTAGCACCTTTTTTTTTGGCGGGTGGAAAATCATCAAATAACCCCTCCCGCTCTTGGGCAGAGCCAAAGGGAGTGTCAAACTTCTACTGACCTAAAACCACCCATGTTCCTTCTTAGCCCTTCGTGTCGAGGCCGCGGTATCTCTTGCGAACAACCCGCAGCCTTGATGGGACTATTAGCACCTGTGATGTGCAAGTAACGGGGCAGGCAGGATACGATATCAAGTGTACCATCGTCTGTGGGGTAACACCACATTTAGTTCAGGGCAGAGTCATCTATGAATTTCCATTTGAACCGGTTTTCCTTGCTTCGACCGGCCTGTGTCCGGAGTGTATTTAAGGACTTCCAGCAGGGCTGTTGCGTATCTTTTTAAATGTCAGTGGGTATCATAGTGTCCATTGATTAACTGTCAAATGGTTCCATTTTGTACCAAACCATAACCATTTGACAGTTAATCGATGAACACTATGATAGCCACTGACATTTAAAAAGATACGCAATAGCCCTTCTGGTCAGTCATGGCAACTCGTGTCCTGGTGGGAGATTTTCGGCAAGTGGCGCAAATGGGTTGGGTAGGATAACACTTTCGTCACTTGAGTCTTTCTTTAGAGCGTTACGGCTTTTTAGCCTTTGCGGAACGAGCATGTTATTATTTATACTGAAAACGGGATATTTACCATGTTTACTGTGTGTTTTGTACATGTTTTGTGTGTCGGGAACAGAATCGTGTAGTGAGTGACAATGGTAGTGGTACCGAACGCAAAAAACGAACAAGAAAGAGGGTAGACCGATTTGTCTGCTCATAAACATCCACCCGCAATGACTTCAGTTTATCCGTGATCATGGTGCTTGTAACAGCGCCGAAATATCGGGAACTCGAAACAAACAGTAAACATGGTAAATATCCCGTTTTCAGTATAAATAATAGTGCTAGTGACCATGTGAGCATGTTATTGTGTAATGGGTGTCTAACGTCGGAAACCATTTTGGCTCTTTCACTAGAACTTGCCACCGCTCTACGAACGAAGTACTTTAACTCATTATAATATTACTTTACTGCAATTACAGTTAGTACTCGTATAGATTGTAAGTTGTTTCGTCATCTTACGTGCAGATTTTATGGATTGTCATTCGCTAGATATTTATAGGTGTTAGGTAATTGCGTATATTATTTCCTTTCTTCTGTCTTGTTGCCTTTTGTTTGTTCTGTAGCTTTCAATACACTGGCTCTTGAAATTACCAGTGATGTATTTAGTGCCTTACTTTTCTCCTTCAAACTATTTTCGTTTTTTATATCAAATCGTGGTAGAACTTTAGCCGTTACCAGCCAATAGGGATGTTTACTGACTAAAGAAAATATTATTCTAATTAGTCCGTCTGCTAGATTATCGAAAAATATTGGATACGTATTTTTTATTTTATCAAATCAATAAAAACGTGTCAAAGATTTGAGACGAGGTTGTGACGTCACTCACCGGTAAAAAATGTCATACTAATGTCTTAGAATCTGACGTCACACGAGTTTTCAAAGCACTGTATCGTCTTCATTGTTTGTTTACGTGAAAAAAGAAAAAATACATATCGAATATTTTTTGAAAATCTATCTGACGGACTAATTAGATTTTTTTAGTTAACTACCCTATTCTGGATCTACACAAAGAATCTGTATTGACTACTGTTATTACCAGGACCTTCAAAACTTTCGATCCAGTGCCAATGTGGACCACTGTTCGTTAGTTAGGTGGTTCGAGAGAGATACCGCGGCCTCGGCGCAAGGGCTAAGAAGGAACATGGGTGGCTTTTAGTCAGTAGAAGTCTGACACTCCATCCGCTCTGCCCAAGAACGGGAGTGGTTATTTGACGATTTTCCACCCGCCAAAAAAAATAAAAACCGGCCAAGAGCGTGTCGGGCCACGCTCAGTGTAGGGTTCCGTAGATAATAAAATATTATGTAAACGAAGTTAAAAAAAAAATTCGGGCAAATGAAACTTGACCTCTGGATTGTATAGGCGCTCATACGATTCAGGGACCAAATTATATTGGTTAACTGCAGTTTCCATCTGTTGTTTCCATCCAAGTTCAAAATAATTTTCCTAGAAAGTCCTTATAAAGTTCTACTTTTCAGATTTTTTTCGTATTTTCTAAACTTATGGTTCAAAAGTTAGAGGGGGGGGGACGCTTTGTTTTTTACTTTTGGAGCGATTATTTCCGAAATTATTGACATTATCAAAAAATGATTTTAGTAAACCCCTATTCATTTTTAAATACCTTTCCAACAATATATCACACATTAGGGTTAAAATTAAAAAAAAAAACACTTCCCACTTTACATATAGGGGGGCTACCCTAATAAAACATTTTTTTCCAATTTTTATTTTAGCACTTTGTCGGCGTGATTGATACACATATTGGTCCCAAATTTCAGCTTTCTAGTGCTAACGGTCACAGAGATTAAGCGAGGACGGACAGACAGACAGACAGACAGACAGACATGGCGAAACTATAAGGGTTCCTAGTTGACTACGGAACCCTAAAAAGGAGCCTTTGTGAAAAATACTATCTCAGTGTGAAACATAACCCAAATATCAAGAAGGGCGGAACGTTATGTTAAATATTTCGTTCTAATTAAAATCGTAAAGTTATATAAAGAATTTTCACTCGGAACTTGATGAATATTCGTGGTAAAGTATTTTGTAATTAGACGAATTACAACTTTTTACTTCCTTTTTTTGTTTTAAAACGAATTTGCGTATTTTGAAGTTTCTAATTTTTCATTAGGTACTAATTGACTAATGCTCCGAATTACATACCAAATGCCTACCATTTTGTTTTATTAAATTCCCAGATTTTCAAGAGTTTCCAGATTTGATAATACTTTCCCAGATTTTCAAAACGAACCAGCCCCAGATTTTAAACGAGTTCTAAGAATTTTACATAACATAACATCACGCCTGTAATCCCCGTATGGTTAGGCAGAGGTGTACCTAATAGTACACCCACATTTCGCCAGTTATGTTTAAGTCCAATGTAATAGGAGGCGAGCCTATTGCCATCAACCGGGCACAAATCCAGACTCCGTGGCTGTTACTGATAAATTCCGGGTGGAAAAAGTCAATAACACTTTGCCCGACCCTGGAATCGAACCCAGGACCTCATGCTCAGCGGTCGCGCTTGCGACCACTAGACCAACGAGGCAGTCATAAGAGTTCTAAGATTTTTATAAACCAAAAATCAATAATCTGTGTGTAAGTGGGAATCTTACAGTATTTATTAACTTAAGCTATTGATAGCTTTAAACCCAATAATGAAATAAGTCTCTTTTAAGTCCGATTCAAAATGTTACTTTATAATAAAATCACACTCATAAAAACTTTAAATACTGATCTGATTCATCGCCCATACATTAACGGAACAGCCTCGATACCACCTACTCGAGACAAATATCAGCATACTACTTTTTATCTCCAAGGTCGGTTAACCAGTCATTTTCGCATTCTACCTATGGAAAACCACTTTATCTTTGACATATCAAAAAACCGCTTTTACACTCTTATTTTTATGTCCCTAAGGTCGAAAGTTAAATGGTTTTAGGTTAAAAGAGGTGTAATATATAAGTTGGTGTTTGGGAAATGGTTTCACACTGGCCAAAACTCCATTGTGTGATGGGAATATTATGAAACAGACATTTTGTAATAAGAACGGCTTTAAAACCTCTTTTTATTTATACGTCTAGGTATGTTACATGATGGATTATATAATAATCGCGACTATTTTGCATGAGGTCCTGACTTCGATTACCAGGGCGGGCAAAATGTTCTTGGGTTGTTCCATCTACAATTTCTCAGTAGCAGCAACAGTGTCTGGATTTATGCCCGGTTGATGGCAATATGGACGGCACGCTTGGTGCAGTGGATGAGCGATTGGACTGCTGCGCTGCGTGTCGCGGGTTCGATCCCCGCACGGAACAAATTTTGTATGGCCTACAGATAGTTGTTTCGGGTCTGGGTATTTGTGTATGTGAGTTTAAATGTTTGTGAACGCACCCACGATATAGGAGAAATTCCAAGTGTGGGGCAACGTTTTTTAAAAAAAAAAAAAATTGCCTCGCCATATTACATGGGATTAAAACATAACTGGCAAAATGTGGGTGTACTATTAGGTACACCTTTGCCTAACCCTTCGGAGATTACAGGCGTGATATTATGTTATGTGTTATGTCTAAATACGTTACATGATACATTATATCATAATCAATATTACTTTACATTTACAGATAAATTGAACATAATTATTGTGATTGTTTTTTTGTCATAATAAATGAGTCCATTGTATCCAGTATCTGTCAGTGTTTATTTTTCAAATGTCTGTGGCTACTTTCAAGTTTCGTAATAAGTCAGACAGTTGCCAGACTTTGTGGGTATTTACAATTGGCTCTGTTCAGGTACTATTAGATAACTAGTTTATAGTTAAATACATATAGGGTGTAAAAGTACCCTTAACGCAAACTAAGGGCATTTGTTCTCCCCACCACTGCGATCATTTTTTTGTTCTAGACCATACCTGGGAACCTCCTAGTTACGGAAATATTGGGGGTCAAAGTTCCAAATTTTTCACAGCTGTTTTTGTAAATACTAGTATTTCAGGTTTTAACTTCACTTAAATTACCTCCATGACCCGTTTACTATTCAAAGCATCCACTAGCACAATGTTTTAAGAGTGCTACTTTGAGTTTTACCGTAAAATGTGATTTTTGACCCCAAAAAAAAAAGTAATTTCCCAGCAAAAAATTTTGCGTAGGGGTAGGTACTTAGTTTGAAGTACAGAATGCTTGGTTGACGGATGCGTGAAGGGTTCGTTTACACCCTGTATATGGGATTGAGAGCAGTGGTGGCCCAGTGGTTGCGGCCCCGCGCGACTTACGAACAGTAAGTCGTGAGTTTAAACCCAGGCAGGCGCCTTACTTTGTGTAATTTATTTCATCACCACTTCTCTCAAAACGGTGAAGGGAAACATCGTTAGGCAACTGAATAAAAGAAAAATGTCTTAGCACTAAAAATATCGAAGATGTGACATCTACCAAGTACCAAACCGCACTGGGCACGCGTGGTGGATTATAGCCCATTCCTCTCCTAGAGAGGAGGCCTGAGTCCCTGCAGTGGGAACATTATAGGCTGATGATGATGATATGGGACTGTATGTATTTAAGTGTTGAATATCAGTCTCATTAACCCAAAGGCCACCGTAGACGCGGGCCTGTGGACGGTGAGTGATGGGTAAGCTCATCGTCCGTCCGTCTTATGACGACGACAGGCCGTGTCGACGGCGCGTTCGTGTTCCACGCGCGCCTCAAAGAGATGTCAGCAACATGGCAAGGGCCGACGCCTGTCGGGGCTGCGGGTTGTTCGCAGATACCGCGGCCTCGACATGAAGGGCTAAGAAGGAACACGGGTGGTTTTTAGTCAGTAGAAGTCTGACACTCCCTTTCGCTCTGCCCAAGAGCGATTTGATTTGATGATTTCCCACCCCCCAATAAAAAAAAAAAGATGTCCTAGAGAAGAAAATATTCTCTGTAGAGTTTTTCCCCTTTTCATGGTCTTAACAAAATATTGGTATTCAGCTGCATCGGTTAGACTGGAAGCCAACCCCAACATAGTTGGGAAAAGACCAGGCAGATGATGGTGGTCTAACAAAATACATTTTCAATACACTTCTTCAAAAACTGTCTCTTATCACACTACGATTAGGTTCAACATGTAATGTACTCGTATCAGTCACACGTAGATTTTTATGATTTATCAAAACCAAGAGCGACGAAACTCGAATTTTATATTAATAAATGTTTAAAACATTAGTAAATATTAAAAAAAAATATTTAATTATTTAGCCTACTAATTACCTATGTACCTCATACACGCGTGCCTCTTGCACGGTTGGCGCAGTGGCTAAGCGATTGGACTGCTGCGCTGCGTGTCGCGGGTTCGATCCCCGCACGGAACAAATATTTGTATGGCCTGCAGATAGTTGTTTCGGGTCTGGGTATTTGTGAATGTGACTATATAATTATGTTTGTGAACGCACCCACAATACAGGAGAAATTCCTAGTGTGGGGCAACGTTTTAAAAAAAAAAAAAAATATATATAGGTACGCTCTAAAAGCAAAAACTTAAATTCTAATATCAAGCCAATGTTATCCTCAAAACCAGTAATCTTTCACAGAAACACACTTAGGTAATTATGGTTTTTTACCACCAACTTTAGCGTTAAGCAGAAAATTGTTCATCACACATAGCTATTACGTCATATTAAGAAACTGGTTTTTCCAATGAAATACGATGAGAACACACGCATATAATATAACCGTTCCGGTATCTGTTTTATGTACTTGAAAGGTTAAGCAGAGATTTTTATTTGACGATTGGTCTTGGAAATAGGAATTGTTAGGTTCAATCTCAAAGTGTTTTATTTCAAATAAACCTGGTTCAGGTAATTTTGAATAGTCAAAGCAAGAAGGTATATAAACCTGCAGTCTATTACGCATTTAAGACGCAAGGGATCACCATAATTTATGTAATTATCTTTAAGTTTAAACAAATTGTTTTTTATTTTTTTCTTATAGTCTTTATTTAATCATTTGATTTTATTTAATAGTCACACGTACTGCTATCAATGTTCCTAGTGATTAGCTCTCTTTTTAACCGACTTCAAAAAAGGAGGAGGTTATATGTTCGTGTGTATGTATTTTTTTTATTTTTTTTATTTTTTATGTATGTTACCTGATTTCTCCTCCATTTGTGAACCGATTCTCAAAATTCTTTTTTTATTTGAAAGAGTATACTCCTGAGGTGGTCCCATTTAAATTTGGTGAAGATCTGATCCTGATCTTCGGAGATATACAATAGAACTCTTCAAAAATATACGGCAAATCTGTCGTGATTGCTGCAATCGCTTGGATGTTTATTGTTTACGCAACATCTTAACTTACCATCACGCCTGTATGCTCTGACGGGGTACGCAGATGTGTACAGGACGCCCAGATTTCGAGAGTTAGGTATGTTAAGTTCCATTTTATTGCGGATAAGCCTATTACCGTGACATGTATTGTTAAAAACGTAAAATTAATGAATATCAAATATTTGTTAAAGATATTACAACTAAAAATGGAAAAATAAAAAAACTTTTTTGCAAAAAATAATTACCTAAACTTTACGCCTACTTGTGGGCAGCGTTGTGGGTTACTTTATAACCAAATTGACTATATGTTAAATTAATTGTAAGTCTTTATAATGTAATTGTCTGCTGTTCCTATCAATAAAAATAAAATAAAATTATAATATATTAGGCATTTAAGCCGCAAGGAATATATTCTGTAGCATTTTGACAGACTGAAAAACTGTTCGATGGCTAACCGTTTCTTCTTCATTAAAATGAATAACAAGTTCAGTTTTCTCTTGTACAGGTTAGTCTGACCCTGAGGTCTTCATTTTTAGTTAAGACCCTTTAGCCGCTCCTAGTAACCCATTACTTATGACACGATAACAGTGATAAAACAATGTCGCTAGCTAGTTGTATGTGCTAGGCTTACCGATGTGCATCGATATTGACCTTGTCTACACTTGTCGAGTTATGCACTCATGCGCAGACGCACAACACGCTGTACTTGTAGCGTAACGCTTGCTCGCTACAAATGTCAGGGATAGCGATGTTGATTCGATTAATCAATCGAATAATATTATTCTGACTTGGTGGGAACAATTAAGGTGAGTTATTTTTTTTTTTTTTTTTTTAAAGAAAACGATGCCCCACCCTAGGAATTTCTCCTGTATCGTGGGTGCGTTCACCAACATATAAAGTCACATACACAAATATCCAGACCCGAAACAACTATCTGCAGGCCATACAAATATTTGTTCCGTGCGGGGATCGAACCCGCGACACGCAGCGCAGCAGTCCAATCCCTGAGCCACTGCGCCGACCGTGACTCTAGCTGGAACGCAAAGGGCGTAATAACTGACACTCCCTTTCGTTCCGCCAAGAGCAAGTGGAGTCATTTGATGATTTCCCATATCTAGTTAAAAAAAAAACAGTTAAGGTAGATTTAAAAAACATTCATCGGCCTAGCCTTTTCCCAACCATGTTGGGGTCGGCTTCAATTCTAACTGGGTGCAGCAAAATACCAGTATTTTACATGGAGTGACAGCCCATCTGATTTCTACAACTCAGTTCGTACTGGATTCACTTTGCCAAGACTGATTGACAAACTTTTAGTACCAGCTGTAACGATTGCCAAAAAATTATATATATGGCACCCGAACCAACCGCTCAACGTGCTTTCCGAGGCACGGAGGAAACTCGGTATATAGGGTGTAAAAGTACCCTTAACTCAAACGAAGGGCACTTGTTCTCCCCACCACTGCCATATTTTTTTTGTTCTAGACCATACCTGGGAACCTCCTAGTTACGGAGATATTGGTGGACAAAGATCCAAATTTTTCACAGCTGTTTTTGTAAATACTAGTTTTTCAGGTTATAACTTTACTTAAATTACCTCCATGACCCGTTTACTATTCAAAGCATCCACTAGCACAATGTTTTAACAGTGCTACATTGAGTTTTACCGTAAAATGTGATTTTTGACCAAAAAAAGTCGTTTCTCAGCAAAAGTTTTTGCGTAGGGGTACTTAGTTTGATGTACAGAATGCTTGGTTGACGGCTGTGTGATGGGTTGATTTACACCCTGTATAATGCCTGACTATTATTTTGTCCATATTATCATCAACCAGCAACCAAATAAAGGTTACATTAATATCTGCCAACCGTTACGTTTGGAAGTCACCGAATGGTTACGTCTCGTTAACCTAGTGACCATTAGGAATTGCATTTGTCGCGGTAACACCTAATTAACTTTTAATGAAATTAAATTATTCGATAATTTCGTTCTGAACTTGGTAAGAATTTCGTAGAAGGAAGGTAAGAGCTTAGTATAGTCAGTCCTATTATTATTCCCACTGCTGGGACACGGACTTTTTCTCTATGAGAAGGAGAAGACTGTAATCTATCACGCGTGGCCAGTGCGAGTTGGTAGATGTCACATGTTTCCAAATATTTTGTTGACTGCCTCGATTGTCTCGCAAGTGCTACAATTGAGCATGAGGTCCCGGCCTTTATGTCCGGGTAAGACAAATTTTTATTGGGTTTTTCCTTCAAGAAAGTCTCAGTAGCAGCCTCGAGGTCGGGATTTGGGTCTGGTTGCTAGCAATATGCTTGCTCCGTATTACATGGTATTTTAACATAACTGGTAAAATGTGAGTGTAAGTAGATATTATTTCCCGTATTTCCCGTCGGGACTGTGGCTTGTTCGCAAAAGATACCGCGACCTCGACATGAAGGGCTAAGAAGGATCATGGGTGGTTTTTAGTCAGTAGAAGTCTGACACTTCCTTTCGCTCTGCCCAAGAGCGGGAGGGGTTATTTGATTGAAAAAAAAAGTAGATACTATTAGGAACGCCTTTGCCTACCCCTTCGGGGACACCTGGCGTGATGTTATGTATTATTAGTAAAATTGACGATGCACCTTTAGATACTTACACCTCTATAAACAAATTAGTCACCACCTAATCCTCAAACATCTTCAAACTCCAAATCCCTAACACCGTGACGATCAAAAGTAAACACATCACAGTCCACATAACACAATGGGTCACGTTTGGAACATAACGGGACGGTGGTCGGTGGTACTCACCCGTTAGGCCATCGCCTTTTATGGACATGTTCGTCTGAAGGAATGATAACGTATCATTGTTGAGTGGTCTGCCTTGTTAAACGGGTCTGAGAGACGGAAAAAAGTATGTGTGTGTGTGTTACTGTGGATGGATGACCATCCATTACATACTGATTTCCTTCGTGCTTTGGAAAGCACGTTAATTTAATTAAATTTTATTTTTTTATTTAGTTTAGACCATAGATCCATAAAGTGTCCCGTCGGGGCTGCGGGTTGTTCGCAAGAGATACCGCGGCCTCGACATGAAGGGCTAAGAAGAAACATGGGTGGTTTTTAGTCAGTAGAAGTCTGACACTCCCTTTCGCTCTGCCCACAAGCGGGAGGGGTTATTTAATGATTTTCCACCCGACAGAAAAAAAAAAGATCCATAAAGTGTTAGTAAAGTTAACCTATTGTTAGTAAATAATAAAACAAAATTATAAATTATTTTAATTGGCGACATGGACGTCTGCGCGCACATGTCTACCCGGCCCATGCCTAATAAATGGCCCATGAATTTGGTCCGCCAATGTAGCTAGGCTGCCCCTGAATCGCCGTAGCATAGATGCACATTAATAATAATAATAATAATAAATTCATTTATTCAGGTAATTTAAACCCGTTGCCATTTGTCAATCACAGTAATATAGACATGAATGAAATAAAATAAAATATTAAAATTTGGATAAAAACAATAATAAATTACATTACGAATAGAATTAAATTAAAAAAAAAAACAAAACAAAACAAACAAAAACAAAACATTGCTTGCGCATGACGGCATAAAAGTTTTTTTACAGTCTTACCTGCAGCAACAGGACCAACGAAGCAGTCACTCATAAGTTTGACTCATAAAATGTCGTAAAAGGTTTGATCTACATTCATTGACATTAGATTAGAGTCTCAAGGAAATAGATCGTAAGGATAAACATACTTGACTTGCTCATGCGGCATTGACATACTCAGTGAGTGTACACCTTGGAATTTAAGAAATGCCTACAGGGAAGATTCAAAACATGTTTTGATAATTTGACAACATAACATCACGCCTATAATCCCCGAAGGGCTAGGCAGAGAAGAACCTATTAATACACCTCATTTCACATTTCGCGAGTTATGTTTCAGTCCCATGTAATAGGTAGCGAGCCAATTGCCATCAACCGGGCACACGACTTCGTGGCTGCTACAGAATAATTCCTAATGGAACAATCAAATAACACTCTGCCCGACCCGGGAATCGAACCCAGAACATCAAGCTCAACAGTCGCGCTTAAGTTATTTACTTATCATTTTAAAATCTGGACAGCAAACAACACAAAACAAACTCTATGTAACACTAACTAAGGTACAACATTACATAAACATGGCATACTTCACAAACTTATAACGGGATCACATCTAGTAGATCTATTAAAGGAGCTAATAAGAACGAGTGCACCAACCGTGGGGGCCGGTTGCCGAAAACGTTCGGTTGTTCTTGTGGTTACGTCACCACAACCTTGTGCAACCAGTCAAGCAGGCAACCGGGCGAGCAGTCGAGTAGTCGCGACCGGTACTGGTGGGGACGGAAGTGTTTGATATGTTATAGATTTTGGAATATACATAGATGGATAGACTGTGTAAATAGCATTCTGTACATCAAACTAAGTACACCCCTACGCAAAAATTTTTGCTGTGAAACGACTTTTTTTTGGGGTCAAAAATCACATTTTACGATATAACTCAATGTAGCACTCTTAAAACATTGTGCTAGTGAATGCTTTGAATAGTAAACGGGTCATGGAGGTAATTTAAGTAAAGTTATAACCTGAAAAACTTGTATTTACAAAAACAGCTGTAAAAAATTTGGAAATTTGACCCCCAATATCTCCGTAACTTTTAGGTTCCCAGGTATGGTCTAGAACAAAAAAAATATCGCAGTAGTGGGGAGAACGAAAGTGCTCTTCGTTGAAAGGTATCTGATGAAATATAGCAGCTCACAACTTAGGACCCAGTAATATTAATAACAATAATATCCGTTATGCTAGGCAACTAGGCTTATCCCAGTTGTATACGCCTGTGTGCCTATTGGCCTTGTTCTGTTCTGTCTCCTGCTGATATGGAGGAAAGAAGAAATTAACTTTTTTTCCTACTCCTCCGCTATTCTTTTCTGATTAATTTCGTTGCGGGATCCAAGACAGTTAAATCGTTCCTCTGGGACTTCGTCGGGCTTCATTGTCTCGGCGCTTTTCTTGTGGTCGCCATTGTTGATTCTGGCTTACAGGAGTTACAGTGGTTTGGGAATAGTATGGCGGGTTTGTCCCATAAAAAAAGGTGTCTGGTGACATGATGAGTAATAGAGAAGTATGAAAGAAGAAGACATGCTGCGTGAACCCCAATTTAATTGGCTTATGGGTAAGAAAATGATGATGATTTAGCATTGAAGATTATTTTAGTTGATCTGCAGGATTCTAAACACATGGCGTTGTGGCGACAGAAACATCTATCGCAACACCTGCGAACTAATTGGCTAGTCCTACATCGCGCTATCAACTTTATCCGCGACATTGGCCTATATAGAAAATCCCGACTTAAATATGTCGGGTAGTTAACCCACCAGACACAACACCCGTCTGGTCGGAGGATCCTCCCTTTTCTATGGGGGATGAGGAACTTTACACCCTGTTCCTCATACCCCTCAGCGTTATTTGTTCGTATATACAGAAAGGGACGGAAGTTTTGAGGAAGTATTGTATTTTGGAGTGGCAGAAAGTCTAACAACCGGCGTCACCAAAAGGTAGCGTATTACCCAGTACTAACTGGGTTGTGGAGGTCAGATAGGCAGTCGCTCCATGTAAAGTACTGGTATTTAGCTGCGTCCGGTGAGACTGGAAGCCAAACCCAACATAGTTGGGAAATATATAGGCAGATGTAGAAGAGTTGGTTGTCCGTTTCGTTAAGGGTCCCGTTTACACCCTGTATTGTGCTACAATACTCAATAAAAACATGTATGCTCTTGAATTTTTGTATTTTTACGATCTTTTATAGCATGTTTTTAAACAAATAACTATTATTATTATTTCCTTTATTAATTTCCTTACATACCAAATACATTTTAATATATTTCTTAAAAAAAGATATTAAAAACATTTAAAAATATAAAAAATAGTAGTCCACCGGCATGCCGGATTGCGAACAGGGTCCGAGCTTACCGGTGGTCAGGGCTCTTGAGAGAGGAATTATTATTATTATTATTAATTCCCAATCTGTCTTTATATTATTTATCCAGTAACTATCTGGCAAATGGGAAAGTGCTATCTAAACCGAAACACGGTGAGTCGTTTGATGAACTTTCGTTAACACTTTTGTGTTCGACACGCCGCGCCGCACGCAGTCGGCTCAAGCGCTGGCGCAGCTTTTCGAATCACTTTTCGTTACTTACACTAAATACATAAGGAGCTTACAGAAGTATCACTTCATACAATTTCAGAATTTGTTTAATCTTTTGTATTGGCGCGTCGATGACAATTCAAATTGAGTCGGCCCAAAACTTGGCGACGAGTTTGGCACTTTCAGTAGCCTTCATCAGCTCATGTGATGTGCAAATAACAGGACAGATTGGACACGGTATCAAGTGTCCCATGGCTATCAGACTTTCGGGCCATCGGGTGTATTTAAATTTTGACATTGATTTTAATTTTTGATTTAATGTTTGACATTGATTTTAATTTTGATTATGATTTTAATAATGTTGATTATGTTTTTAATTTTTTTTTTTTTTTAATTTTGATATTGATTTTTAGTTTGATAATGAGGTAAATAGTTTTGTTTTTTTTTCATTGTGTGAATTTTATTAAGTATGGATTCTGATATCTGAAATAAAGAATTATTATTATTATAAAGACCTACAAATGACAGCCGGGACCCAACTGCTTAACGTTTTTTCTGAAGCACGGAGGAAATTCGGTAGGTTTAGGAAAAGTTTTTGGGGGTTTGAAAAAGAAAATATGGATGTTTCCTGACAAAAAGTTAGATTTTCGAAAAATATTGGACACATATTTTTCTTTTTTCACGTAAACAAAGAATTAAGACGATACAGTGCTTCAAAAATTCGTGTGACGTCACAGTTCAGCACATTTTTGCCAGCGAGTAACGTCATAAAATCATAACTCTTTGACGCATTTTATCTTCTTAATTTTTCATTAATTTTATAAATCAAAAAATACGTATCCAATATTTTTCTATAATCTATCTGGCGATGACGCAGTTTTTTTTTATAAGGAAACATCCCTATTGCCAATAGTGATAGTTGAATGAATACCGAGTGGGACTTCTGATATTATTGTTGTAATGTTAAATAACGACATTGGAGCATGTTGCGTGCGCTGGACCCATTATTGTGTTTGAATATAAGTTTGGGCCATACTTTAATGGTTACTCTGTTGATCTTGGAATTAAGCATGAAGAGATGAAAAAATAAAAAATGTTTTTTGATAAAGTTTTTCAATGTTTAATTCGTAAGCTTTGGAACGATGAACTACAGGATTTTCATAAGTCATTATGCCTTTATTTTTTTTTGGCGGGTGGAAAATCATCAAATAACCCCTCCCGCTCTTGGGCAGAGCGAAAGGGAGTGTCAGACTTCTACTGACTAAAAACCACCCATGTTCCTTCTTAGCCCTTCATGTCGAGGCCGCGGTATCTCTTGCGAAAAACCCGCAGCCAAGTCATTATGCCTTGTGACTGGGTTTGTAACTAATATACTCGTTCCTTTCTCTATCCATTCTGCTACATGCAATCTTTCTTTTTAACCAATCTTCATCTGCCTAGCCTTTTCCCAACTATATTGGGGTCGGCTTCCAGTGAAACCAGATGCAACTGAATACCAGTATTTTACATGGAGCAAACTGTCTATCTGATCTCCACAACCCAGTTAATACCAGGTAATACGATACTCTTTGGTAAGACTGGATGTCAGAATTTCAGGTCACTCACTACCTGTAACGACTGCCAAAGATCTATATATGGCAGCCGGGACCAACAGTTTAACGTGCTTTCCGAGGCACGGAGGAAACTCGGTATGTCGGGCGGTCATCACATCCACAGGCCGACCTAGGCAAGCACAGCTTTACCTAAAGCTCGACCATCTATCTGATCTCCACAACCCAGTTAGTACTGGGTTATACGATACCCCTTGGGAAAACGTTTTATTTCTTTTAAACCCATGAAGCAAAAATGCCACCCATATAAGCCACCATGACAGTGTTATAACTGGTTTGGGAAAGGCTTGCAGAGGTCAGCCGTAAGTCCCTACGGCGGAACACGAAATTCTCCAAGCCATAAAGTAAGGACCGGTCGACCTAGTAAGGACCGTATATGTCCAGATTTTTTTGACCACGTTTTAAACCTGAGAAGAGCTTGCAAGGTATGAGGTAATTGAGGACAAGCAGACTTCCAGTTATTTTTTTTAATCTTTTTAAGACTGCAATTTGAGAAGAGAGCTTTGTATCTAATATTTTGTAGTCAAATGACGTTGCGACGGGGCTGCGGGTTTTTCGAAAGAGATACCGCGGCCGCGACATGAAGGGCTAAGAAGGAACATGGGTGGTTTTTAGTCAGTAGAATTTTGACACTCCCTTTCGCTCTGCCCAAGAGCGGGAGGGGTTATTTGATGTTTTTCCACCCGCCAAAAAACATATACACATTTTCTTGGTCAAAATCTTGGCAGATTTCGCAACTTCGTCATCAGTGGCAGTGTAGAGGTCAATTTGACTTGGCTGCATGTTTTGGGGATCAGAGGGCAGATGGAACGACTTGCGTAAGTAGAATTTGAGCTTGTCTGGGTTCAAAATCATGACCTATGTTTGACTCATTCTTGGGGTCATTACAACTAGGTTTCTGCTGTCAATGAGGCGCGATTATTTAAGGCTCGTTTCGGGTTAGCTCGTTCCATCGTCGTCCTCATCTCTGCCCTCAGGACAAAATTGAGGTCAAGAGTCGGCCCATTTAATATATGTACAAAAAAGTACGGTTTAATTCTACAATTTGACTTTATTTTTTACCAGAGTATATTTTATTAGTACATATTTTTATTTACACGGTGCCACTCATAAAAAGCATTTAAAGACATATTTGACAACCTTGACTTTTCTTCAATAATACAAAATCGCCTCTAATGTCGTAAGATTATAAATTACGAATGAGCACTTCACAAAAAAACCTAAACGTGAATGAGACCACGTATTGAAACAATGCTGCTTACATTCTAAGAGAAGTACAAGCGTTACTGACAAAACCGCCAATGTATTACGTAATGACTTTGAAATTGTTTTAATGTGGTTTTGTATAGAGATAGGAGATTATAGGTACTGTTTTGTATTCTGGTCGAGATTGGCAATGGCGTAAAAAGTTTGGTTGCCGATCTTACTACCTACAGAACTGGGTAGATAATAATATTCGCCGCTTTTGGAGCTCTAGGTAAAAAAAAAAGATAAATATATAATTATATAGGGTGTAAAAGTAGGTACCCTTAACGCAACCTAAGGGCACTTGTTCTCCCCACCACTGCGATAACTTTTTTGGTCTAAACCATACCTGGGAACCTCCTAGTTACGGATATTGGGGGTCAAAGTTTCAAATTTTTCACAGCTGTTTTTATAAATACTAGTTTTTCAGGTTATAACTTTACTTAAATTACCTCCATGACCCGTTTACTATTCAAAGCATCCAATAGCACAATGTTTTAAGAGTGCTACATTGAGTTTTACTGTAAAATGTGATTTTTAACCCCAAAAAAAAAATCGTTTCCCTGCAAAAAATTTTGCGTAGTACTTAGTTTGATGTACAGAATGCTTGGTTAACGGCTGTGTGATGGGTTGATTTACACTCTGTATAGTTTATATCGATGAGTCATCACAATCAAAATGACAATGGAGTCTTTTCAATAGTAAGGTTTTCAGTACATCTACATTGTTACAAGTCACATGTCATAGGTAGTATTTTACCTTGCTTTTAAAACGTGCGCGCGGCGCACCAAAACCCGGCTTTATTTCGTGACTGTATTTTACAAACTTTTAAAAATCACATACAGAAACAGCCAGACCCGGAACAACTACCTGTAGGCCATACAAATGTATATTATTTCCGTGCGGGAATCGAACACGGGACAATCAATCGCTGAACCACTGTACCGTCGAAAACCATCCAAGAAGTAGAAAGAAGTGCGATCATGTACTATTGCAGATCAGCGTTAAGATTAATTGAAAGATACCTCGGTACTTAGAAAAACTGTACCACTTTTAAACCGGCATTTAAGTGGTCATTAATCTCAGTAACGAGGCTGTATAAGTGTTACTGTGCGTACTGATCAACGAAAGTGTTACACTAGAGGCGCTTGCGCAACAGTCACAGTTACTGTGTCATACGTAAGTTAACGTAAGTATTAGGATAAGTGTTTGAGTTTAAATGATTTGTTTGTTGGCATTAGAGTCGTCCGTATTATAACATAACATAACATCACGCCTGTAATCCCCGGAGGGTTAGGCAGAGGTGTACCTAATAGTACACCCACATTTCGCCAGTTATGTTTAAGTCCCATGTAATAGGGGGCGAGCCTATTGCCATCAACCGGGCACAAATCCAGACTCCGTAGCTGTTACTGATAAATTCCTGATGGAACAAGCCAATAACACTTTGCCCGACCCAGGAATCGAACCCAGGACCTCATGCTCGGCAGTCGCGCTTGCGACCACTAGACCAACGAGGCAGTCATTATTAACCAACCAGACCAACGAGGTCGACCGTATTATGTGGGACTTAAACTTAGCAGAGGGTCTAAAATGACCACTTTTGCATATATATCCCCCAGGACTGTTTTGTTGGTCTAGTGGTCGCAAGCGCGACTGCTAAGCATGAGGTCCCAGGTTCGATTCCCGTGTTATTGGGTTTTTCCATCAGAAATGTGTCAGTATATAGCAGCAGCGACGGAAACTGAATTTGTGCCCGATCAATGGTAATATGCTCGCCCACTATTATATGGGACTTAAACATAACTGGGAAAATAAAGCTAACGAATAAATACATTTTCTGTCTAATCTTTATGAAAAAGCAGACATGATGTTAATGCGTTAGTTGAAATTGATTAAAGTTACTTTGCACGTGCTTTGATGTCAAAATATAAGTGCATGGAATAGACCGGACTATATGAATGATGGAGTAAAGTTATCATCATCAGCCTAAAGCCGTCCAAAACAGTGTAAAAGCAAGAATTGAATGCTCCTACTCACATCTAAGTCATTTAGGGGAAGATCCTAGGGGGCCACGGTGACATGCCTTCCCCTCCACCTAATTATCCAAGCTAAGGACAGCCTATTTGAATTACTTGAGGCAAGTAGATTCCCAAACCCAATAAGTAATGCCAAGTCCATTGCTTGAGCCCTCTCAAAATTGTGATAGCAAAAAGTCCTTTATATAGCCTTATCTGTGTGTGGCGACAACGACATCTATCGCAACACATGAGAACTAAAATGACAAATCCTGCATCACGCTATCAAAGTTATCCGCGACATTAGCCTATATAGAAAATCCCGACTTACATAATATGTCGGGCCGTTAGCCCACCAGACACAACACCCGTGTGGTCGGGGGATCCTCCCTTTTCTATGGGGGATGAGGAACTTTACACCCTGCTCTTCATACCCCCCAAATGTGCATCATCACTTAATCTAGCATAATAAAATTGCTCTGAAGTCAGAACATATGCAAATCTAAAATTATGGAACGCCTCCAAAATCTTTTCTAGCAGTCATGCTTACCTCACACATACCTTAACACATACTCGTATGATACCGCAAAACCAACAAAAGAACCAAAACCCCATAGTTACTAACAGCAAAACAATACTTAAAATGGTGGTTAAAATTGATGTCTTCATGCCTATTAACTCCACAATGTCATGTTTTTGCTCACCGCATAAATTATGCGTCGGATTCGAACCCGGAACCGTGAGGTTCACCAAGCGTGACACAAGACGTACCTACACTTAAATTATGGCTAGACTCACTAATTAGATGTACAGTTTTCAAGAATATGTCGGTTCGAAGGCTTTGTGACAACGGTTAGGGTACTTGTAGAGCGGAAAAAGAAAATTAAAGAAAGAAAACATATTTAATTGTCACAGAGGGACATGGCTACGGGTTGTTCTAAAGAAATACCGCAGCTTCGGCGCAAGGGCTAAGAAGGAACATGGGTGGTTTTTAGTCAGTAGAAGTCTGACACTCCCTCCTCCCTACTTTTACTCCCACGATATCAAAGGGGTATTTGACCTACTATAAAAGTGTGTCGTAGCCCCAAGAAATAAGTTCACTGTAGGACATAATAAGATTATTTTACATACCTATTTAGATACATACATAAATAAACACCCGCCTTTTTTCATGGGTGTAGGCAGAAAACACAGAACGCAAGCTACTACGATCCCTACATACTCCTTTTGCCACATTCATTCAGCTATTTAGATATCTCCAAATAGAGCATGAAAATGAACTACAATCGTTAACACATAACTTAGACACGTCCATGATGTAAATGACTAACTCACTCGATCTTGTAACAAAGGCTAAGCCCAGTTACCGAGTCTATGTGCCTTTTTATGTATTTGTCGACGACACCTACTGATAGTGTTGCAAGGCCGGTCGAAATTACCTGTGCCATGTAGGTTTACTGGCTGGCTAAGGTCAGGTTAAGTAATTGCCTACGGTGTGTACTGTCATCATGACAATGTTGCTAAGGTATTCTTGGGCTGCGGGTTGTTCGAAAGAGATACCGCGGCATCGACGCAAAGGGCTAAGAAGAAACATGGGTGGTTTCTAGTCAGATATAGAAGTCTGATATTCCCTACCGCTCCGCCCAGAGCAGGAAGAGGAATTTTGATGATTTCTATCCCTCCAAAGGTATTCTTACATTGAAAGGGTTTGACATCATCATCTTATCAGCCTATAAAGACGTTTTCAGCTGGCATATAAGCATATAACTGACAAGGTCTATTTTGAAATGGAAGTATCGGAGATTGTAATATGTAGGTAGGTACATAATAAATAATGTTGTCATTTACACTCTGTCTAAGCTTTGAAGATAGGGCATCAAATATTTAAACCCTGTAAGGGGCATGACGATCTGGCAATCGGAAAACGATTCCTAATAGGCATAGATATAATCGGTAAAAAAATCGCTCCATGTAAAATACTGGTACTCAGCTGCATCCGGTTAGACTGGAAGCCGTCCCCAACATAGTTGGGAAAAGGCTAGGCAGATGATGATTGATAACATCTGTACAACAATAGGTACCAGGAACATTTTTTAAATATTTGAGCTGAAAAATATGGAGGGAAATATATTACCTTGGCCTGCACGTCACAAGATTCCAAAAAACCGACTTCAAAAACACAAAAAAGTGAAAAACACAAAAACGAAAAACACAAAAAAGTGAAAAATAAACTTCACAAGAAAAAGCAGCTTCTGAAGTCGGTGACATTTTGTCTGTTTGATTTCGTTTTTTTTTGCCTTTTTAAAAAAAAAAAACATACCGACGAATAGATAACCTCCTCCTTTTCGGAAGTCGGTTAAAACTAGCACAAATCGTCCTTTGGAAACCCTCCAACCATTACATAAAATGTCTCCACAGCAACTGTATTCCATTACAAGTATTTCTTCAGTCAAGTGCCAACACCTACAGACCTAGGTTCTAATACTTATATAAAGGCAAGGTATATTATCTAAACTTCGTAGCAGTGAATGTCCGAACATTGCAAGGCTTGCATAAGAGTACGGAGCTTTCTCCCGTTAAAACTGAGACGGAGTTCGTAACTAATAAGATATATTGTAGGTAGATTTTAGATTTACACTGGTAACCTTTGGCCTGTACTGGATTTAACATAGATTAGAAGTTGACCAGTTTTGTGTCTAGTAGGGCATTATGAGAATTAGGCTTTTTGAGAATTGGGCATTCAGAGAACTACGCTTTTTGAGAATTGGCCATTTAGAGAATTAGGCTTTTTGAGAATTGGGCATTCACAGAACTACGCTTTTTTAAGAATTGGCCATTTAGAGAATTAGGCTTTTTGAGAATTCGCCATTTTGAGGACTAGTCCTTTTGCGACTCTGTTGCCATTTTGAGAATTAGGCATTTTGCGCCTAAACCGGTTAGATGTACCTAATAGTACACACCCACATTTCGCCAGTTGTATGTGATGGCGGCCACCCAGTTAAAAAGATTAAACAACATCACGCCTCTTATACCCGAAGCGTTAGGCAGAGGTGTATCCAGTTGTAGTACACCCACATTTCACCGTTTATGTAATAGGGGGCGAGCCTATTGACAACAACCGTGCACAAATCCAAGAGTCCGTGATTGCTACTGTGAAATCCCTGATAGAAAAACCCAATATCACTTTTCTCGACCCTGGAATCTAACCAACGTGCTTGTGATCACTAAACCATCAAGGTAGCAGGGACGTAGCGTGCCCATAACTCGATTCCCACCGGCTTCCCTTCGGGAAAATTACACTCTACGTAGTGTCTACTTTAGTAAAAATATTTAAAACATCATAGAATTAAAAATATTACAAAAATGCCAACATTTTTCATGTCAACAAAGAAAGCAACAGACAGCGCCAAATAAGCCGGTGCTCGGATGTCAGAATTCAGAATTAAATTCGTATGAGCACGCTCACTTGACCTCTGTCGCTCGCAGAACCATTTAGTAGGGAACTAAGTAAGCCGAATATTATCGGGTTGTGACAAGGTAGGAATCGACA
Source organism: Diarsia brunnea (assembly GCA_949774965.1). Classification (NCBI taxonomy): domain Eukaryota; kingdom Metazoa; phylum Arthropoda; class Insecta; order Lepidoptera; family Noctuidae; genus Diarsia; species Diarsia brunnea. Next base: position 5,611,681 of record OX459023.1, read on the forward strand.
CTATGTAGGGAAGAAACTTTATAACTCCGTCATTTATGAACCGATTTTCAGAAAAAAACTAAAATATATACTAAATAAATGATAGAATAAAAATTCCTTGCCTTTTTGTATTATTGACGCTTCGCCACTGCAAGGTAGTAGTAGTGTAGTATTGTACCAGTAATTTCTTTACTGCTTATCCCCCTAGGAACACATCATTATTCTATAGGGACTATCTACATAACAAAGAAAACTGAAAGTAGCCGGTTACCCAACTCCTCTGGGACCCATCCGTAACGGGGCGGATGTGACGTTGGTATTATATTTCTGCACACGTTATATTTCGCTTGATTGACAGTTCCCATTTCCGGGGGAAGTGGCATATAAATTACTGGTTTGTGTCCCATCTTTATTAATTATTAATTTACTTCTGAACTACTGCTGGCAGTATATAAAAATAACCAATAGTACAGAAGCGCTGTTCTCAAAACGGTGAAGGAAAACATCGTGAGGAAACCGGCATGACTTAGAACCAAAAAATTCGAAAACATGTGTCAACTATCAACCCGCACTGGGTCCGCGTGGTGGATTATAATCCATCCTCTTCTAGAGAGGAGGCCTGAGTCCCTGCAGTGGGAACATTATAGGCTGATGATGACAGAAGCCATGACGGAAAGAGTGATAGATAGGAGTAAACGATAGCGTGAAGATTGTCAGAGGAGAAAAAAACGTGTTGCGCCGATCCGAAATAATATCCTATGGCAGGAAGTTTTTTTGGATGTTGCATCTCGCAGTTCGGTCTAGGATACTGGCTACTGCTTAACCGGACAAATCCTGTTAAGAAGTAGCCAGTCTGATACCATGAGTTTAAGGCAGAAAGATGATGTTTTTTTGTTTTTTTTTAAAACGTTGCCCCACACCAGGAATTTCTCCTGTATCGTGGGTGCGTTTACAAACATTGAAACTCACATACACAAACCAAACACCCAGACCCAAAACAACTATCTGTAGGCCATACAAATATTTGTTCCGTGTGGGGATCGAATCCGCGACACGGAGCGCAGCAGTCCAATCGCTCAGCCACAGCGCCAACCGTGCCGTCATTGGCACGAACTATATGAGAGTTAGCAGGTCTAGCCCAGGGTGTGCATAATGCGCCCTACCCACGTGACGTTTACCGATTACTAGTTTTAAAAGTACATTAACTTAAACTAGGCTCAGTACACATTCTCCAACAAGACTTAAACTAAGTTTAAACATGTCGTAACAACTGATACACATACCCACAAGTGTGTCCCAGTTAAAGCTAACTACTTAGTAGAACAGCTGGATAATTTAGACCGTATATAGTAGTTAAATAATTATATACTTGTTTAATTACGATGTATGTTTAGAAAGTGTTTATAATAGATTTTATAGGCCAATAAACCAGCTAAATTAATAAATAATGTTGGTATGTATTTCCTATGTTTCAGTTAGGTAGTCATTGGCCCTTAAGTCTGACAACCAGTCTTACCAAGGGGTATCGTATTACCCAGTACTAACCGGGTTGTGGAGGTCAGATAGGCAGTCGCTCCATGGAAAATACTGGTATTCAGTTGCATCAGGTTAGACTGGAAGCCGATCCTAACGTAGATGTGTAAGGCTAGGCAGATGAATACTGTGGATTACAACCCACTCCCTCAGTGTATCCCAGCAGTGGAATCATAATAGACTGAATATCTTTGTTTTTGTGAACCACTACTTTAGGCCCGGTTTCCACCGAAGCGGAGAGGAGCGGAGACGAGAGGAGATGTCCGGAAATCGACCAGTCACATTAGTTAAAATTTACATCAGGTCTGTCGCCCTTCCTGTGATTGGTCGAATTTGGCACATCTCCTCTCCGCTCTGCTCGTCTCCGCTTTGGTAGAAACCGGGCCTTATACGGATCGAATCTTGCCAAGTTTCACACTACATTGTTTAATATAATTTTAAGTTAACTTATCGCAGTCTACTCACGTGTCAAAATATCTTTGTACTGCGATACAAATGTCATCTCAATTTACTCAAGGAAAATCAAGACTTACTTCTTAAACGAGCTGTCCTACAAAAATAGTGTTGACAGTGTTCCTTGCACTTGATCAAGTTTCTTATAAGGGTTGCGGAAATCAATGAGCTGTGTTATTGACCGGTAGGACTTGTTTCAGTATCCATTATAGCTTAAGGACCCAACTAGTTTTTTTAAAAGGTTGCCTTCTGAGTTTTATAAACACTTTACCTTTTTTTTTGGCGGGTGGCAAATCATCAAATAACCCCTCCCGCTCTTGGGCAGAGCAGAAGGGAGTGTCAGATTTCTACTGACTAAAAACCACCCATGTTCCTTCTTAGCCCTTCATGTCGAGGCCGCGGACAACCCGCAGCCCCGACGGGCGTCGGCCCTTGCGGGCCCCTTCCATGTTGCTGACATCTCTTTGAGGCGCGCGTGGAACGCGAACGCGCCGTCGACACACTCGACACGGCCTGTTGTCGTCATAAGACGGACGGACGGCGAGCTTACCCATCAGTCACCGTCCATAGGCCCGCGATTCAAAAGGATGCCTTTCTGTGTTTTTTAATACTTTATTTTGCAACCAGACCTTGAGAAGCTCTTGTCCAGCAGTGGGGTGACGATGGCTAACAGTATCAGTAAATCTTATAGAAATTCTAATTCACTAAACCTACTGGGACCCCTTTTCAATGGGGTTTCATCAAAATTAACCAAATGTGACTTTGTGCTACCTAGTCTCTTTGACAAATTAATACAGTCGTGATTTACTGTTATTCCTTTCACGTACCATCAATGTAGCCTTAGCACTTAATATGTTGAGTAAATCATGAGCTTACGGTATTACGTAAATTACCATTCACGTACATTCACCGGTCAAGTCTTGTAGATTATCGTAATAAGTTAATAATAATTCTTCCTTTTTTCTTGACCATAAGCGGCTTAAATCTGACGTAACCCTTTATATTTGATGACTACTTATTGCATACAACAGATACTATGGGCAGAAGCACCATTTTATTCAAAAGCCGAGTAGCTGCGTCAGGAATGCTTAGGGTTTAAAATGGCTGCTTTAGCAGAATCATGGTAGAAAATTAAATTTTAATTACGTTAAAATTATTCTGTACCGGGATAAAATAAAGTATTCGCTGTGTTACTCCAGGTTATAAACTACCTGTGTGCCAAATTGCATCTAAATTCGTTCTGTAGTTTTTCCGTGAATTAGTAACAAACATCCATCCATTTATCGTCACAAACGAAATCACCTTCATTACGGTTACTAGAACTAAAAAAAACAATCAGTCCTAACATGGTAACATGTTAACTGGTCCTTCTGACAACCATCATCTGCCTAGCCCTTTCCCACCTTAAGTATTCTACATGGAGCGTACCTATCTGACCTCCACAACCCAGTTAGTACTGAGTAATATGCTATACCCCTTTGGTAAGACTGGTCCTTTTTTTTTTTTTTTGGGGGGTGGGAAATCATCAAATAACCCCTCCCGCTCTTGGGCAGAGCGAAAGGGAGTGTCAGACTTCTACTGACTAAAAACCACCCATGTTCCTTCTTCGCCCTTCATGTCGAGGCCTCGGTATCCCTTGCGGACAACCCGCAGCCTCGACAGGCGTCGGCCCTTGCGGGCCCCTTCCATGTTGCTGACATCTCTTTGAGGCGCGCGTGGAACACGAACGCGCCGTCGACACGGCCTGTTGTCGTCATAAGACGGACGGACGGCGAGCTTACCCATCACTCACCGTCCACAGGCCCGCGTCTACGGTGGCCGGAAGCCATCACGTGGCCCCCGACGCCCGGAGCGCCTCCCGCGGCGGCTGGGACGAGAGGTTCTCTCCCTCTCACGTTCCGCCACCTCCTTCGCTAGCATCACTGCTTCGCAGAAGGAGGCGACGGCGTCCCATTCCTCCTCGCCCCGGACCATGGCTTGCACCAGGGCCGGACGCGAGAGGTCGCCGCCGCCGATCGCCGCTACGAGAACACGGCGGGGCTCCGCCCAAGCGGGACACACCTCCACGGTGTGCTCCACCGTGTCCTCCGGCCGATCCTCACAATGGTGACAACCGGGCGTTTCCTCCCGCCTGATTCGGTGCAGGTACCTCCCGAAACAACCGTGTCCGGTGAGTACCTGCGTCAGACGGAAGGTGAGGGCGCCGTGGCGCCTCTCCAGCCACTCCTCAAAGAGGGGACTTACCGCCACTATCGTGGCGTGCCCTGCACGGGGTTGCGACAGTCGCTGTCTCCATGCCGCCATGAGATCGCACCGGAGGTCTGTCCGCTGCGCAGCAATTAGCCGCGGCAACGGAGTGACCCCCCGGTGCAGCGCCTCCGCGCGCCATTCATGCAGGCGCGCGAGGACTATCGCCTCCAGATCCCATGGCGGCAATCCGGCAAGGAGGTTCGCCGCCTCGCGGGAGATCGTGCGGTACCCACGGACTAGCCTCACGGCCATCACCTTTTGGGGCGCGTTCAGGTAATGGGCGGCCCGCTTTCTCAAAGCACTCGCCCACACCGGGGCCCCATAAAGGGCCATGGACCGCACGATCCCCGCATAGAGCCTCCGGTAAGACTGGTCCTTCTGCTAATATTCCGACCATACACCAATCTGACACCTAAGTAGCTCATTGCCAAACCGTTCGGTTACTTGTCCCATGCATTACAATACTTTTACTTGTGGTTATGCAACTTTATATTATTTGAACAAGTGGTACGGTCAATGGGTATAATATATTAAAGTGTAACAGTTCTCGTGCAAATATAGAATGTCGGGCGCGTTTGTTTAAGTGCAGAAGTAGGATATTATTTTAGGCTCTGTACTTATACGATTCTGTGTATTGTGTGAAAGAGGATTTATTTTGTGATCCATAAACTATTAACTATAACTCCATTTTGTTTTCTTAAAAATACTTTTCCCTCTTATTTTGTTTTTTTCTTCTTGACTGCCTCGTTGGTCTAGTGGACACAAGAGAGACTGCTGAGCATGAGTTCGTGGGTTCGATTCTCAAATCGGGCAAATTATTATTGGATTTCTCCACGAGTAATTTCTCACTAGCTGCCACGGAGCCTGGATTTGTGCCCGGTTGATGGCAATAGGCTCGCCCCTATTACATGGGACTTAAACATAACTGGCGAAATGTGGGTGTACTATTAGATACACCTCTGCCTAACCCTTCGGGATTATAGGATTTCGTATTTTTTTAAAGTCATTGGACCTATTAAATTTCTATGATGTCAACCATTTTCTCGACCTGCTGACAAATTTTGCTCCACAATAAATGTCCTAATTTTATAGTGACTTAAGAACACAGGGCGACCCATAAAGTTACACATTTCCAATATAACATGGCCTTTTTCTTTTGGCGTGTGGAAAATCATCAAATAACCCCTCCCGCTCTTGGGCATAGCGAAAGGGAGTGTCAGACTTCTACTGGCTAAAAACCACTCATGTTCCTTCTTAGCCCTTGCGCCGAGGCCGCTGTATCACTTACGAACAACCCGCAGCCCCGACGGGATATAACATGGCCTCACTTTATACAGATTTTCCGTACACAGAGATCCGCAATAAATGGTTTTGTATAGCTTGACTAGATGTGGTACCTACAGTTCACTATCACGTCCAGTATTGAACACCAGTCACTGACATTGTGTATGCCCACGTTTTGTTTGCTGTCTCTATTGTATTGTCCTTGACTGCAAACGTGAGGTTTTTTGCATTGTATACCTATTTCACGGATAATAAATATATACCAGTTGCGAATGCAATAGATAGTGCATTTTAATTTACTGGCCGCATTTGTCGTGGTTGAACTGTGGATGGGTGACCACCCATATACATACCGAGTTTCCTCCATGCCTCCGGTGGAACTCTTCACATCGCGAAAACATCTGGAAAGCCTTCCCGTCTGGGCTGCGGGTTGTTCGCAAGAAATACCGCGGCCTCGACATAAAGGGCTAAGAAGGAACATGGGTGGTTTTTAATCAGTAGAAGTCTGACACTCCCTTTCGCTCTGCCCAAGAGCGGGAGGGGTTATTTGATGATTTTCCACCCGCCAAAAAAAAAATCCTTCACTTCGACCGCATATAAAATATTATTGTGTGGGATAGTCCATTTATCGAGGAAGGTTTTAGGACGCGGGGGAAGTCCCGGGAAAAGCTATTTCATTTGAAAACGTCATCACAAAGTTCTCAATTACGTATCTTCAAGACTCAAATGTAGAAAAATCTTAGAATTCGGAATTGGCTGTGTACAGCTCTTGCCCAAATAGTATCAAACAACTTAAACAGGTAATTATAATTTATTCTCATTAACAGACCCAAAAGCACAGATTTATTATCATGAACCAAATATTTGAGTTGATAGTTGTCCAAACTGTATCAACCGAAATCGGCAAGGCTTTGGCCCTTTCACTTAATGGCAATGTGATAATGTAACCAATATAACATCACGCCTGTAATCCCCGAAAGTTTAGGCAGAGGGGTATTAGCACACCCACATTTCGTTTCACCAGTTGGGTATGTTTAAGCCCCGTCGGGGCTGCGGGTTGTTCGCAAGAGATACCTAGGCCTCGACATGAAGGGCTAAGAAGGAACATGGGTGGTTTTTAGTCAGTAGAAGTCTGACACTCCCTCTCGCTCTGCCCAAGAGCGGGAGGGGTTATTTGATGATTTCCCACCCCCCAAAAAAAAAAAAGGTATGTTTAAGCCCCATGTAATAGGGGGCGAGCAACCGGCCATTCAGATTCCGTAGCTACAACTGGGAAATTCCTGGTGGAAAAACCATGGAAAATCCAATAACACTTTCCCCGACCTGGGAACTAAACCACCGAACTTATAGGATACTAGCGGACGTCACGCGGTTTCACCCGTGGAGTTCCCGTTCCCGTGGGAATACAGAGATAAAAAGTAGCCTATGTCACCCGTGGATAGTGTAGCTTCCCAATGGTGAAAGAATTTTTGAAATCGGTCCAGTAGTTTCGGAGCCAATTCGTTACAAACAGACAAACAAATCTTTTCTCTTTATAATATTAGTGTAGATTAGTGTAGATAAGAACAGTTATAATCAATTCCGTCATCATTTATTTGGTTTATCTCATACTATTACACTTCAATACTAACATTTTAATGTATTAAAAGGCGTTGAAACGTTGACCAAACCATATCAGCTGTGTAATCGGCAAGGTTGGGTCCTTTCACCCGCTGTTAGCTCCAATCTACCGCTCGCTGCAAGGGCCCGCCCGACCTTGTTATGTAACTATTGTTATATTTAATACGATTTCTATGTGATGCTGATAGTGATGAATTAATTTAATTGCATAATTTAGCGTATAAACATTTTTTACTGCGTCGTTGGTTTAGTGGTTGCAAGCGCGACTGCAAAGCATGACGTCTTGGAATCCATCACTATCAAAATTGTTATTGGGTATTTTCATTCTGAAATATCTCAGTAGATCTATCTATGGTAGATCTACTGTTCGCCATATACAGGGTGTAAACGAACCCTTCACGCATCCGACAACCAAGCATTCTGTACATCAAACAAAAAAACAAAAAAGTATTTACAAAAACAGCTGTGAAAAATTTGGAACTTTGACCCCCAATATCTCCGCAACTAGGAGGTTCCCAGGTATGGTCTAGAACAAAAAAAATATCGCAATGGTAGGGAGAACAAATGCCCTTCGTTTGCGTTAAGGGTACTTTTACACCCTATATAGTGCTATAGTGTATAATTATAGTGCTGGCATGGCAAAAGGTTCGCCCCCTACTGTAAAGGCATGCCTTTGCCGATGCCCATTAAGGCTTGTATTCACGCCAATGACCTTGTGCATACAAACTACCCCTCTCGGTCGTAGATACGGACTTTAAACGGACGCATTTTTCATTTATTAAAATTAAAATAATACATGTTTTTAAAAAGTAACAAAACCAAATTATTTTCCTTTGTATTTCAAAGCAGTAGATATTTTTTTTATATTATTTTGTTAAAAAATGAAGGAGTAAAATGGTTTCATTCAACGATTTGGAGGTGATTTTGTGGATTTTTTTTTTTATTATGTGATACCGATACAAAAATTATGGCTAAACCAAATTACGTGTCATATCATGTAGATTACTAACAATTTTTCTCAGATGTAATTTCTCTGTAAGTGCCGGCGAAAAACTGCTTCATCTGCACGCTGTTTTTAAGCTTTTTCGAGAGAGGAGCCTTAAGGCAGTAGTCGGTCCAATAACATGTCACGATCATCATCATCATCAGGGTATTAATGTTCCCACTGCTGGGACAACGGCCCCCTCTCTTTGAGAGGCCCCGTACTACTTGGGGTTTAATCATAACTGACGCACTATGGGTGTATAATAAGCCTATAAAGTGTACACTTCTAAAACATTAAATGATGTACCTAGTTTAAGGCTTGTATTCACGGCAATGGCCTTGTGCATAACTACCCCTTACGGTCGTAGACACGGACTTTAAACGGAGGTATTTTTAATTTATTATAATTAAAATAATACATGTTTTTAAAAAGTAACAAAACCAAATTATTCTCCTTGGTATTGCAAAGCAGTACATTTTTTTTATATTATTTTGTTAAAAAATGAAGGAGTAAAATGGTTCAACTCAACGATTTGGAGATGATGTTTTGGATTTTTTTTCTTATTATGTGATACCGATACAAAAATTATGGCTAAACCAAATTACGTGTCATATCATGTAGATTACTAACAATTTTTCTCAGATGTAATTTCTCTGTAAGTGCCGGCGAAAAGCTGCTTTAACTGCACGCTGTTTTTATGCTTTTTCGAGAGAGCAGCCTTAATAACAAAATACCTATAAGTTTGTGTAAACTCGCACTTGGCCGGGTTTTTTATTGGTATTTTGGCACACCATAGCAATCAGTATTAACAATGTGTATGTCCTTGTTTCAGACTGAACCATGTGGCGACTTCTGCTCATGGCAGTGCTGCTGGCGACCGCGCGTTCCAAGCAGGTTCCTTCATCCACCGGTAAGTTTACCATCGTCCACCAGTGCCAACATTCACCATATTGTAGCACAGTCCACTACTGGATATAATCAGCAATACTCATGCGGAAGTCCTCATTTCTGATTCGATCACGCAAGGAAACTCCGAGCATAGTCTTCTCCATTGCCGATTGGATTGCAGAGGATCCTCCGACCAGACGGGTGTTGTGTCTGGTGGGCTAACTGCCCGACATATGTAAGTCGGGATTTTCTGTATAGGCTAATGTCGCGGATAAAGTTGAGAACTCATCACTTCTTTGATTCCCCGACTGTTGCTAGATTGGAATCTTGGGCTTGTAATAGGGTAGTTAACTAAAAAAATCTAATTAGTCCGTCAGATAGATTTCCAAAAAATATTGGACACGTATATTTTTCTTCTTTCACGTAAACAAACAATGACGTCATATTCTAAGACATTAGTATGACATTCTTCACCGGTGAGTGACGTCACGACCCCCCACTCAAATCTTCATTTCATTGGTAGGACATAGAGCACAACTACAATGTATGAATAAGACCTTTGTTTCAATACCTGTGTTCACAAATAAAGATAATATAATAATAATAATAATTTATTTAGACACCTTTTGATGACACGTTAAGCACAACAAATAAAGATAGTAGGATAAAACATAAAAAGTAAAGATATAGTGCAATTAAGTAGCGCTAGACCCCACACTAGGATACCCTGTGTCGTGGAATCTAGTTATATCTGCGTTAATGACACATTATAAGTGCGCTAGTGGATAGTTCAGTAATACATTGGTTACTTAGTCTAAACAATATTTAAAGTTACTTAACTAAAGAAAACATATTATACATAAAGATGATTTGATTTGATTTGATTTGATCTTTGACGCATTTTATCTTCGTAAATTATTTTTATTGATTTGATAAAACAAAAAATACGTATCCAATATTTTTCGATAATCTAACAGACGGACTAATTAGAATCATATTTTTTTTAGTCAGTAAACATCCCTATTGTACGCATATTAGGACATCAAAATGAACCCGTGCTATCATAGTCCGGAATTGATGAAAGGCAGTGATCAGATGATTAATAGCTATTCCCTCCTTATACATCACAAAACCAAAATAAAGCTTTAACATCATCAGATGACCAAATTGACAAATGAATGTACCTAAATGGGAAACCTCAACACTTTTAATACCAATTTAATCAAATCTTCGCAAAAAAACTAGTAACCACGATATTTGGAGAAAAAATATCCTTTATATCCTATTATATCTAAGACCGTTTACCTTTACCATATAAAAAGTCACATGCTTAGGGTTACCATACATCAGGATTTGTTCGGAAAGGTTTGACTTTTTGGTCTCTCTTCAAGATTTTGTCAAGTCTTGTCGGTTTCCCGGACTTTAAAAATACCTAAGGGATTTTTTTTTGCCCCGTCGCGGCTGCTGGTTGTTCGCAAGAGATACCACGGCATCGACATGAAGGGCTAAGAAGGAACATGGGTGATTTTTAGTCAGTAGAAGTCTGACACTTCCTTTCGCTCTGCCCAGAGCGGATAAAAAGGGCTCGTCTTTTTCTCGGACTTTAAAATTACGGGATTTTTTATAAACATAAATTACATGTGTCGACCTCCACGGTAAAAAGACGAGAGATTTAAATATATATTCATATGTATAACATAACATTACGGATACCCTTTTTTTTTTTTTTTGGGGGGGTGGGAAATCATCAAATAACCCCTCCCGCTCTTGGGCAGAGCGAAAGGGAGTGTCAGACTTCTACAGACTAAAAACCACCCATGTTCCTTCTTAGCCCTTCATGTCGAGGCCGCGGTATCCCTTGCGAACAACCCGCAGCCTCGACAGGACATTACGGATACCTTGATGAGATATTGAGGTGCATCTTATAGCACACTCAATATTCCCCTAGTAAAGACTGACTAAACTAGACTTTTGCATCAACCAGGCACAAATCCAGATACCGTGTCTGTTATTATTTGGTCACGAGCTAATAATAAATAATAAAAGGTTTATTTCAGAAACTTGCACAACTCTTACAGTTAATCTCACATAGGAAACTCATTTTAAGTAAAAGATATACCTGTGCTAGGAGATCCCACTCTTCAATGTCAAATTAAAAAAAATAGTAAAAGTAGTGTACAAAAGATAACAGAATTTAAACAAAGAAAAAAATTAAAACTAAGTATGTAAATTTAAAAAAGAACAATCTCCAAATACAACAAGACAAGGCATGACCTATAACTAAATAAAAAAAACTTTAAAAAAAATAGTATGTGTGTATGTGTCAGTGAGAGTGTGTGTGTGTGTGTTGTGTGTGTGTGTGTGTCTTCAACTCATATTGACGATGCTTGCAGCAATACTTCAATAGGAATTCATAGGTCTTCATTTTCAGCTTCTCTTGGCTAAAATGACAACCCTACCTATACTTATTGGGTATAAAGTCGCGTTGTCCGGTGGTGACTGGTCATTGACCCCGGCGTACGCGCATCCGACGCTACCAAGACGTTTTTATGCGAGACACCGACTTCAATGTATTTATTTTGTTTTGTCGTTTAAGATAGATTGGTAGGTGGATAAAAGGTTATATTGGACAGGATATGGTTGTGTGTGGTAATTTATTGTCGGGGCAGTCATTGCTCTGTGTTCCATTAAAGCCCACATAATTCATTGTAAAGTTATGTCTAATTTCTACGGGGGAAAAAAAGATTTCTTGACCAAAACCTTCCTGTACCAAATGTATCAAAAAATCGTTTTAATCACAAAGTAACTATGTAAAAAATATTTCAAAAATACCACCGAATTGAAAACATATTCGTTTTTAGAGGTCGGTTAAAAACTCGGTAAGAACAAACCTGGTTATTACACATTTTACCAATGAGGTAGTTTTTCAAACTCAAACTTATAGTATTCATAATTATATAGGGTGTAAAAGTACCCTTAACGCAAACGAAGGGCACTTGTTCTCCCCACCACTGCGATCATTTTTTTGTTGAATACCATACCTGGGAACCTCCTAGTTACGGAGATATTGGGGGTCAAAGTTCCAAATTTTTCACAGCTGTTTTTGTAAATACTAGTTTTTCGGGTTATAACTTTACTTAAATTACCTCCATGACCCGTTTACTATTCAAAGCATCCACTAGCACAATGTTTTAACAGTGCTACATTGAGTTTTACCGTAAAATGTGATTTTTGACCCAAAAAAAATAGTCGTTTCCCAGCAAAAAATTTTGCGTAGGGGTACTTAGTTTGATGTACAGAATGCTTGGTTGACGGCTGTGTGATGGGTTTATTTACACCCTGTAAAGTAGACATAGGAGTGTAGAATAGAAAGTGTGAATTAAAAAAACCCGGTTTCCGAAGCCAAGATCCCATTTTATAAGGATTGCGGGAACCATGCTGCTTGTTATATAAAACGTAACCCATAATGGTCCTGTCGTTAGTCTCCAGGGGCCAGTTCTTGCAGCTATCCTAGAAATGTCAGGATATTCCTCTCATGACAGATCGTTATATCGCTGTATAAGGCGGGGTTATCCGCTAGAAGAGGTAGTTACGTTTTATTGGTCCTTCCTAGACTAATCTAGCATAGTAGGGTGTTTGCAAACTGGATTACGTAACGTAAAAATATAACCTATGTAACATGAGTACCTACATCCAACTCTCAACTCTAAAACTCACGAAATAAAGTCATTTTTCCTTCACTAACAATGCTATTGTTTACTTTAAATTATAACACCTAATAATCACGGATGCACAAAGTATTACAAATTATATTAAATGTAACAGATGTTTAGCATTCTGTAAAACAAAAATGTGATACGATAATTACAAGTTTTCGATCATACGAAAACAATACAAACTTTCTTATTTAGATATAACATGATCACGTCGGGGCTGCGGGTTGTTCGAAAGAGATACCGCGGCCTCGACGCAAGGGCTAAGAAGAAACATGGGTGGTTTTTAGTCAGTAGAAGTCTGATACTCCCTTCCGCTCTGCCCAAGAGTGGGATATTTGATGATTTTCCACTCCCCAAAAAAAAAGATATAACATGATATACATACTCTAAAATGTGCCAACAGCGTGAATTTTGCAATTAATTCTTATTATAAGTCCCTTTTTATGTCACTTGTCAGTTTCCTATTCTTTTCCGGGCTAGATAGCTTCGAAGCTGCGGGTTGTTCGAAAGTGATACCGCGGCTAAGAAGAAACATGGGTGGTTTTTAGTCAGTAGAAGTCTGACACTCCGTTCCGCTTCGCCTAGAGCGGGAGGAGACATTTGACGATTTCATACCCTCAAAAAAAAGGCTAGATAGCTTTACACCGAGAAATGCCAGGATATGCTGCCTGTTCCTCGTTATAGCTCTATATAAGGTAGGCTTATCCGCTAGAAGTGGCAGTTAAGTTTTATTGGTCCTTCCTAGGTTTATCGAGTAAAGTAGGGTGTTGATATGGTGGTATCAGTCCATTAAGGGAAGCTGGTTTATCAGTGTATTTGCAATTAAGATAGACACATCTTTGTTTCAGCCTGGCTGGTTTTGTTGTGAAAGTCTGTTGGCAATCGATTTGGGGGATTTGGGAGCAACTGTTTCACGTCAAGCTTTTATTTAATTTAATCATTGATTTTAATGTTAGAACTCATAACTTTACTTTGTACACGGCGTATTTTAAACGCGCCGACGACGCACGTTCATGCAATGCGCGTCGTTGGTGCCGTATAGATGTACATTTTTTCGTTTTTATAGATTCAAACGCGCGTAAAACACGATACAAACGCGCGTATGAATCGTGTTCAAAACTCGTTTGACGCTCGGTTTGGGATCGCTGTAACTGCTCGTATACGCGCCGACGACGCGTGTTTCACGATCACCCCGTGTGCTTAGGTTACAAGATTGCGTTCAAATCTCGTTTGAAGCGCGTATACGCGCGTCATTAGTGCGTCGTCGGCGCCGTAGAAAATACGCCGTGTGCTAGGGGCCTAAGACCCTCGAATTAATCAAAGCCTCCATTAGCACGATGTTTTGAATGCTTTGCATGACTCAATGTCATGCCGTAAAGCGTGATTTTAACCTCAAGAAGTGGTAAAAAATAATTAACAATATTAATTAATAATAATTATCAATAATAACAACAATTTTTACTTAGGGTTTGATGTACCTACAGAAGAATACTTGGTTAATAGTTTCGTGAAACCTCCGTTTACCATAAAAACCATTAAATGACTCCTCCCGCTCTGGGCGGAGCGGAAGGGAGTGTCAGACTTCTACTAACTAAAAACCACCCATGTTCCTTCTTAGCCCTATGTGTCCGGGGCCGCGATATCTCTTTCGATTCGTCGGCCCCTGCAATGTTGCTGACATCTCTTTGAGGCATCCGTTTGCACTACGAGTATGTATTAAAGATTTCAGGCTATACAATTCTACACTAAATTTTCTTTCACCGTAAAAAAACTGTATCAGAATCATGTTCCGCTACCGCACATCAGATCCGTTATTTACTGACTTTCTACACACATATATCAGTTACATATAATTTGTAATGCTTTCTGCTTCCATAATTATTATGTATGTTATAATTTTGATGTAAACAATGGCTTTCTTAGTAGACGAAAATAAACTTTATTTCGTGGGATATAGAGTAGAGAGTTGGATGTCATGTCTTATGTTACTTAAGTTATAATTTTACGTTATGTGATCCAGTTTGCGAGTAATACCATGTAATTACAATTAATAATGTTTCTTCAACGATTTTGTTTACTGTATCTGTTTCCGTTAACAATTTGAAACATATTAAAGAAAATGGTCGCATTTTGAGGTCACATAATGGTCACAGTTTTAAAAGAAAAGCGTTGCCTTGGAATACGAATTATTTCTCCTGTATCGTAGGTGTGTTTTGAGGAGTTTCTGGCTAAAAAACAGCAGCTCATGACGATCTTCAGGTTAAGCAACGCTTGCCTAGGATGGTCCGTAGATGTGTGACCACCCATTTCGTATCGAGTTATCTCCGTACCTCGGAAAGCCTAAACTGTTGGGTTCGGCTGTCTTTTGAAGATCTTTGACAGTCGTTACAGGTACTCAGTCTGACAACCAGTCTTACCAAGAAGTATCATATTACCCAGTCCGAACTGGGTTATGTAAGCCAGATAAGGAGTCGCCTTATATAAAATACTAGTCTTAAATCTGCATCCAAGTGAGACTGGATACCGACCGCAACAAAGTTCGGCAGAGACTTGGCAGATGATGTTACAAGTAATTTTGCGTTGAAACCTGGTGCTTTTCAGCTTAAATGACATTCAATATTGACATTTTTTTTTGTTTTCCCCAGAATTAGCAACGACAACGGTGGGGACAGCCACGGAAGCGGATACGACAGCATGGCCCGGCTCAGTAGCTCCCCTCGACACCCTGACAGTGGCGTGCGAGAAGGACAGCATGCATGTCGCCGTCACACTCGCCAACGCACACGGTAGCAATAGGTAAGACATATAGAGAGAGGTCCAGCCTGATACAGCCTGTCCCCTGACAGCCTGTATCAGGGTGCTTGAGGGTTCCGTGTAATCTTGTTAGTATTTTGTTAATAAACTAAATATTTACAATTTTTAGTTTTTATTCCTTGTGCTGAAAGACATTTCTTCTTGCAAAATTTCATGATAGGGATGTTTACTGACTAAAAAAAATATGATTCTAATTAGTCCGTCTGTTAGATTATCGAAAAATATTGGATACGTATTTTTTGTTTTCTCAAATCAATAAAAATTGAAGAAGGGGTTATTGGGGGGGTTGTGACGTCACTCACCGGTAAAAAATGTCATACTAATCTGTCTTAGAATATGACGTCACATGAGTTTTCAAGGCACTGTATCGTCTTCTTTGTTTAATTACGTGAAAAAAGAAAAAATACGTGTCCAATATTTTTTGGAAATCTATCTGACGGACTAATTAGATTTTTTTAGGTAGGTTAACGGAAGTATCTTATAGGTTTTGAAACGGTTTTATCCTTTGATCGCGTTGACTTAGTTGACAAATATGGTTATTTCACTGTTCTAAGGGGTAGCAGAGCTGTGTATTCGATATTAATTTCAGCGTAATACCTACCCTACGCGTTCCTAAATAAAAAGGGTCATGACAGACGGACAATAAAATTATCCTCTAATGATTCCGTTTTTCTTTTCCCCGTCGGGGCTGCGGGTTGTTTCTAAAGAGATACCGCGGCCCCGGCGCAAGGGCTAAGAAGGAACACGGGTGGTTTTTAGTCAGTAGAAGTCTGACCCTCCCTTCGGCTCTGCCCAAGAGCCAGAGGGGTTATTTGACGATTTCCCACGCCCAAAAAAAAAAGGGTTCCGTTTTTACCGACTGAGGTACGGAAGCCTAACGGAGTTTAAACAATCACAAATCATTTTACTCTACTTATTATGTACTCTAACTTATCCGCTAACGGCAATTTTCGCGAAACCATAGCTAATTCCTGTCAATGAAAAGCACATACATAAAAATAACATGACTTCGTTGTGTCCTCTAACATTTTAACTGTACAAATCGCTATTGTGATGCACTAGCATTGTGCCTTGACAAAGACAGTTAAGATACTATGAATGTTAACGTAGAGAGGCAGTCATTACAGGTAGTCAGTCACCTGAAATTCTAACACTCTTACAAAGTAACTGGGTTGTGGAGGTCAGATAGGCAGTCGCTCCATGTAAAATACTGGTAGTCAGCTGCATCTGGTTAGACTAGACGGTGACCCTAACCATCATCTGCCTAGCCTTTTCCCAACTATGTTAGGGTCGGCTTCCATTCTAACCGGATGCAGCTGAATACCAGTATTTTACATGGAGCGACTGCCTATCTGACCTCCACAACCCAGTTAATCTAGGTAATACGATACTCTTTGGTAAGACTGGATGTCAGAATTTCAGGTCATTGACTACCTGTAACGACTGCCAAAGATCTATATATGGCAGCCGGGACCAACAGCTTAACGTGCTTTCCGAGGCACGGAGGAAACTCGGTATGTCGGGCGGTCACCCATCCACAGACCGACCTAGGTAAGCACAGCTTTACCTAAAGATCGACCCGAGTGGCAGTTCTTATTAAGCCACGAGCTCCTCAGACGGTGACCCTGATATATCCACTACTCCTACTCCTCTCCTCTGTCTACTCCTTTTCCAATTATATTAGGGTTGGCTTCCAGTCTAAGTTCCCTTGGCTAACCGGCAAGTCTCTGTACAGACTTCGGACAATGGTTATTCGAAGCAAGGAAAACCTAGAGTGCAAATATAGTGCTGTTCCACAAACAATGGGTATCGTGACCTACGTGCATTGATGTACAAGATTTATTGGACGCTAGTGGTAGCACCAAACTAATAGCAAAATTCTCTTCTGAGTTAGTAGATAGCCATCGAAATACTAAGAAAAAGTAGTTTTGGTTTTGTTCACATTGGCCCGTCTATTTAACAGTAATGGGGTGTAAAAGTACCCTTAACGCAAACTAAGGGCACTTGTTCTCCCCACCACTGCGATATTTTTTTTGTTCTAGACCATACCTAACGTAACTAGGGGGTCCCAACCCCCTAGTTACGGAGATATTGGGGGTCAAAGTTCCAAATTTTTACAGTTGTTTATGTAAATACTAGTTTTTGAGGTTATAACTTTACTTAAATTACCTTCATGACCCGTTTACTATTCAAAGCATCCAATAGCACAATGTTTTAAGAGTGCTACATTGAGTTTTACCGTAAAATGTGATTTTTGACCAAAAAAAAAAATCGTTTCCCAGCAAACATTTTTGCGTAGGGGTACTTAGTTTGATATACAGAATGCTTGGTTAACGGCTGTGTGATAGGTTGATTTACACCCTGTATATAATGATTTTGTGTACAGCCCAGTTTCCTAATATCTCCAAATTAGTTCATAATATTGTGCAAATAGTGGCTTGACTTACAATTTGCATGTCAGACTCAGAAGATTTTTTTTCATTTTATTCATCTATTGTTCTTTTCTCATTATAAATAATTCACTGAGTAGTTATAGTGACTGGTGTTTCAGAATAATTATTTGTGTAATCAAGGTTAGTTATAATAGCTGAAGTATGAATGAACAGTAAATGGAATTGCAATTATTATGACTAGCTATTCTCGCGTGGCTCTTGGATTATCCAATACTTTAATAGTACGTACGTAGAGGCATGACTACAGGATAATTTAGTTTTATCTTCAAAGCGCCACTTTTTGTAATCCATACTTAAAGATATGCATTGTCTGGCCATCGATTATTTAGGTACAAAGACTTTGAATATAATTACAGTAGGGCAAAACTGAATTGGTTGACACCCATGGGTTTGGAACGCGTCTATGGTACGAGACCAGATGGTATGACCATAATGCCATGGAAGTAGTGTTGTGGGATGCATCTTGTGTCAACAACCTCCCACCGTCCCATCTTCCTACCACTTCCTGGGCTTGAGCGGCTGCTGCAATGCTGCCAGCCTTCTGGATATTTTTCCTGTTGACAGCAATGTGGACGAATTTTTTGGCAACCTGTAATTCTTTCAGTTTGGATACTTATTTTAATATAATTATCTGTAAATTGTGGTTTGTAAGTTAAAACAAAAAATCTTAAAATACTAAATCAAGCAATTCATACACTCACAAAATTAACCACAGACAGAGGCATCGAATTAAGCCACCATTTTCTCCTCACCGTCATCCACAAACTCTTCTAATCTGCCCTTCTCTTTCCCAGTATCTACGACTCGTTCAACGGCATCGTGTACCCAGCAGGACTGGGCAGCAACTCCTCATGTCTTCGGGAGTACGTCTCAGAACGAGGGGATCTGCACTACACCCTCCCACTAAGAGGGTGTAATACTATGTCCAATGATAATGTGAGTTTAATAAGTTTTAATAATAAGTTTATTAATGCTTCAGTTTACATAATTGAGTTTAGTGTTTGGAGCCTCCATTTAAGCTAATAATGCCTGTGTTAGGAGACTCCGCTCTTCCATAACATAGCAATAATTACACGTACTAATGCTAGAATTTAATTACAATTTAAACACTTAAAACTAAAAAAATATAATAAGGACGGTGTTGAGAGTTTATCTCGAGTATGGAATGTAGTGTGAGTGGGTGTGTGTGCGTGTGTGTATGTGGGTGTGTGTGCGTGTGTGTATGTGGGTGTGTGAGCGTGGATGCAGGTGTATAGGTGAGGGTTGTGGTGGTGTATTTGCTAGTATATATGCTCTAGAAGTGCCTCCGTGTCATCATAGGTAAGTTACTATTGTTTTTTAGTTCTGTTAACATAACATCCCGCTTCTAATCCCCGAAAGGTTAGGTAGAGGTGTACCTGCAGTGATCTCAATTGCGACTGCTCAGCATGAAGACTCGGGTTCGATTTCCGGGTCTGGCAAATTGTTATTGGGTTATTCCATGAAGAATTTCTCCATAGCAGCCACGGAGTCTGGATTTGTGCCCGGTTGATGGCAAAAAGCTCGTCATATTACATAGGACTTGAACATAACTGGCAAAATGTGGGTGTATTATTAGTAGATACACGACTGCCTAACCCTTCAGGAATTACAGGCGTGATGTTATGTTATGAATCCTTTCATTTAGCCAGCAGCGATAGCAGATTTTCAACTTTAGCTTCTGCTAAAATGGAGTTCAAATCAGAATAATGACGTTTTTTAAGAAGAAAAAAAAACTAGCCAATATTATCCAATAGTTAGCTAAGATCACACGTAAGTAAACGCATGTACTTCCAAGCTATTGCCTATAACAGTGTCTACTTAATTTACATACATGTACAGATAGCGAAAGAATTCGGTAGGCAGGCAAACGCTTATATTTACTCATGGGTGTAAAAAGACCCTTAACAAAACCAAAAAGCAGTTGATCTTTTTTTGTTTTGCATCGTACTTGTAAACCTCCTAGTTACGGAGATATTTGAGATCAAAGTTCTACTTTTTTTTTTTTAAATAATAGTTTTTATTGTTATAACTTTTAGTTTAAGTACTTCCATGACCCTATATAATAGGGTAGTTGACTGACTAAAAAAATATGATTCTGTTTAGTCCGTCTGTTAGATTATCGAAAAGTATTGGATACGTGTTTTTTGATTTATCAAATTGACGAAAATGAAACGTGTCAAAGGTCGTGAGTGGGGTCACTTTCTGGTAAAAAATGTACCAAACTGTGACGTCGTGCCAATTTTCGATGCACTGTATGCGTGAAGGGTTCGTTTACACCCTGTATATACAGATATATACAGGGTGTAAACGAACCCTTCACGCATACGACAACCAAGCATTATGTACATCAAACCAAGTACCCCTACGCAAAATTTTTTTGGGGTCAAATATCACATTTTACGGTAAACCTCAAAGTAGCACTCTTAAAACATTGTGCTAGTGGATGCTTTGAATAGTAAACGGGTCATGGAGATAATTTAAGTCAAGTTAAAACCTGAAATACTAGTATTTACAAAAACAGCTGTGAAAAATTTGGAACTTTGACCCCCAACATCTCCGTAACTAGGAGGTTCCCAGGTATGGTCTAGAACATAAAAATGATCGCAGTGGTGGGGAGAACAAATGCCCTTCGTTTGCGTTAAGGGTACTTTTACACCCTATATACCGTCTTCGTTTATTGTTTTAAGTGATAAAAGAAATAATCAGGTCCAATAGTTTTAAGAAATCTATCTGACGGACTAATTAGATTTTTTTATCAACTACCCTATTAAATGCGTCCATCCGCACAATATTTTGAGTGCGTATTAAATCCTACCATAAAACATTTGAGGTCCACTCCATCTCATCAAAATCACGCCAGAGTCCCAGCTGTGGGAACATAAAAACCTGCTAAACAAACACTTTACTCCTTTGCCAACTGTACTAGTCATACGGAGCCAGTAATTCGCGAAGCCAAACCATTGTTCTGTCTGTATCACACCCACCTGCCAGGTTCTAAAGTGCATCCTACGCAGACCTTGGTTGTATAATAATTTTATATGTGATGTCATTGTGTGAATAAAAGTATAATTTATGTGGCTACCGGTTTATTGTGTTTCTAGGCAGTCAATTGATGCTTGTGTCTGGGGTTGTCTAATGACGAGTGATGATATTTTAGTATGTGGCGCCACCTATAGCGCCAAGACTACAATACAAGTTCTTGGAAGTGTTTCAATAATAAAGTTATAATGTTCTGTAGAATAACTTTTTGTTTTGCAGTTATACAACTAAGTATCTTTATCATGACTGCAGTTAAGCGATGTAGCATTCAAAAAGAAAGTTGGCTGCTAAGCATAAGGTCCTGGGTTCGAATCCATTGTCGGGCAAAGTGTTATAAGGTTTTCCCATCAGAAATTTTTCAGTAGCAGTCACTAGTCTGAATTTTTGTTAGATTATCTGCCTTATGCTTTGGTAGAACGAGCGGTTTTTGCGAAGTCCCACGCTTCTACAACATAAGGTCACAGGCTTCCCAAATTTTCGAAATCAATGCAAATCATAAAATTAGTAGGTGTATATTTCATCTATCGCACACGTAATATCAATTTTCACTTCAAAACCAACCAAAAGGTATTTCAAAACACACTCGAGAGCACCAAATCATTTAATTAACACTATTGTCTCAATATCCGTGCCTCTTTAAGTCGGTGCTCCACAGCGACCGCGGCTACGCATGTGTGTTTAACTTCGCTTTGCATTTAAATGTAGGAGGGATCCAGGGTCTATGTTTTATTTTAGGAATTTGGTTTCCGCACTTAGTCCCTTAAAGAACATGAGCCATGGCAGTCGTTACAACCAGCCCACCTCCCTCGAGAAGCAGATCAAACTTATAAGTTTTCTCAGGACATCCGCAAGGGATCTTGGTGTTCCAAGGCGTTTGAGAAGTACATGTGCTACCTTTCTTATCCACCTCCATGCACGCTCTGCACAGAGAACTGTCAGTTTTACCTAGTGTGTGGGGGATCTAGGGTCACAGTTAACTTACCTTACCGCAGTCACATGCCTTCTTGAACACGTGGCCTCTTACGGGGCCTAAACGTTAAATTATAGATGTAACTAATGTTACAAGTTTCATCTAAGTATAATAAATTATAATTGGCTATTTGACTATACTGTTAAAAATTCTGAAAATTCTATGTTATTTCAAAGAACTAACAGAAATAACACGATGTGTGAAAAAAGTAATAAAATCGATAAAAAAATGGAGTACTTACATGCTTTAGAAGTTTTTGGTAGGGGCACTTTCTATCCTTGTCGCGCAAAACGGCCACTTGTACTACGTAACTATGGCGTTATGAAATATGACGTCAAATTTCTGAAGCGCTCTCTTTGTCTAGCACGTCATTTAGAATCAGTTAAAACTAAGCCATTTTTTGATCGATTTAATTACTTTTTTCACACATCGTGTTATTTCTGTTAGTTCTTTAAAGTAACATAACATTTTCGTGAATTTTAACAGTACTCAAATAGCCAATTGATTATAGGTTAATAAGTTACAAATTGTTATCGTTTAATATGTACTATGCATGCAATTAAACATTATTATTATAAAACAAGTCTACCTCGTTGGTCTATTAATTGCTAGCACGACTGCTGAGCGTGAAGGCCTGGGTTCGATTCCCCTGTCGAGCAAAGTGTTTTTGGATATTTCCATCAGGAATTTCTTAGCAGCCACGGCGTTTAGATTTGTGTCCGCTTGATGGCATTAAGCTCACTCAGAGGTCAAGAAAGTAACTGTGAAAGATTTAGTCGAGGTAATAGCCTACTGTGACAAAACTAGCAAACATCTCCCTACTCCGTTGCAGTGGACGCTCGACTTAATATAGCTTAGTCACAGTCGTTGCGTAAGTTCAGGAAACGCGTTGTGCGCGTGAGTGCGTGATAGGTATCTACGCGTGTCTGTCTGATGCGTGTGGGTAACGGCGTCTTAATATTGTGTGGACTTTTTATCTGGAGAATTTATGTCACTAGGAATAAGAAAGAACGAGGCAGTGAAAAATGGCTTCACTTTACCAACCAGAGTCGCTTCACGAAACCTTTAAAGGCCTTTCTTTTTTTTTACGGTGGGAAATCATCAAACAACTCCTCCCACTCTGGGCAGAGCGAAAGGGAGACAGACTTCTACTGACTAAAAATCCCATGTTCCTTCTTAGCCCTTGCGCCGAGGCCGCGGTATCTCTTTCGAACAACCCGCAGCCCCGACGGGAACTTGAAGTGCTGGCTTTGTGACTTTTTGTATTTGTTGTTCGATAGAGATACCGCGGTATCGGGACAAGGGCTGGGAAGGAACATGGGTGGTTTTTAGTCGGTAGAAGTCTAACACTCCTTTCCGCTCTGCCCTAGAGCGAGAGAGGGGTTATTTGATGATTTCCTACCCACCCAAAAAAAAAGGTTATTATATCAACGCCTATAAGGTTTAAAACCCCTACCTAGCCATCAAGAATCCTAAGAAAACATTCTCAAATGTAAATCACCGTTACCTTCCTCTTCCAATCAAATGTATTTCACACTACGAAACATAAATTCTCATAGACACCATTACCATAGGAACAGGAAACTATAAACTTACATGGAGATAATAATTATCGTATCTTGTTTATTTATTGATTTCTTGTGTGTGCGAATCACGATTCTTCTGCAAGGACGTGCATTGTACAGATGGCGAAATAGTTTAGTGAACGGGTTAGCTAGCAAAAAAAAAACATGACGTATACATTTTAGTGAATAAATTTTACTCTGTAGTGGTTCTCTTGCTCGTTGCTAGCATGACAGTCTATAATAACAGTCGCCTGGATCATCCTTGAGGTTAAGCTGCGATGCCTAGGTTGGCTTGTGGATGGGTGACCACCCATTACTTACCGACTTTCCTCCGCGCCTCGGAAAGGACCATAAGCCGTTTGTCTCGGATGTCATTTGTGGATGTTTAAGAGTCGTAACAGATACTCAGTAGCCCCAAAGTCTGACAACCAGTCTTAACAAGGGGTATCGTATTACCCAGTATTAAATAGGTTGTGGAGGTCATATTGGCAGTTGCTCCATGGAAAATATTGATATCCAGCTGCATCCGGTTAGACTGAAAGCCGACGCCAACATTGTTGGGAAAAGGTATTAATTGTCACTTTGTGACCACTTTACCAATTGTAACGTATTTTTTTATTATTATGCTTTTATAATCCTGCAAGCTAGAGCGGCCATGTTAGACCCCATGTCCTATGCGATACAGAATAATGTCTGACTACATATCCGTTTCGCGCACTGTACCTGTATGACATCATAGTTTAGTCAGCGAGTGAGGTAACGCCACGACTATGTGTGTAAGGCTTTTAACATTATCAAGTTATCACGTTTTTCTTTAAAGGAAAATATTTGTTATTCAACCTGTAAGTAAGTGAAGATGAATTCCTTGGCAATTTTTTATTACTTATATACCTTCCTTGATGGGTATGCAGAGGTATACTTATACCTATTAGTAGATATACTAACATCATCATCATCATCATTTCAGCCATAAGACGTCCACTGCTGGACATAGGCCTGCCCCAGAAGGGGGGATTTGCCATAATCGCCACGCTTGGCGATCGCAGTAAGGTTGTTACGAAGGCACCGAGAACGCTGCTGTAACTAACATACTAACATGTCACTAGCTGACTTTAAGTTCCATGTGTAGTGACTTAATGAGTGATTTTTTTTTTAAAGAAAACACATTGTTGTATTAAGGTGAATGCTTCCTTGAATGCCTTTTTCATGAAATAGTCACTCAAGGAAGCTATATAAACTGAGAGGGTTGTATTGGTGATTTTAATCATTATTTATCAGTAAAGTCACATTTGTTACGATCGCGAATCCTATTTTATTTAACATAGAACCTGACACTGATCGGCAAATTACAAAATACGTAAAAAAAATCTGAGACTGCCTCGTTGGTCTAGTGGTCGCAAGCGCGACTGCTGTGCATGAGGTCCTGGGTTCGATTCCTAGGTCGGACAAAGTGTTATTGGCTTATTCCATCAGGAATTTATCAGTAACAGCCACGGAGTCTGGATTTGTGCCCGGTTGATGGCAATAGGCTCGCCCCCTATTACATGGGACTTAAACATAACTGGCGAAATGTGGGTGGTAATATTAGGTACACCTCTGCCTAACCCTTCGGGGATTACAGGCGTGATGTTATGTTTTATGTTATGTAAAACGAATTTCGCGTGCTACCCTGAAGCATTCACCTTAATGTATTTATCGTTTGCGGGATGTCCCACTTCTGATAACACGAACCGATGCACCATATTATAAAAAATGCGTCGAAAGAACTACGTTCGACAAGACATAAAGATGTCACAATAATTGTTTAACCTAAAAAACGAAACAAAAAGTATAAAAGGCAAAACATATCAAGGAACAAACACTGCCAGACCTAAATAAATATAACATTTCTATTCAAAGTTGACTTTTACTATCTGTCGCCAAACAAAAGAGGGTGAGAAAAAAAAAAAAAACGTTGTTGTTTTTCTTTTTTTACTGCCATATCATAATCAACATAATATTAACTTTTCACTGCAGGCCTCCTCTAAGTAAGAGAGACGGAGGGGAGTTGGTCATGTTTCACGAAAAAATCGCTACGCATCCCAATGAAATGCTTTGTTATGTCAAAGAATAGTTTTCTCGTGCTCCTTGTAGTATGTAATGTACCTACTCTTTTTCAATGAACAGTAATCATAATAATCAACACCTATAGACACTTAAAAGGTCTATTTTTAATGTGGTCATTGTACTCATATGTCGATCTTGACCTTCAAATATCTCGATAACGTGACACTTTGGGGTACCATGTTACATGACATTTTTTGTTCGTCTAGGTGTCGTCTACCCATACATACCACTTTCATCGTAGGCCGCGATTTAAAAAAAAAAACAAAATCGCGGTGGGTCGATATGCCAGCTTCCATACAAAAAAGTTCAAACCTCTTTCGATTTTCTGCGAACGGTACCGTATTACCCAGTACTAACTGCGTTGTGAAAATCAAATAGGCAGTCACTCACTACATGTGAAATAGTAGTATCCAACTGCACTTACACATAAAAACGGACATTTACGGAACCTTTGCCTAATCCAACATAATACAAATAATGTTTATGTATTAGTTATGTAAAATACATAATATAAACGCGTGGATGACCAGAAGGTTGTACTCATTAGTCGCCGACAACTTGTGGAGGCCTCGTGTTGTATTATACAATACTTATGTACGTTTATGTACTTAAGGACCGTAACATCACATGGTTTAATGATGTCATGAATCTGTATATAAGAACAAGAACTTCTCTAATAAGGCCTTTTAGTATTTATACTACTTAAGAAATAGTTGTGTAGGAGTACAGTCAGTGTATAATGTTCCCACTGCAGGGACTCAGGCCTCCTCTCTAGGAGAGGGATGGGCTATAATCCACCACGCGGGCCCATTGGGTTTTGTTAGATGTCACATGTCTTCGAATTTTTAGTTCTAAGAAATGCCAGTTTTTTCACGATGATATTTTGTACCGTTTTGAGAGCAATGATGGTAAAATTAATAACGCTAGGGGCCTAGGCGTGTTAAAAATTTCAGCTCAATTGGGTAAAGGGATCTGGGTTGAAATCCAGTTGCAAGATTTGACCAATAATACTAACTAACAAGAAAAGTATATAAAAGCTTATAATAAAAAGTAGGACACCTAATACCATGTTCAACTACCAGAATTTCTTCACCTCAGCTCAGAGAAAATTTCTGAGAAATTCATCAAACCCTTGAATCAAAAATTGCAAATGATATTAAACAAACCACGCAGATGAGTCGAAATATTATGCAACTAAATCCAAAAATTCTTAATCGAGGTCAATATCGCGAATGCGTGAGAATTTCTGAATGGCATTTACTTACTGATTTGTGGAAATTGATTTGTCTCGATTAATCACGGAAGTTACCATGTGAAAATTATCAAAAGATGTAATATTAAATTCATTCAGAATCAAAATTTAAATATTTTGTTTCACATAGGCCTACACTAGGACGCACTTGGTGTTTTATAAACTTGGTCGAGAAAAAGTGCACAGTTCGGGTTGGTCGTGTCCTATGGAAAACTACCGTACCGGCCAGAAACTTCGTGGTTACTCTTTTAAAATGATTTATATTCACAATATTTTCATGTCACAGTATTCATACTTAGGTATGGAGAGACAACGTAGGCCTGACATAAGTCATAGGGTCCAAAAAACCATAAAACAAGATAAAAGTTAACAAAAGTCATAAATCAGTTAATCATAAATTAATGGCGAATTCCTGGAAACAGTTTGCGCGTTGATGTCTTTTGTATGCAGTCCTGACCATTTTCGGTCACGGACACACGGGCGGCGGCCAATCCGGACCGGATACATAAGTGTGTGCTCAGACACTCGGGTGCACTCTCTGTTCCTTTAACTCTTATAGTTTAAGTTTTGTTTTAATTAATAATAATAATAAAGCCCGCTTTATTTCCAATTTACAATTGATATTACATGCTATTCTAAATATTTAAATTATAAATATAACGTGTTGTGATTAGTTTTAGATATATAGGTACATATATGTATGAATTTGTTTTCTTTTTCTTCTACTCGATATCATTACATTTTTCAGTGTCATTGATCGGAACCCCTTGTCGGGTAAAGGCCTCCTCCAGTTTCTTCCAAACCTCTATGCGTAGCTTTCTCTCTCCATTCACTTCCTGCTATCCCTTCTATATCTTCTATCCACTTTTTTCGAGGGCTGTTTTAATTATAGGTGTTTAATTTTTGAATTTTTCTTTAAATAATTATCGACCCCCGTACTATTAAATGCATCCATCAACACAATATTTTGAGTGCGGTTACACTGAGTCCATGGAACGTCATTTTTCACCATAAAATAAATTACGCTTCACAGCAATATTTTTTGCTTAGAGTTACTTAGTTTGATATACAGAATGCTTGGTTGACGGTTTCATGAATGATTTTTTCTAAATCAATAACGGACTGTCATAATCTGCCTCGCCCTTTCCCAACTATGTTGGGGTCGGCTTCCAGTCTAACCGGAAGCAGCTGAATACCAGTATTTTACATGAAGCGACTGACTATCTGATCTCCACAACCCAGTTAATACTAGGTAATACGATACTCTTTGGTAAGACGGGATGTCAGAATTTCAGGTCACAGACTACCTGTAACGACTGCCAAAGATCTATATATGGCAGCCGGGACCAACAGCTTAACGTGCTTTCCGAGGCACGGAGGAAACTCGGTATATCGGGCGGTCACTCATCCACAGACCGACCTAGGCAAGCACAGCTTTACCTAAAGATCGACCCGAGTGGCAGTTCTTATTAAGCCACGAGCTCCTCAATAACGGAATGTAAAATATTGAAATCATTCAGATCTTATTATGATAATTTAAAGTTGCATAAACGTAGAATACGAATAGCGAATAATCCATAAATCCTTTTAGAGGAAAACTGCAATAAAAATGTGACATTTCGTAAATGGAGCGAACAAGCTTATTGCGATACTGTCCAGCATTAAAATAATATCATGCAAACTGTTTTTATTTGGTTAGTTACACCTACTTACTTACCACCATGTACAGACAGCCAGAGTCTGGATTTGTGCCCAGTTGATAACAATAGACTCGCACCCGATTACATAGAACTTAAACATAACTGGCGAAAATAAATGTGGGTGTATCCATTAGGGGTACACCTCTGTCTAACTCTTCAAGGATTACAGGCGTGATGTTATAACCAACTTTACACTACTTTGCTACACCCATGGGAAAATGGTGTCAACATCATCATCAACAGCCTATTAATATTCCCACTGCTGGGACTCAGGCCTCCACTCTTTAAGAGGGAATGGGCTATAATCTACCACGCGGGCCCAGTGCGTGTTGGTAGATATCACATGTCTTCGAATATTTTGGTTCTAAGACATGCCGGTTTCCTCACGATGTTTTCCTTCACCGTTTTTGAGAGCAGTGGTGATGAAATAAATTACACAAAGCAATGCGCCTGCCTGGGTTCGAACCCACGACTTACTGTTCGTAAGTCGGGGCCGCCACCACAGGGCCACCACTGCTCTAAAATAGTATACCTAAGTTTATTTATTTATTAAAGTAATAAAAAAATTGACGTACATATTTGCCAATTTACCAAAACAGCCATATATATATGACAGTTATTTGCAACATGGCAGCTTTAGAACGCACGCTAACCGCATTTACTTCACAAGGAACCAAAATAAACACAATAGCTAAACACCAACATAATAACTACAAAAGAATAATACGGCATTCACTGACAGATTATCAGCAGCCATTTACTCATATATTTACTACAATCTTTTAGTAATTACTAACTTTTGCCCGCGACTTCGTCCTCGTGGAATTGTTACTTTGAGAAGCATTTTTAATTTGTGCTCCACTCCTATTGGTCGTTGCGTGATGTTATATAGCATATAACCTTCCTCGATAAATGGACTATCCGACACATTTTTTTCTTTCAATTTCATCAAATAGTTTCTGTGATTAGCGCGTTCAACTAAACAAACAAACAAACTCTTAAGCTTCATAATATTATTATCTTTGAGTAATTATTCAGTCATATTTATAAGCTGCTGTGACCGATGCGACCTCCGACTTTACGTGGACGCTTATTGTGAATAGATTGGAGAACTTGAATTTTAAAGACTGTGTATTTGTGTGAGGTTTTTCCTCAAGATTTCGTTTTTGTAAATCGTCGTTCACCATTATCACTGCTCAGTGTTCACTAACATAGCAGTGCTAGTACAGTGCTTTGGCAGTCGCGACGGACTGCCAAGTTTTGGACATGCACCTCTAAATTTTCTGACTCTTAAATCTACTTATTGTATAATAATCACTAGCTTCAGTGTAGGAAAACAATATCGTGAGGAAACCAGCGTGCCTTAGAGATATTTCTCGGTGGGATGTATACTTAAAGCCAAGTTAGAGGTGAAAAATAATAATTTATAAAAATAATTAATATCAAAATAATAAATAATATTATTATAAATACATTATTATTATTAATTTTAATATTATTATATTATTTCCAGGGTGCCTAAAATGGCCACTTTAGCAGATCATAATATGAATTGAGTTAAAAAGCGTAAAACGGACCTTTCATAATAGTAACTGCGTCTGTGACCATTTAGAAAAATAAGATCAGGACCTCATGCTTAGCAGTCGCGCTTGCGACCACCAGGTCGCAAGCGCCACTGCTCAGCATGAGGTCCTGGGTTCGATTCCCGGGTCGGGTAAAGTGTTACCGGCTTTTCCATCAGGAATTTATCAGTAACAGCTACGGAGTCTGGATTTGTGCCCGGTTGATGGCAATAGCCTATTACATGGGACTGAAACATAACTGGTGAAATGTGGGTGTACTATTAGGTAGATCTCTGCCTAACCCTTTGGGGATTACAGGCGTGTTATTATGTTATGTGTGTGTAATAGGAAAATAATATGAATTGTGTTAAAATTCGTAAAATGCATCGGCTATAAGACTGTTCGAAAGAGAAACCGCGGCCCCGGAACACAAAGAGCTAAGAAGGGACATGCGTGGGTTTTAGTCAGTTGAAGTCTGACACCCCCTTTTACTCCGCTCAGAGAGGGAGGGGTTATTTGATAATAATCAAGACGCCAAAAAATATAGAAGACTAAAAGAAAAAAGTTATTACGAATACGTTATTCTGCAGTAAAAAAATCAGCACGAAGGCCAATCCTGTAAATAAGTAGAAAAGGCCTGAAAACCTTGAAATCATCAAAAATCATAATAATATTAGCCTTAATATAAGTCTCAAACAAGTTATAAACAAAAAAAACTTGCTAATGAAGTCCACGTCTGCCTTTCGACTATTACATAACAGATACATACTTATAAGAATCGGGGTCGGCCATCTTGGCAGGATTCTGCAATCATTGCCTCCTCTTTAGTTGTTAAATTGTAATTATATGTGGATCGCCCTGCCAAAACAGGTAGCGTTATGTGGTGAAAAGTAGGTTGTATCTTCACGACTGTTATTTTACAGGTATGGAAGAACTGACAAGGTAGTAGGCCAAAATATTTTGGTTTTGTTTATTATACTTATAACTTGTAGATCCAGAATGTACAGAATGGTGCCGACAATACCACAATAAATGAAACCACTGGTAGTTCTAGTTCATAGGAACATCTATCAAAAAAATCTTAACACCAAAATAAAAAAAAAAACAATAAAACTAAGTAGCATAAAACTGTAAACGAAATACATTACAATTTTACAATTCACAAACAAATATTGGTTTACTAACCTTAGAAATAATTTGCACCGATTAACGTGTGGAAATAAAATGTAACAAACGAATTTGGCAAAGACATTTAGGTAGATTATTGTCGTATCGTCGTCACCACGACGGTGTTAGGATTTATTTGATAGTTTAATAATGTTCCTATGAACTAGAACTACCAGTGGTTTCATTTATTGTCGTATTGTCGGCACCACCCTGTATATCCAGTGTACTAATAGGTTGCGGAATTTGTTCAAAAGAGTCAACGCAGCCCGGGCATGCAAAGGATAGTACACGGAACATGAATAAGTTTTAGTCAATAAGAGTCTGACACTCCCTGCTACTCCACCCAGAGCGGGACGAGTTGAAAGTGGTTCAACAAAGTCCCAGATACCAATCTGTGTGGGTAAACAACAAGTTGCCAATAGAATTTAAAAGCATGACCAATGTAAATTTATTTAAAAACAAATTAAGGAGATATTTATTGAGGAAGGGCTACTACAGTTAAGAAGAGTTCAATATGGACAAATGTTGACAAATATACCTATTTATTATTTGTGATATTTATTTAGTTTCGTCTTTTTAAATTATTATTATTTTTTCTTCATATAAGTTTACACTAATTATTGTTTGAAATGAGTTTATTTTTAATTTAATTTTTTTTCTTTGACTATGAGTCTTATAACGATTTCCATCCTTAAAAAAAGTGCACTAATAGGGTAGTCAACTCCTGAACAGGCTACATCGCTTATTATAATATTTATCACGGCATGAAGTATAGAGCTATTCTTTAAACTTTAGAAGTAGTTGTGTAATGGCTGGTTATAAAAATAGGTTTTTAATGTTTATAACACAGTAGAAAACCGGTTTCTCAAAGTCGAGTCGAGTTGAAGTCATAATTTTCACACTATGATCAGCTATACAAATAAATAAAATAGAAGCGTTTGTTTGTAATATCAAACGGTATGATAAATTCCAAATGAACTGCATATGCAAAAGGAGTGAATGATAGCGTAACGATTGAGAAGGGAGAATGAAAGAAAAAACGTGTTGCGCCGACCCTAAATAACGTGGGACAAGGGCAAAAAGATTGTATATGATTTCTAATTTCAAAATATGTATAGTTTTTTACCGAATGAAAGTATATACGGTACTAACAACATACTCCTAAGAGGACGTGTGAGACTAGACAGAGGGACTTGTTACCAAGTAGTAACAAGTATTAGTTAGTTTGTTTTTAGTTTTGTTTAGTTTACAGAATTTTTTAGAGAAAGGAAAATTGGATTATGATTTTCTTCGTCATGTCCCGCCTATCACTCGTAAATCTTTACGAGTTCACCTAGCACACACTGCAATTTAATTCAGCCAACCAACGCCCTCTATATCCACTACACAAAGAGCTGTAGGCATAACAACACTTTAAACTCACCTCATTCAAGTCCACTCACGCCTTTCGGACAACAAACAAGGTCATGTAAAAGGCCACTAGTCTTTCTTCGCCATATTTAACAGAAACCTGCTTACATTTTGATGTGTCGAGCATCTGTGATCAATTATTATTATTTTATCTGAACTTTTTCAGTATTATGAACTTAATTCTTGTTGATATAAGGTTTATGTTTGGCGTAAGCTATTTACGAAAGGACTGTATATAATTTGTCTTGTGTAATGTAATGTTATGTCAAAGATTTACTGTGTATGTCAATTATTTTTGACATTTGAAATGGTGGTTTGGTTTTTTGGGACACGGTTTCCGATTTATTTACACTTTATTCGTCTATGACTTTTTTTACTTTTTTGGCAGGTGGAAAATCATCAAATAACCCCTCCCGCTCTTGGGCAGAGCGAAAGGGAGTGTTAGACTTCTACTGACTAAAAACCACCCATGTTCCTTCTTAGCCCTTGGGCCGGGGCCGCGGTATCTCTTTCGAACTACCTGCAGCCCCGACGGGATTCGTCTATGACTAAAAAAATAAAAATAAATATATAAATTTCTAAAAATTTGTAAAATTTCTATTACGACAACAAAATCGACAGTGCGAAAATCTAAAGTTATTATCATTTTATTTAATACAACAATCGACAACTGAATAGTAAAAGTTTGACAATAATAGCAGTTATATCGATGTGAATGCTTTAACCGAAGCTTCTGTCGACATACACTAAACTGTTAAATACGGCTTAACTATTAAATTGTTAGTTTTACGAGTATTTTGTAAGATTTTATAATTGATCAATTGACTGAAACAAGTTTGAGGAGATGAAATATCTTGAAAGTGACAGTATGTATTAGATGATTTAATAGTTTTATGTCATAGACATAAGGTTTAGAAACTGACAATAGGGTGTGAGGGACCGTTAAACCTTACTGCCCACACGATGAGAAGAAGAAAAAGAATAAAAATATTTGAATATGTTGCTAAAAAGTTGATTCATCGAGCTTACGAATGTCCTTTTTTAAAAGTATTCCTATATGTCGCGAAGAAAGTTCTGAATTTCAATATAGATAAAAGACTGTGTAAAAGATGATATAGCTAGAAAGAGGATGACTTCTGAAAGGACGTAAAAGAGAGAATATTACGTAAGAAGAAGACATGCAAGCACGATGACCGCTGGGCATAAGTCTCTACTCGATGGTTGCCAGAAG
The DNA here is from genome assembly GCA_949774965.1 of Diarsia brunnea. NCBI lineage: Eukaryota > Metazoa > Arthropoda > Insecta > Lepidoptera > Noctuidae > Diarsia > Diarsia brunnea. The sequence goes on from OX459023.1 coordinate 5,645,679, forward strand.
ACGGACGGCGCCATCGAGGCCGCCACAGTAAGATGTGACCAACCCACCTTCTTCAGTTATTTTACGGCATACTTTTTCTATATAGATATAACCTAAATAGGAACAGTATGATAGGTGATATATATAGGGTGTAAAAGTACCCTTAACGCAAACGAAGGGCACTTGTTCCCCCCACCAATGCGATCATTTTTTCGTTCTAGACCATACCTGGGAACCTCCTAGTTACGGAGATATTGGGGGTCAAAGTTCCACATTTTTCACAGCTGTTTTTGTAAATACTAGTTTTTCAGGTTTTAACTTTACTTAAATTACCTCCTTGACCCGTTTTAAGAGAGAGACAATGTTTTAAGAGTGCTACTTTGAGTTTTACCGTAAAATGTGATTTATGACCCCAAAAAAAAAGTCATTTCCCAGCAAATTTTTTTGCGTAGGGATACTTAGATTGATGTACAGAATGCTTGGTTGACGGGTGTGTGATGGGTTGATTTACACCCTGTATGTGATACCTAATCTTCTGAAGTTAATAATAGAGTTCTTAATTCTGTAATGGTTCATCAACTTTTGAGGTCATCAAACCTATTTGCAAAGTGTGTCGATCTGAAACTTATTTTTTCAATATTTCCAACACATTACCTACTTATCATTACAAAAGCTCTATATCTTGAAATCTACGTAACTATCTACCGTCAAAGACCAAATAAAAAACTCTAAGTACCCTTTTACGTTGAACTTCGAAATTACCATAAATGTCTATGGTAGGTCAGCGAAACACGCGGGCCCACCGAGTGAACACAATAGGGGGATGTGACGTCACTTCCTGTACAACCAGACTGTGCCGGCGCGCGCGCACGTTTTTGGTAAGGAAATGGAGACGGGTTCGAATTTTAATTTTGTGGTTATTTGAATTTGGATCACTGTTTATTTGACTTTGAAAGTGTAACGGTTCTTAATCAACTGCATAGCCTTTTCCCAAGTATATTAGGATCGGCTTCCAGTCTAATAATAGTAGATTATTAACCAAGGGCTGTATGACATCAATTGCATACGAGGTTTTTGGCGCCTGAGCGAAGCGAAGGCGCTAATTAACCCGAGTATGCAATTGATGCTTACGCCCGAGATAAATACTCTGCTTTACATATCGATTGTGAGGTAAGTAAACAACAAGACAGCAGGTTTCAATTAATTATTTTCGCGATGCTTTCGCGCGTAGGCGAAAAAAAAAGGCAGTCTACTAGTAGAGTAGACTGCCTTTTTTTTTCACGCACGCAAGCGCGTCAAATCTTGCTGGCCAGTTTGATTTTTAAATCGATTCCATCTAACATACGATGTGGAAACAAATAGTTCCATATTTAAAATAAAATCTTTATAAAATAAATTGTCTAGATTCCGATTCGAGTAATTAATCGATACCGAGAAAAAAAAAATTAACTTTTTAAAAATATTCTTCGTGCAGTATGAGTATGACAGTTCTTTTTTCAAATTCCAAAACCTATGCTGTAATGATAGTCATACACCCCGGCATTCAGGGGTGTAAGGGTGTACTTACAGAGCAAGAGATATGTAAAATAGTTTAATCAGTCAATCGGATGCAGATGATTACCAGTATTTTACATGGAGCAACTGCCTATCTGATCTCCACAACCCAGCTAGTACTTAGGAATATGATACTCGCTAAACTTTCAGGCCACTGACTACCTGTAACGATCAACCTTTTACGTGAATATTGCTGGCAAATAGCTGATGTTATTAATAGTAATTAAAGATACTTTTATTTTAGAAAAAGGATTAGGATTTCATGCAAAAAAATGAAAACCCTTAAAATTGTTAGCAAAATTCGATTCAAATAAGGAAGTAATATTTTTATAATAATGTCATCGTCGTGTCATAAAAGAGTTTGTGACAAATTGACCGGAAATTCCCGCGCAGAAGGAATTGTGAAAGGGTTAGGGGGAGCCTAGCCTCGTCCCACTGCTGGGCAAAGCTGTGCCCAGCAGTGGGACGAAGGTCGCGGGCAACAGCTAGTTTACTATATTACATCTGTTTTCATTGATACAACAAACTAATCGACGGCACGGTTGGCGCAGTGGCTGAGCGATTGGACTGCTGCGCTGCGTGTCGCGGGTTCGATCCCCGCACGGAACAAATATTTGTATGGCCTACAGATAGTTGTTTCGGGTCTGGGTATGATTGTGTATGTGAGTTTAAATGTTTGTGAACGCGCCCACGATACAGGAGAAATTCCTAGTGTGGGGCAACGTTTTTATAAAAAAAAAAAAAAAAAAAAATCAGCCTGTAAAGTAGCTGCTCTAACAAATAACAATCGAGCGCAACAAATGTATAATTATGGTGTTATGGGCCATGGCCCCCACGTTACACGCACTTCGTTGCAATCTAGCTTGTTGCTACAGTGTCCGCCATAGTTTGTTATGCTTGTAGAATATTAAGCTTTAGATGTAGGTAGTTAATGCCTGTTTTGGATTGTAACAAACTAGTCTTTTTTAGGGTTTATGTGACTTGAATTCTAAGTCATTCAGCGGACTAAGTAACTGGACTTGGACGTTCTTTGAAGGGAAATAAAGAAATTATCTGTCACATTACATAGTCTCTGCTTCTTCATCATAATTATGTCGAAAAATACCTCTCACGCATTTTGGTTTCCTCGCGATGTTTTCCTACACCGAACCAAGTGCAATACAATACGCACAATATGACCCCGAAAAATCAGAGTTGCCTCTAGAGACTTTTTTAGAGATTTGGTAGTCCGACGGTCAAACCTAGACTATTTTTCTGCTTTTTGTGGTGAAAAATCACCCACTGAAAACATTGTGCTGGCGTATGCATTTAATAGTACGGGGTCGTAGAGGTATTAAAAGTAAAGATAAAACAATTAAAACTTTATTATTTTTTTTAACTTGCTAAAAAGTTGGAACATTGATCTCCAATATTTCCGTAACTAGAAGGTTTCCATGTATATGGGGTGTAAAAGTAACGCAAACGAAGAGTACTTGTTCTCCCCACCACTGCGATCATTTCTTTGTTCTAGACCATAGCTGGGAACCTCCTAGTTACGGAGATATTGGGGGTCCAAGTTCCAAATTTTTCTTAGCTGTTTTTGTAAATACTAGTTTTTCAGGTTTTATCTTTACTTAAATTACCACCAAGATCCGTTTACTATTCAAAGCATCCACTAGCACAATTTTTCCACAGTGCTACATTGAGTTTTACCGTAAAATGTGATTTTTGACCCAAAAAAATAAAGTCGAAAAAATGTTTGCGTAGGGGTACTTAGTTTGATGTACAGAATGCTTGCTGTGTGATGGGTTGATTTACACCCTGTATGTATAACAAAAAAATGTTACGATGAAAGGGAGAACAAGTGCCTTACGGTTTCAACAAGGGTATTCTTACCACCATTTTCATTGCTAAAGGCATTGTGCTGGTGCACCCCCAGCGTAGCTCTGTTATTATTCTTCTATAACGTAATTTCTCTCTCTCCACAGGAGGACGGCACCGTGGAGTACTTCAACAACATCATAGTCCAGCCCCACTTACGCCTGGTGACAGGCCAGGGTCGAGGGTACCACGTCAGGTGTCGCTACCGGCGTCGGGACCTCACGCACTTCCATCTCTACCGGCCCAGGGCTGACAGGCTTACGAACTCGCTGAGTGATGATTTTAGCAGTGACCATAGCAGGTATGTATCGAACGTCTTTATGTTGAAGGAAAAATACATGATTGTGGTTCTTTCTTTCTTATCGTGTGGGCAGTAAGGTCTAACGACCCCACACACCCTAGTGTCAGAGTTTCTAAACCGCCTCAAGGGCCTCTGACATGGTTAGACGACCGCCATTTGGCGACCGGGACCACCAACTTATACGTGCCTTCCGAAGCACGGAATCATCTTTTTCTCAGACAATCAGGTGATTCTAGCCTGCAATGTCCTAGCCAAACTGGAAACAACTTCACAAAGTATACTTCCCGCGGGAATTGAACCCACGACCACCGGGTCACAAGGCAAACGCCTAAACCACTCGACCACGGAGGCAGTTAATTGTGGTGGAGATTGTGGTCAATTAAGCCAAAAAATGGTGCGCTGGCAACTCTCAGATCGGTAGACCAACATTTACGAATGGTTGCTGGAGCAAAAGTAAGACTTTTGAGAATTCGTTCAATACACTGTGGTTGGTATTCGTGATGATTTAGAATTTGCTTCCAGTGTTCTTGCTTTGCTGGCACGGTAATAGATCGGACAAAAAAAAATTAATTAGTCCGTCAGATAGATTTCCCAAAAATATTGAACACATATTTTTTCTTTTTTCACATAAACAAAAAATGAAGACGATACAGTGCTTAGAAAACTCGTGAACTCCTCGAAAACGTCACATGTCAGTACATTTTTTACCTACAAATGACGTCACAGCCCCCCACTATTGAGTATTGAGTATCTTTTACGCATAAAACGCGTAAATTTTTATTAATTTGATAAAACAAAAAAACACGTATCCAATATTTTTCGATAATCTAACTGATGGACTAATTAGAATAATATTTCCTTGACTCAGTCCGATCCCCTATTATTCATCAGCCTAAAATTTCACCACTTACACCGCGACATCGGTGGCAGCACCAGGTTACAATGCCCAAAGGATAGCAATGCCCTTCGAAAACTACACAGTATATTATTTTATTGCCTCGGAATGCCTCGTTGGTCCAGTGGTGGCAAGCGCGACTGCTGAGCATGAGATCCTAGGTTCGATTCCCAAGCTGGACAAAATGTTATTGGGTTCCACAGGAATTTCCCAGTAGCCTCAGCCCGGTTGATGGCAATAGGCTCGCGCCTATCACATGGGACTTCAACAAAGATTTTTTTTTTGTCTCCGTAGATACTGAATAAATGTTTCTGGTATGTTTCAGTGACGAATTCGACGAGGACTCAGGACTGTTGCCTTCCGTATCTATGAAGATTTACAAGGGAGACCCCGAAGATAAACAAGTAAGTAACATCATCATTCTCTTGCCCTTATCCCAATTAATTTGGGGTCAGCGCAGCATGTCTTCTTCTTCCATTCTTCTTTATTACTCGTCATGTCATCAGACACCTCCTTTCTTCCCATATCATTCTTTACATAGACCATTTATCGTTTCTTTGGTCTTTCCCTACTCTTATATCACTCCACATTCACACTCAAAACTTTAAACACGACATTTTTCTCATTCCTCCGCATCACATACACACAATAGGGGATCGGACTGAGTCAAAAAAATATGATTCTAATTGGTCCGTCTGTTAGATTATCGAAAAATATTGGATAAGTACGTGTTTTTTGTTTTATGAAATTAATAACAATTGACGAAGATAAAACGCTTCAAAGATCATGAGTGGGTAGTTGTGACGTCATTTGTAGGTAATAAATGTACTGACATGAGACGTTTTCGAGGAGTTCACGAGTTTGTCTATGTGAAAAAAGAAAAAATATGTGTACAATATTTTTTGGAAATCTATCTGACGGGCTAATTAGTTTTTTTTTGTTCGATACCCTATTCATACCACGATAACCGATTACCAACACAAATACCCCTAAAACCGCCACAGTAACTTGGATGTTCCCCTTAAACTAGTACACTTACTGCCCCACTCAGCGACGTTTAATGATTACTTAAGCCGTTACTTAGTAAAGATTTGACATACAAAACCTGGACTAAAGTGTTAAAATCTTTGCAAAGTGATGGCTTAAGTAAACATTCAAAGTCTCTGAGTGCGGCAGTAAGTTTTTGTTTCATCATCTGCCTAGCCTTTTCCCAACTATGTTGGTATCGGCCTCCGGTCTAACCGGATGCAGCTGAATACCAGTATTTTACACGGAGCGACTGCCTATCTCATCTCCACAACCCAGTTAATACTAGGTAATACGATACTCTTTGGTAAGACTGGATGTCAGAATTTCAGGTCACTGACTACCTGTAACGACTGCCAAAGATCTATATATGGCAGCCGGGACCAACAGCTTAATGTGCTTTCCGAGGCATGGAGGAAACTCGGTATGTCGGGCGGTCACCACAGCCACAGACCGACCTAGGCAAGCACAGCTTTACCTAAAGATCGTCCCGAGTGGCAGTTCTTATTAAGCCACGAGCTCCTCTTTGTTTGTCTATTTAAATTTTTTTTTTAATTTTTTTGTATATTATAAATCCTCGCACACTTATTTACTTCCCAAGTTAGGGGCGAAACTAACATGGAAACTTTAAATAAAATTTCATAATCACCCATCCAATTTCTCAGTAAGCTTTAAAAATACACATACAAGCCAATGAAACCCGGTTTAAAAGCTCTCCATACTAACAGTGCCCACGACCCGTTTGTCGTTCAACCAGTTTTTATTTATGCACAATGGAGCGAAGATAATGATCGTATGCTATCAAAATGCATGCGCAGGCGACGGGATGTAGACACATTTGTTTTATTTTTGAGAAAAGTTTTGATTGTCGACAGATATGTTTTTTTTTTCTTTGTAATGGTAGAAGGAAAGGTGATTAAAATTCTTGTCAATGTCTTGATATGTATCTGTCTCAAGATTCGCCAAGCATATTTTGTATAATGTCTCTCATCTTTTGTCTCAAGGTCTCTGATCCTCTAGACATGCTTTAACATACAAAGTGGGCAAGAATTCATAAAAAAAATCTGAAATCTCAGTCCTAGGGCTTCTTAAAATATTCCCTATAAATATGAATTCCACGATCATTTATTTATATAGACTAGGAGCTAAACGGTTTCAAAAATGTTAGTCTCTTAAATATTTCCTCTATCCACATTCTACACTAAAATATCGATAAAATTACTGTATGTCTAATCAACAAAAAAGTGCGTAATAAATGTATTAATAAAATTGCGATGTTATCTACCATTTATAATACTTGTCTGTGACTCCAACATAACCCAAACTAACCCACAACTCGTCAACTTTCAGGTGGCGTCAAACGTACGTATTGGAGACACCCTGAGCCTCGTCGTGTCTCTGGAGAAGCAGAGACAGTTCGGTCTACTAGTGTCCGAGTGTTCCGTGAGGGACGGCCTCGGGTGGGCTGAGCAGAGTCTGATCGCTGATGATGGGTGAGTCGAACTGTGATTTGTTTGGCTTAGAGGCCTTCCATGTCCCTCTGCTACCCTTTGTCTTTGAAATATTGTTCACATATATAACGTACATAATATTGTTTAATTATTAAAAAAAACACAACCTCATTGGTTTAGTGATCGCAAGCACGACTGCTGAGCATGAGGTCCTGGATTCGATTCTCGGCTGTTTATGGGTTGTTTTGTCAGGATTTTCGCAGTAGAAGCCACGGAGTCTAGATTCGTGCACGGTTTATGGCAATAGGCTTGGCCCCCTTTTATATGGGACTTAAAACATAACTAGCGAAATGTGGGTGTACTATTCGATCTTTGCCTAACCCTTCGGGGAACACAGGCGTGATGTTATCTATTTAAAAACAAAAGTTACATACCAAAATTCTGAAGACATATACCATTTCCATCTCTTTTTATCAGAGTCAGTTGTGTATAAACTTAAAAATACCCAGATTAATTCGAGATTTCTGAAAAGTACTGACCTGACCACAATATATGGACCCCGAGTTCAACTTATTTTTTTGTATGCTTATTATCTGATTACGCATGATTTTTCTTCCCCAGCTGCCCCCTAGACGGTGAGATCATGGGCCAGTTCCAGTACTCCTCAGACAGACAGACGGCGCGCGTGTCCTTCCCTGCACACAAGTTCCCCTACACTGCCAGCGTGTATTACACCTGTGAAGTCAAACTGTGTGACCTGAACCATCCTACGGACTGCGTAAGATTATTTGTACCTCATCATCAGCCTAAAAATCCGTTGAAACGAAAGCTTTACTTAAATAGTCATCATCATCTGCCTAGCCTTTTCCCAACTATGTTGGGGTCGGCTTCCAGTCTAACCGGATGCAGCTGAGTACCAGTATTTTACATGGAGCGAATGCCTATCTGACCTCCACAACCCAGTTAATACTAGGTAATACGATACTCTTTGGTAAGACTGAATGTCAGTTTTTCAGGTCACTGACTACCTGTAACGACTGCCAAAGTTCTATATATGGCAGCCGGGACCAACAGCTTAATGTGCTTTCCGAGGCACGGAGGAAACTCGGTATGTCGGGCGGTCACCCATCCTCAGACTGACCTAGGCAAGCACAGCTTTACCTAAAGATCAACCCGAGTGGCAGTTCTTATTAAGCCACGACCTTTACTTAAATAATATAAAAAAAAAATAGTAGCAGGGTTTTCTCAAGGAGAAGTAACCACCATTTATAATCTTGTCCATTCTAATCTTTCCGCCCAGGAGTTTTTAATTATTCAAGGGTTTTGAAGGATTAAGGTACCTTTTGTAACACAATCATCTGCCTAGCCTTTTCCCAACTATGTTGGATCGGCTTACAGTCTAACCAGATGTAAGTAGTAGCCAGTATTTTACATGAAGTGACTGCCTATCTGACCTCCACAACCCTGTTAGCACTGGGTAATACGATAGCCTTTGTTAAGACCTTCGAGCTACTGACGTCCTGTACCGACGTGTCATAGATCTACAAATGGCAGCCGGGACCAACGACTTAGCGTGCTTTCCGAGGCACTTAAAGAAACTATAGGTACTTATGTATGTGATAAACTACCAGAGGAGCAACTCTCGTATAATCCAGAACACTAGCATTTTAAATCTCTTAGTCACAATCAGTCGAAATCAATCAATCAATGTTTATTTACTTTTATTTTTATACCTGACCTTCTCGTTACTTATCAGAAACCTGTTCAAACCTAACTCTGTTACTTACAAACCACAATTAACATGAAAACACTTTATGGACATTTTCACCATCCCATGAATTCAGATAGAATCTTCATAAAAACCAACTGTACCTCTGTAATGCCTACTTACATAAAGTATTAATTATCTTATTACATGCTGTAGACATCGTAATACAAAATGACTTCCTGCTTGTACAATAATTATGACTTACATGTCTGAGTTAATGTTAAGGCTAAGCATTCTGTGAGTTGGAAACATCGTAAACAAACAGCGGCCAATTATTTCTCTGATAGAATCTGTTGGCCAAAAGTTTGGGAATATTACTTACTGTGTATTTGCATTAAGAGAACTTACAGAATCCACGGTATGTACAGAAAATGAGGCTAGGAGCTATACAAACGTTTTTTTAATCTAACTGCATTAATTTAAAGAATGATTGCAGACGTTTCAAAAATATGAACGTTATGCAGTACTTAAACAAACTCGTATTTTTTAGTTTGGAGCAGTGAATCTTCTTTTTCCTTTCTCGATTTATTTTTTCTTTGCGTTTTAATCTCAAGTTGCAGGGTACTTTTTTTAATTCTCGTAAAGATACTAGCCAACAATTTACACTAATTAGCAACGCATTTTTTCTTAACAATTTGTCTCTGGAGGTACCGACAAAGTTTTTTGTCATCTACGATTCTACGAACACGGCTCGTCATGAGATGTTTGAAAAGAAAAAACTGGTAATTAACTTTGCTTTACGCATGAGGTCTTTTTTTTTTGGCGGGTGGTAAATCATCAAATACCTCCTCCCGTTCTTGGGCCGAGCGGAAGGGAGTGCCAGACTTCTACTGACTAAAAACCACCCATGTTCCTTCTTAGCCCTTCATGTCGAGGCCGCGGTATCTCTTGCGAACAACCCGCAGCCCCACGCATGAGGTCTTGAGTTTGATTCACAGGCCAGGCAAAGTGTAATTGTGCTTTCTCAGTACCAGCCACAGAGTCTAGATTTGTGCCTCAGCAAACCTGGGCAGCCGTGGCTTAATCTTGCAGCTAAGCTGCTGCTGCTGCTGCTGTTATTACCTAGCCACGATCCGCACAGAACCAGAAAAGCTGCTCCCAATTACCTTCTGTTCCATTTTGATTAACAGGAACCCTGCTCACACAAGCGACGAGTGCGTCGTGATGATGAAGGGTCACCAGCGACGGTGGAGCTGTTCAAGGGACTGTATGTGAACGAAGCTGACTCCCCTGACAACGATGAGGTTACTAGCGAGAAGGTGAGCTCATAAAATTGTTATACCTAAAACAATGATTTTGTTCGTTTAATTACTGTTTTCTCAAAAATAGATAAAGATAAACAGATAAAATTATGAGAATCTACGCTGAATTTTCTTTTGAATGTCATAACTTTTGACTACAGCTGACAAGTGTATGATACTTTTCAGATGCCCTGTTTCTTTGTTTCACCAATACTTGAACTTGCAATTAGAATTCCTCTATGTGTATCGGTCTAGCCTTTTTAGTGAACTTTGAAAGTACTATTTATAGGTAAATCTGCTCTTATGCAGTGATAGTCTAGTAGCATGACCGAGTTACGCACCTCTATATTTTTGGATTCATGTGCGTATTGTATAATTATCACTTTGCTTTAAAACATGGAAACCAGCAAGTCAAAGGCCCCTGGGCGCCATAAAATCTCTGACACCAGAGTAGGCAATACCTACATGGTAAAAAAAACCAAGTAGATAAAGAAAACATAAGGTTATGTTAATCAACGCCGTGTACAAGAATAAAAGCTGAATTTTCTTTTGAAAGTCGTGACTTTTGTCTAGAACTGAAAGGTGTATCATTCGCCATTTTATGCGTCTACCAACAACTTGAACTTGAACTGTGGTTCCTTGTTGACGCACTTCGAAATTAAAATTGAATCCGGCTCTTAACATTTATTTTTCAAATAAACCTTACAACCACCTATTACACATTCCAGAAGGAAGACGAAATCTGCATATCCCAGCGAAACTTCGCGATTGGGATCTGCATAGCGGGAGTCATCCTGATGATTTGCGTCATAGCAGCCATTGCCTTCATCCTGGCTAGAAGGAGGAATCCGAAGACCTACTCCAGAACCGGCAGCTCCTTATACAGTGGACCCTACACAAATACTGGGTACTCGCATACCAGTTAAAGTGATATTTGGTACAGTTTTTAATGCTTATGATGTACACATGATGTTTTTTGTGACGATTAGAAAAGTTTTTTACTAGAAAAAAAAACGGGGCTTTGATTGGTGAGAAAAAAATGTTCTCAAGCTCTTAGACTTTTTCATAAAAAAATAGATTTTGGGCAATGCAAATATAAAAATAAGAAATAAAATACCCTAGCTCCTGCAGCACATTCTTAATTTTTCAATTTAAAAAAATACGAAGCTGGTTTACACTGCTAAACTGTGTGTATATCATAAAGCTAAGTGCCATCTAAGTATTGGACATATTATATTTTTATATTAATTTACGCATTGGTTTCAACATCGAATTTTACTAGAAAAACGAAAAAAGGTGTAGAAATTGTACATTTATTTATCAATTTTTCGCCATTACGTTTTTAACGTTGCGCCTAATTTAAAATGTACTTTTAATAGATTGAAATTAGGTGGACATCGAAGAATTTGTCAGTGAGGGAAATATTAATAATATTTTTTTACTGTTGTGTTCATTTTCACAACGATTGAGTCATATTTTAGTACTTAGTATTTTTAGTATATTTTACCATTACAATAAACTAGAAAGGAGTGCATCTGTGTCAAATAACTTACTTTAAATAACAAACATCACTTTTATACACTCCAAGAAAAGTATAAATGTACTTAAAATAATGCACAAATGTGGTTTTAAAACGTGACAGACAACACTTAAAATAAAATTTAAAAAAATTGGAGTTGTCGATCTTTTGAAATGTTATCAAACATACGATTTAAAACTCATTTAAACACCATAATTTAAGCGCGCTGACCTCAAGCAACAGTGAAATTTGATAATTATGAGTTTAAACAATTTAAACACGTTTTAAAACCACATTTCTTATATTTATAATAATAAATTTGTGATAATTCGCTCGTTCGTATACGTCGTAAATCGATATTTTATATAAAACACTGTAATTTAAGAAATATACTGGTTGCCTTGCGTTACGTAAAGATATAGAATAAATAAATGACAAAAGTCATTTCTTAGGGTGTTGTAAAGGCCTGTGAAACTAGACTTTAAAAGTTTTTTTTTTATAAAAAATATTTAGAAAGTTCCTTTAGGTTTTAGTAATAAGTTTACGGGAACTATATCTCTTTACAAGCAATTCTGGCATTTTTATGACTTCTTTTATTATTTTAAACAAAATTTTGATATTTTTCTATTATGACAAAAATATTCTAAAATTACGCTTTTCTCGCGTTAATAAATATTAATTTCTAGTTATAAACAGGCCTTTATCTTTTCTATCGAGGTGGCGGGACTAGTTCTCTTCTACGCGGTTCACTAAAATTTTTAATTCACTGACTTTATAGTTAACTGAAACCTAGTTAACTTAGTCGTGAATTAAAACTTTGAAAACAATTGGACAAGATGGATGCCATATTTTTTAAGCGTTTAATTTTAAGTTTCCTTTCTGCCAGTAATTCCGTCCAAACGGTGCTATTTTAATTTTTAATCTGGGCTTTTTTAAGTTGCTTTTTGCTTGTTACTTGCGCCGTTGTCCATTGAGAAAAACTTATTTTTACGCCTTAGAATTTCACCTTTAATTATTTGATTAAGATGTTTTTAAACTGAATACTTAGTGCTGATAATGCTCATTTTAAATGGCATAACAATTTACAAAAAAGTAAAAAAAATACCTATTTTTAAATATCTAATTAAGTTTTGATTCTACTCATTAGTTGGCAGCACTAAGGTCGTAAAATAAAGGGTTGTGCACAATTTCAGTGGGCAATGTTTTTTTTAGTTTTCACTATGTATGTAAAGTAACAACGAATATAATCGATATACGTTTCATACTACCCCATTGTTTATGATTTTTTTAGTTTTTTTTCGACTAATTATATTGTGTACTTAACTAGTTTAATACAATGGGGTTCTGGAACGATACCGAGCGGTAAGACAGTGTACGATTTTTTTTTAACAAATATACTGACTTGATAAGATTTTTGAGTTTTATTTACCACCATATTTTGTTCGTTCGTTTATATTTAAAACAGAAGTGTCGAAGGGTGGGCGTTTTGGGGGACTGTCACTTGTAAATAAGTTAAGTAAATTTTGACGTTCAAAAAGTGCTGATTATCAGCATTTGAATAAATGACTTTTGATTTTGATTTTTGACCATCACGCCTTGAATCCCCTAAGGGTTAGTTACAGGTGTTCCTAACTAGTACACCCACATTCTACCATTTATGTTTAAGATTCATTGGGCGAGCCTATTACTTTCAACCGGGCACAGATCCAGACTCCATGGCTGTTACTGATAAAATTCTGATGGGAAAACCCCATTATCATTGTCCTAACCCAAAACGTTATGCTCAGCAGTCGCGCTAGCGACCACTAGACCAACGGGCAACGAGGCAGTTTTATTTACTTTTACAAAATTATTATTTTTTCCGTTACTAAAAGACTGATGGAAACAAAAAATAACTACAGTTATTTCGATTTAAGGTTAGTGTAAAGAAAGGAATGAAAATAATAATACAAAATTCTCTAACTGTATGTATATATTCGCCAATCCAACAATCTCTCCGTGTATACAATAATGTAGAAAATACATAAATACCGTACCAATACATAATGGGATAAATAATTTACTTTACATGTGTTTTTAGCTTTTAATAGTTATTCTATAATATTAAATTCTTAAACTACACATAATTACATTTATATAAATTATATACATTTGCAAATTATTGTATGCAAATATATTTTGAAAAGATCTTGAAATGTCAGTGCAATTTACAAGAATTTTTAAATAGCAGGACCACTAATATTTCATCAAAGATAGTTTCTTTTAGATTTTATTGATGTCTATGGGTGATACTTATTAAGCTTGTCACAAAAATTTAAACCAGACTGATAAGTGTTCGAATTTTCGACCATAAATAAATAATTCTGGCTTGGTATGAAAATGTCACTCGTGGAAAATTGGTTGTAATAGGGTACAAATAAAAATAAAATAAAAAACTTAATCTACACAAACCGTCAGTCTTAAACAGTTATCAATTTAAAAAGAATTATTATGATCATTATTTACAACATAAAAAAAAGGAGATGGTCCTACCCTATTATTTATTGCGGTCACCCGAGCTTGCTGATTGAACTAAATATTATATGACAATAGAATATTTAGTTACTGTAAGTCAGTTCCTTTAGGCAGCGAGTATAGTTCGCGTCAAATAACTTTGCCCCTCTGAAGTTAGCCATTTGTAAAGATCGCGCAAGTGCAGTCACGTAGAAAATTATTTGAACAAAATAAATATATATTTTTAAAAGATAACATAGTTTTGTATAAATGTTGTATAATTTTTGACTGCTTTTTGACTTTTTGTTTCGTAGTTTTGACTGCTGCGCAGCCACTCGTAGCCAACTTCAGAGGGGCACAGTTATTTGACTCGAACAGTACTTGCTGTTCCATATTAGTTGCTTTGTCAGCCTATAACTCATAATTATACCCCATTGATTTCGGTGTTACTCTTTTGGTGGGGTAAATAGTGCATTATATTGAAATTACTGGTACCCGTTCAGTTCCAATCTGGTCTGGGTTTTTGGTCCATACATTTTGGACCATCTCCTTTAACATACTAACAAAATTAACTGCGGTACTCAGAGATATTTAATGATTACTTAAGCCATCACTTAGTAAAGATTTGACATACTTTTGAGTGACAAAACTGTCAAAACCTTTACTAAGTGATGGCCTAAGTAATCATTAAAGCTCTCTGAGTGCGGCAGTGAGTGCCACTTTAAAAGATAATCACAGAATTTTCAGGCATTTCAGTTTCATTTTCAATACTTTTTTTTCTTTCATTTAAACACTTATTTCGTTATTGCTAAATTAATGAAAATATTATGTAAAGTAAGCTAACTGCGGTACTCAGAGATATTTAATGATTACTTAAGCCGTCACTTAGTAAAGATTTGACATACTTTTGTATGAAAAAACTGTCAAAACCTTTACTAAGTGATGGCCTAAGTAATCATTAAAGCTCTCTGAGTGCGGCAGTTAGGGAATAAAAGATATACTTACCGAAACATTTTCTTCTAAAATAAACACAGTTAAGACATGGAAAATACATTTGATATGTGCCATAAAATGCTTTGGGGAAGTTCATCGAATTTAAATAATCTTTTAAACAACTTGTCTGGGTTTTCATCAAATTCTGTTCGAGTGTAAAAAAAAAACCTTAACAAAGCTGAAATGCACTTTCTAGTTACCGAAATATTGGAAGTCCAAGTTTAAAACTTTTTACTTGTAGTTTTTTTTTCATACTAGTTTAAAGTTATAACTGCCACTCGGGTCGATCTTTAGGTAAAGCTGTGCTTGCCTAGGTCGGTCTGTGGATGGGTGACCGCCCGACATACCGAGTTTCCTCCGTGCCACGGAAAGGACGTTAAGCTGTTGGTCCCGGCTGCCATATATAGATCTTTGGCAGTCGTTACAGGTAGTCAGTGACCTGAAATTCTGACATCCGGTCTTACCAAAGAGTATCGTATTACCTAACTGGGTTGTGGAGGTCAGATAGGCAGTCGCTCCATGTAAAATATTGGTATTCAGCTGCACCCGGTTAGACTGGAAAAGGCTAGGCAGATGGACTAGTTTAAAGTTATTATTTGAATTACCTTTATGACCCGTGTACTATTCAAAGCGTCTATCAGCACAACGTTTTGAGAATCTTACGTCGAGTTTTGACAAAAATTTGTCGCTTCCCAGTAATAATTTTTACGGGGGGTTACTTATTTTGTTGTACAGAATGCTTGGTGCTTTGTGAAATATCTGACGGATGAATACAATTTTTTAGCCAATTTCAAAGTCAACCAAAATGAAAGATATTTCTTGTCGTTATACACAAGTCTTACAAAGTTATGGTCAAAATATTTGCCAAATGGAATAATAGGAACTTACTTACTATACAGGGTGTAAACGAACCCTTCACGCATCCCTCAACCAAGCATTCTGTACATCAAACTAAGTACCCCTACGCAAAAATTTTTGCTGGGAAATTACTTTTTTTTTGGGTCAAAAATCACATTTTACGGTAAAACTCAAAGTAGCACTCTTAAAACATTGTGCTAGTGGATGCTTTGAATAGTAAACGGGTCATGGAGGTAATTTAAGTAAAGTTAAAACTTGAAATACTAGTATTTACAAAAACAGCTGTGAAAAATTTGGATCTTTGACCCACAATATCTCCGTAACTAGGAGGTTCCCAGGTATGGTCTAGAACAAAAAAATGATCGCAGTGGTGGGGAGAACAAATGCCTTTCGTTTGCGTTAAGGGTACTTTTACACCCTATATACATACATAAATTGACGCCATTTTTCCCGTGGGGGTAGGCAGACACCACAGAACGCCACGTACTTACGTACTAGTGTAATTTTAAACCCTAAGAAAGCTCTATATGTGTGATGTTTGACATAGTATATTATTTATTATGTGTGTCCTTATTAGATTTTAAAATCATAACGAAGACATGCAAAATTGCGCTCAACGCCGTCGTACTAAGACTTAAATTTAAGCCAATTCTAAAAACATTGCGATTACTAAGCTCTAACTCTGATATACCACGCGATGACGAAAAATAGAAAGTTGAATGCAAAGTTACACTCAAAGTCATCGTACTAAAACTTAACTTTAACTGCAATACTCAGAGATATTTAATGATTACTTAAGCCGTCACTTAGCAAAGATTTGGATACTTTAATGAAGGTTTTGTATGTCAAATCTTTACTAAGTGACGGCTCTCTAAACGTCTCTGAGTGCGGCAGTAAGTCACAAAAACTGCGATAACTACACTCATACACCACTAAGTTATACTCTTGCCCACGATCAGTACAACATAACAGCCCATCATGTTCCCACAGCTGGGACACAGGTCTGCGGGTTATAACCAACAGACCCACCACGCAGGCCCACCCTTTCAAACTTCACAATTTAAAGTCAAAAGTCTCGTCAACGCCACCTCTACGGTCTATCGTCATCCATCTGGACTGTCATGAGGGAATCTTCGGGATGTATCTCTAGAACTGCTTCTGTTCCATCGTTGAAGGGGAATGATACGCTGCCGTCTATTACTAGTCCTGGAAAGATGGAGAAAAGTTGGTTTAATGAACAATTGTTTACAATAGACAGTTTGTATTTGTTTACAATAGTTTTTAATTTTTTACAATAGTTTTTAATAGTTTACAATAGTTTTTAATTGTTTACAATAGTTTTTAATTGTTTACAATAGTTTTTAATTGTTTACAATAGTTTTTAATTGTTTACAATAGTTTTTAACTGTTTACAATAGTTTTTAATTGTTTACAATAGTTTTTAACTGTTTACAATAGTTTTTAATTGTTTACAATAGTTTTTAATTGTTTACAATAGTTTTTAATTGTTTACAATAGTTTTTAACTGTTTACAATAGTTTTTAATTGTTTACAATAGTTTTTAATTGTTTACAATAGTTTTTAAATGTTAACAATAATTAGCAAAACAATTGTAACAAACAACTGTCTAACAAGTGCAGTTAAAAACAACTTTATTGATCTATCCTGTTGTGTTTATAAATATTTGTTAATTTTGTATGTTTATTGTAATGTTTTTTCCATGATATCACGCCTGCAATTTCCGAAGGGTTTAGCAGAGATGCGTCTAATAGTACACCCACATTTCGCCAGTTATATTTGTCCCATTTTATAGAAGGCGAGCCTACTGAAATGCTGCTACTGAGATTTACCTGATGAAAAAACCCAATAACACTTTTCTCGACCCTGGCATCGAGTCCAGACTCAGAGTCGACCAACAAAGCATAATTGTGTTTTATTTTATTTCTTTTTTTGTTACCAACAAACAGTTCCGTTTTCTGTCGTACCATAACAAGAAAAACATAAACCGACTGTCAGTGGCTTACACTACTACTATCATAATCAGCCTGTAGCTTTCCCACTGCTGGGACAACGGCCGCCTCTCAAAGAGTCAGCCGTAATCCACCACGTGGGCTCAGTATCACCTGGTATGACAACATACCTGCATCAGTGCAATGCGACTTGACCTTGACCTCGCTCGCCCTGTCCCTGACCTTGAGACCGCGCGGTGTGGGCCACTCCTCGAACGTTATGTACTCACGGACCGAGTACGCTAGCTGGTCGGAATCTGCGGACCAAAGAACATAAATTATTTAATGAACATCATTTAACATTAGTTTGGTTGTTAACTGTAGAGGGCTTCTGGCTACATCTGATTAGACTGGAAGCTAACCCCAACATAGTTAGGAAAAGCAGGCAAGTGTGTTGTGTTTGATGTGTGTGTGTTTGTGTTGTGTGTGTGTTTGGGTGCTGTGTGTGTGCGTGTGTGTGTTTGGGTGCTGTGTGTGTGCGTGTGTGTGTTTGGGTGCTGTGTGTGTGCGTGTGTGTATTTGTTGTGTGTGTTGGTGTCTTTGTATGACCTTAGCAGCTATTCACACAGCGTTATAAAGGTACCTTCTTTAGTACATATTTTTCTTTAAAATAAATTAAGTCTTACCTGCAGCAAACATAAGCTTCTGGTTATAAGACTCGGTGACTTCCCTTGCCTTTTCCAACGCCGTGTCGACCTGTACCCCGAACTGTGTTGATAATATCTTCATTAGCTCCTGCACCGACTGAGTTCGGAGACAGTTTATACTGAAAAAGAGAGAAATATTGGTTACTGGCGGACATCACGCGGTTTCACCCGCGTAGTTCCCGTTCCCGTGGGAATACAGGGATAAAAAGTAGCCTATGTCACCCGCGGATAGTGTAGCTTCGCAACGGTGAAAGATTTTTTGAAATCGGTCCAGTAGATTCGGAGCCTATTCGTTACAAACAAACAAACAAATCTTTCCTCTTTATAATAATATTATAGTGTAGATATGTGGTACGATTTTCTTAGGATAAAATAAAAAATTGTTAGGTCACAAGATACTGCTGAGTATAAGGTCCTTGGTACGATGCCCAGGTTGTGCAAAATGTTATTGATTTTTTTTACCAGAAATTTTTAGCCTGGATTTGTGCGCGGTTAATGACAATAAGCTTGCTCCTATTATATAGGACTTAGACGTAGCTGGCGAGAATGTGGGTGTGACATCTTGAGCTCAAAAGAACCTTCGAGATTCCAGTCATCATTATCTGCCGAGCCTTTTCCCAACTATGTTGGAGTCGGCTTCCAGTCTAACCGGATACAGCTGAACACCAGTATTTTACATGGAGCCACTGCCTATCTGATCTCCACAACCCAGTTAATACTAGGTAATACGATACCATTTGGTAAGACTGGATGTCGGACTTTCAGGTCACTGACTACCTGTAACGACTGCCAAAGATCTATATATGGCAGCCGGGACCAACAGCTTAACGTGCTTTCCGAGGCACGGAGGAAACTCGGTATGTAATAGGCGGTCACCCATCCACAGATCAACCTAGGTAGGCGCAGCTTAACCTAAAGATCGATCCGAGTGGCAGTTCTTATTAAGCCACGAGCTCCTCCTCCTTCGAGATTCCAGTCATAGTTCCAAATTCCTGGATTGTCACATGTTGCCAAGATCTGACTAGTTTTTAGAAAAAAACGCACGCATGTTAAATACATTGCATGTTTAACCTAATCGTAATGCGATAAATGCCAGTTTTCGAAACTTCAACTTTATTTCCATACGCATAAGTAATATTTTTATTCGTCCCCTTAAATTTCCTTGCCGGCCGCCAACGGGCGTCGGGCCTAAGGGTGACTGACATACCTAAAGTGCCAGGAAGTGCTCCCAGTTCCGGTAGTGACGCATAGACCGGAGCTCTTCGTGTGCGACCATGCACCGTTGTCTATCTGTAGCCGGAGCAGAGATACTCTGGATGTTACACTCTCGCCTATGAATACCTGGAATAATTCGTAAAATGGTCAGACGCAGTTTTTTTTTTTTTTTATAAAAACGTTGCCCCACGCTAGGAATTTCTCCTGTATCGTGGGTGCGTTCACAAACATATAAACTCACATACACAAATACCCAGACCCGAAACAACTATCTGCAGGCCATACAAATATTTGTTCCGTGCGGGGATTGAACCCGCGACACGCAGCGCAGCAGTCCAATCGCTTAGCCACTGCGGCCACTGCGTTACTATTATGACTTGTCACTTCGTGTCCAGTTTACGAATTTTATTATGTGTTATTATCCTATATGATTCTGCTAAAGAGGCCATTTTAGATTCCCTGGATGTAAAGTTCTTCACATCACAAAGAAAAAGGAGTAATAGAAAAAAAAACAGGTACCTAGTTACTGAATGCAAATGAAAATATACACACATCAACAACGTCTAGGCTAGGGATATTTTGTATAAAGTTCTTAAACTCAAAAAATACTGGAAACTTTTAAATTCTTTTGAAGAAAGTTTATTTTGTAAGCCTTTTTGAACGATTCTAAATTTGAATTTGAAAAAATACATTAAAAACAAAAGATTTACGCGGCATAATGGTAGCGAAGTCCGAAGGTTTCATTTACCTACAGTAGTTTGTGGCTATTTTTTTGTGTCCAATTTAAGTTTTATAACAAGTTATTAGTGTATTATTAGTAAGTTATATTGTGCATCATGCAGCGGCGCCATGTAACTAGAGAAGAAATGTTAAGGGCAGTAGGCATGCTCCAAGCTGGGGCTACTCAACGGAGTATTGCTGAGGAGTTTGGAACAAGACAAAACGTGATATCAAGGTTATGGTCACGTTATCGTGCTACTGGTGAAGTGGCTGAAAGACACCCAGGCGGGAAGCGCATAACCACTCAACGACAAGACCGATTTTTGTTGCCGCGAGAAGACAACCAAATGTTACGGCCATGCAGTTGGTTCAGAGGCTCCAGTCAGAGCACCAGTTGCTTGTGAGTGACCAAACTGTGAGGAGAAGGCTCCATGAAGCTAACCTTCATGCTCGCAGACCGCTTCGTACTCCAGCACTACGCCGAGGAAATCGTGGACGACGACTACAGTGGGCTCGTGAACATTTGCTCTGGGAAGAAAACCAGTGGTCTGTAGTGCTGTTTACCGATGAGTCCCGGTTCGGTTTCCATCTCGATACACGTAGAGTGCGTGTTTGGCGAGTTCCTGGTCGTGAGAGCCGTCTGCAACATCCTCAGGAAGTCCATTCATACCACGGCGGGACAATTATGGTTTGGGCGGGAATTCGTGTTGGTGGAAGAACAGACCTCGTTTGGATCAGAAACACCATGACGGCTGAAAAATACCGTAACGAGGTGCTAGTACCAATAATCTACCCCCATCGACTACAAATGGGCCAAGAATTCACGCTCATGCACGATAACGCCCGTCCGCACACAGCGAGAGTGGTGACGAGCTGGTTGCAGGAGCACGACGTATCGGTCTTAGGCTGGCCCGCTCAATCGCCTGACCTAAACCCCATAGAACACGCGTGGGACATGCTCCAAAGAAGGGCTTTGAGGAATTTCCCTGCAAACTTTGCGACGGAAGAGCAACTTGTTTTGCATCTTAGCCGGACCTGGGACAATATACCGCAGCAAGACTTGGATAACTTAATCCAAAGCATGAAAAACCGTTGCAGGACCGTTATTAACGTCATAAGTGGTTTTACTGACTACTGATTTTTCACAGAACTGTTAAAAACAAATTATTTTTTCCATATTTGTAAATTTTTCTTGGGAAACACATTCGTTGTTAGTTTTACCATTATTTCATGTTTTTTCTTTATTTGAATAAAAATTTGTTTACGCAAAAAAAACATTGTTTTCTTTTATTCTGGAGTGTAGTCTGATAAATGGGCTTTATAAAAATACTAGCTGACCCACACAACTTCGTCTGCGTCACATAATATAGCTTATAACCTTTCTCGATAAATCGACTATCTAACATATTAAATTGAGTTAAATCGTACTCGTAACAAACAAAAAATCTTACCTTTCCTCTTTATAATACCTACTAGCTGACCCATGCAACTTCGTCTGCGTCACATAATATAGCTTATAACAAAATGTCAACATAAATTGAGTTAAATCGTAACAAACAAAAAATCGTATCTTTCCTCTTTATAATATTAGTTTAGATTATATTAAAGTGTGAATTACTATTGGTATCTCTTACTGTTAAATATACAGTAACACCTTGTAAACATTATGGTGCAGTAAATATTTTGAATATGAATTTCTCCGGAGTCCCCGGAGGCCAGAATCCCCACTAACCTACCGCACCGGACCGAATGACTGCCGCGCGCTTAATTATTTTGTCGCGCGGATATTTTTACATTGCGATATCTTCTAAGATATTTGTTTAAACTGTATAGAGTAAAGGGCACAAATATTCTATATTAAATTTCTGTGCTAACAAACACATTTATTTAGATATAGATTAATACCATATGGGTTAAATAAGCTTCGCAAAATATCATTCTTTTTAACCTAACATTTTAATAGTAAAAAATGGTTACAGTGAGTCAATCTTAAAAGATAGACATATGCTGTCGCGGACTTTTTTTTAGAACTTTTAAAGAGGAACAATTCTTTCATACATGGTATTTGCGTAACTTAAACCGTTTTCGCAGCGCACGCAACGGAAGCTCTCAAAAAGGAATATCTTTTCCCGTTTTTGCAACATTTTTCATTTATGCTCCGCTCCTATTGGTCGTAGCGTGATGTTATATAGCCTAAAGCCTTCCTCGATAAATGGACTATCCGACACAAAAAGAGTTTTTCTATTCCAACCAGTAGTCCCAGAGTTTACCGCGTTCAAACAAACAAACAAACAAACAAACAAACTCTTCAGCTTTATAATATTAGTATAGATTAGTTTAGATTGGCTTCGATTATATTATTAAAGTAACAATTACTATAGGTATCTCTTACTGTTTAATATACAGTAACACCTTGTACTTGTAAACATTATGGTGCAGTAAATATTTAGAATTTGAATTTCTCCGGAGCCCCCAGAGGCCAGAATCCCCACGTACCTACCGCACCGGACCGAATGACTGCCACGCGCTTAATTATTTTGTCGCCCGTATATTTTTACATTGCGATATTTTCTAAGATATTTGTTTAAACTGTATAGAGTAAAGGGCACAAATATTCTATATTAAATTTCCGTGCTAACAAACACATTTATTTAGATATAGATTAATACCATATGGGTTAAATAAGCTTCGCAAAATATCATTCTTTTAAACCTAACATTTTAATATAAAAAAATGGTTACAGTGAGTCAATCTTAAAAGATAAACATATGCTATCGCGGACTTTTTTTTAGAACTTTTAAAGAGGAACAATTCCGTCATACACGATATTTACGTAACTTAAACCGTTTTCGCAGCGCACGCAACGGAAGCTCTCAAAAAGGAATATCTTTTACCGTTTTTGCAACATTTTTCATTTATGCTCCGCTCCTATTGATCGTAGCGTGATGTTATGTAGCCTAAAGCCTTCCTCGATAAATGGACTATCCGGCACTAAATGATTTTTTCAATTCCAACCAGTAGTCCCTGAGTTTACCGCGTTCAAACAAACAATCAAACAAACAAACAAACAAACAAACTCTTCAGCTTTATAATATTAGTATAGATATAGATATACATGTTGTATGCTATTTTTAATACATTTTGAGTAAATTGAGTAAATCCAAAATATCCCTAGACAGTGTTGATGTGTGTATATTGCACTTATAACAAAAACACTCTTTTAAAATTTTTGTGTTTTAAATAGTAATGTTGTGTCACTTCCTTGATTCCCGAAATTTTCAGTGCCGCCCTCCTAGCAGATTTAATAACGAATAACTTAGGCGTAGGAGTAACTTTCATTTTAGAATAAAGGTTTTTACAAAAAAAATCTAAATTCTTGGAATTGGTACTTAACAAAATTCGATTCAAAAAGGGAAGAAATATTTTGTATAATGCTTTGCTTGCTTTAAAATAAATCGAGATGATAGAGGACAGTGAGGATATAAGATCTCACCTCATTTAACGCCAAGAACGGTAATACTTTAGTAGCGAGCGTGGCACTCTCCCCTCTGCTGTCGCTCATTTCTTGAGAGTTTAGGTTGTACGAGTCCGTCATTTCGTGCGTGTTCTGTACGGGCGGGTATCTGTGAACAAAATTATGTTATAAGTTACCACAGGTCAAATTAGAGTCCATTTCACGAAAGAAGTCCCGCAGACGCAGCGCTGTATGTCGCGCGACATAATGTTGTTACACAACTTTTGGCATCGTAAATAAACCTTATAACGCACTAATCCAATAATAAACTCACAAAATATCTACCACAACAAACGCACCTTGATAACATCGACAAACGACAACATGGCCGATCTATTAAATTTAGTTCCACAATTGTCCGCGGGACTTCTTTCGTGAAATGGACTTTAGTTACGACAGGTCAAATTAATTGAGGCATCACTAAAAAAGAATTCATATAAATGTTGTTGTTCCAAAGAAACGATGGATGGGCTTTTTAAAAGATGATGAAGCAAGACAGGAGGTGATTGCTGAGATGTCGAGTTTTAGAGAAGTATGGAAGAAGCAGAGATGCTGCGCTGACCCCAAATTAATTGAGATAAGGGCAACAGAATGATGATGATGCACATATGTTGATACTGATGATGTTACCTTTTTATTTAAGTCAACAAAATTTTGTAATAATAAGGGATGTTTGCGGTCGAAAACGCGGAAACAACTTTGTCTGTCATTGTTTCTATTTGGAGATTGCACTTTACATAAAATAAACTACAGAGGAGCTCGTGGCTTAATAAGAACTGCCACTCGGGTCGATCTTTAGGTAAAGCTGTGCTTGCCTAGGTCGGTCTGTGGATGGGTGACCGCCCGACATACCGAGTTTCCTCCGTGCCTCGGAAAGCACGTTAAGCTGCTGGTCCCGGCTGCCATATATAGATCTTTGGCAGTCGTTACAGGTAGTCAGTGACCTGAAAGTCTGACAACCAGTCTCACCAAAGGGTATCGTATTACCTAGTATTAACTGGGTTGTGGAGGTCAGATAGGCAGTCGCTCCATGTAAAATCAAAAAAATCAAAATCAAAAGTCATTTATTCAAACTAGGCTGATAATCAGCACTTTTCGAACGTCAAAATTTACTTTACTTTACTCATTTACAAGTGACAGTCCCCCAAAACGCCCACCCTTCGACACTTCCTAGTGTTTTTTGCTGGAAAGAAGAAGTGGCGGAACAAACTCCCCAGCAACACATCTGTCTGTTATGTTAGAAGAACCAGACTCGATACAATAGAAAGGTGTAAAATACTGGTATTCAGCTGCATCCGGTTAGACTGGAAGCCGACCCCAACATAGTTGGGAAAAGGCTAAGCAGATGATGACTTAACATAAAATACACTATCAAATTATTGAAATGAGAAATGTATGGGATTTGATTCCCAATCGAGAAAAGTATTATTGAATTTTTTTCATCGGTAATTTTTTCAGTAGCAGCATTGATGGCGATAGGCCTCGAGTGCGGACTTTTGACCAAATATTTGAATGACCTACAGATAATTGTTTTGGGTCTGGGTGTTTGGTTGTGTATGTGACTTGTATGTTTGTGAACGCACCCACACGCACCCACGATACAGGAGAAATTCCTAGTGTGGGGCAACGTTTAAAAAAAAAAAAAAAATTAACTAACCTGCAATAATGTAGGGTGTGTAAGTCGATTGGTGTGATGGTTTCCAGTAGTTTCGCTTCGCTGGTGATCGTCGTGCGTATCCTAGAGCGACGCATCCATCTGAATCTGCCCTGGAAACGTTAAATAATTATTTTATTTATGTACACACAAAATACAAAAAAGGATAAACACATAAAATATAGAGGAGCACAAAGGTACTGCTTATTTCATAAGAAATTTCTTTTTTATTTTATTTCTTTTTTTTTTCTTAGGAAATTTATTAATTGGTTTGGAGATAAGTAAGGTAGTAAGACTCTCAAGCCACTGACTATCTGTAACGTCTATCAAAGAGCTACAAATGACAGCCGATCCGCGCTCCAACTTAGACAAGCACGGCTTAACCTAAAGGTCAACCCAAGCGGCAGTTATTATTAAGCCACAAGCTCCTCCCAATCCTTTAACATTTTGACCGACACGTCAATAACGAAATTCTGTGTTCTCTACGCCAAGCAGCAATTTCCTTCTTTCATACATAATTGTGATCTTTTCCCAATACAGAGTGGTTAATTGTTATATATATCTTTGTGTAATAATATTATTATAATAAATAAGTTTATGGACCAATTTTAGGAAAAATAAAACACTACAAACATATTTTGAAATGTAAAAACGTGTTATTTTCGACGTGCCATGCCGTCCATGGCGTCGTGGGCACGTTTCAATTTGACGTCCACAGACGTCCGTGGCGGTCAAAAGGTTAATTAAGTCCCATGTAATAGGGGGCGAGTCTAATGCCATAAACCGGGCACGAATACAGACTCCGTGGCTGCTACAGAAAGTCTTGATGGGAACACCCAATAAAAATTTGCTTGAACCGGGAATCGAAACCAGGACCTCATACTCAGCAGTCGCTCTTAGGACCACTAGACTAACAAGGCAGTATGATTGCCCGACGGGGCTGCGGGTTGTTCGAAAGAGATACCGCGGCCTCGGAACAAGGGCTAAGAAGGAACATAGGTGGTTTTTAGTCAGTAGAAGTCTGACACTCCCTTCCGCTCTGCCGAAGAGCGGGAGAAAAAAGGCAGAATGATTAAAGTTGTAAAGAATGAAGGTTGTATACCTCCTTTAGCGCCTGGAACGCACCCTTTACATCGTTGGAACACCAAGTGGGTAAGCAGAGGCGTCCTACTGACTTCTTTGGTGAACTGTTGAAACCTATTACTGGTTTACTGCAAAAAAAAACATAATAATTTAGTATGAAAGATATAACAATACCGAGAAGAACAATTAATGTAGAAGACTAAAAAAATAGACCTAACTTTAAGAACAAATAATAATTGATCCCAATTCCGTGAGACAATTTTGTACCACAAAGGGTTTTTGAGGAAATCCTTTATCTAATGCTTCATATAGTGAGAAAAACTAAACTAATCGACAAGGTCTTGTTTACCCCAAAGAATTTTGTTAAATAAAGAGGTTTCTTAGGCCGTTTTCACTCCCGTCGAGGCTGCGAGTTGTTCGCAAGAGATACCGCGGCCTCGACATGAAGGGCTAAGAAGGAACATGGGTGGTTTTTAGTCAGTAGAAGTCTGATACTCCCTTTCGCTCCGCCCAGAGCGGGAGGGGTTATTAGATGATTTCCCATCCGCCAAAAAAAAAAATCCTCCATTGTACAGGAAGACCAAGTACATAAAAAAGATTTATTTTTGTGACTTTTTCAAAGCAATAAAAATAGTATAATATTACTAAAAAAATATGGTTAATGTGTGATACTACTGATACTCGTACAGTTAGCCTTTATTATACCACTGCAGGGCAAGGCCTTCCACCACGACTTCTGACTGGTCAATGTGTACTCGTACTTAACTTAAAAGTAAAATACCAAACCCCATTTATGCAAAAATCATCCCACCTCAAAAAAAATTTTTTTTTTTGTTTAGCGGGTCGAAAATCATCGAATAACCCCTCCCGCTCTTGGGCAGAGCGAAAGGGAGAGTCAGACTTTTACTGACTAAAACCACCCATGTTCCTTCTTAGCCCTTGCGACACGGCCACGGTATCTCTTTCGAGCAACCCGCAGCCCCGACGGGAGAACCGCAGCCCCGGCGGGAAAACAGGTTAACTTACTTAGCGTCTCTAACTCTAGAAGCTGCTAGCAAGAAGGTGCCGTCACCACCACATGGTACCACCACGTCGCACCAGTTTATTAAGTCCTCGTTGTATGTTAGCCTGGAAAATAAGAGTACACTGTGAAGATATCAAGTAATTAAAACCTTCTGAAGTGGAGATTCATAAATTATTCTGCCCTGGAGTGTAAATGTGGGGCTGTTCCACCAGCAATCATCATCATCTTCCTGCCCTTATCCCATTCTATTTGGGATCGGCACAACACGTTTTCTTCTTCCATTCTTCCCTGTTACACGTAAAGATGGCATTTATTCCTTTCTCATTCATATCATTCCTCACACAATCCATCCATCTTTTCTTTGGCCTTCCTCTCCCTCTCCATCCATCAATATTTATATCCATCACTTTTTTAGTCACATGCGTTTCATCCCTCCTCATTACATGACCATACCAATATAAACGACTTCCTTTCAATTTTTCTGTAACAGGCGCCACTTTTAAACTTCCTCTAATATACTAATTCCTTACTTTATCCACCAACAATGGGGCACTTAATATCGTATCATGCGTGTTCTGTTGTTTGTTCACTATAGGAACTGATGGACGCTACCGAAAGCGCCAAACTAGTAGCTAAAAAATTAAGGGACATTCTGTTGAATTTGCACCGCTCGCATCAGCGCCGAAAGCCAAAAATTGTACAGCACGCTCATGGCCCTTACGTTAACGTTATTTCAAATTTGAAATTGAAATAACGTAAACGTAAATTGAAATAACGTAAACGTAAGGGACATGACCTATCGGAAACAATAAAAGAAACTGTACCTGCTAGCCATTTCAACCTTCATCCCCATATCCGTGAGGCTCTTAGCAACATTCTCCTCAAACGCCTTCTGCCTCTTGTGTACCTTCACCATGCCGTCGTAGTCAGAACCTCGCTTCCGCAGCACCCTCTCTAGCTCTTGTTCTGAGCAGTTCTCGTGGGCGTGTCTGTAATTAAAATAAAATTGGAGGTTAATGGGATGGAAGTAAAGGTAATCCGGCTCGAAGGACGAAAATATTTTTCGAAAAATTGTAGATGTTGGTCGGAGTGCCAGGAAATTGTGGTTAAAATTAAATAGCTTAAAGAAACAGGGGGCTGCCAAGACATAGTTCTCGAGTTCGAACCCAAAACACGCACCTCTGATTTTTCAGATTAGTGTACGTATTTATAGTTATCACTCGCTTCGGTGAAGGAAAACATCGTGAGAAAACCAGCATGCCTGAGAGATATTTCTCGACGGCATGTAAATCCAAATCAGAGGCCCATGGGCGGTATAAAACAGTTTTTGACACCAGGTTAGGCATCTAACCACACGATAAAGAAGAAGATACAAAATACAATAATAATAACACCTTCTTCCTCATCAATAAGCATACAGCCTGCGGATGTTGTACAGGAGACAAATTTTGTCGACGATACTGTACCCTCCGCTAAAGCTGCAACAAGTCGTAGGAAATGGAGCATTGAAATGAATAAATTCATCCTACGCACCTATCTTCATCTAACTAGTATGGAAACCGACAAAAACTCATACTTACCACCGCTACACACTAAGTTCTTAGAAAAATACCCGGCTATGCAAGTCAGCCGACAAAGAATAGGAGACCAGCGTAGGGCCATAGTACAGAAGAAATTATTACCACAAGATACAATAGACCAGATTTATGAAGAAGTCAGAGCCGAACTACAACTGATACACACCCAAATACAGCAACACTCTACACAACCTAGTACACAATCCAGCCAACGCATGAGATGGACGAACGAATACAATGAAACAATAATTAGAATATATTACAGTGCCACGCAGTTAGAAACAAATAAAACAGCCTATAGAAAAAAGTTACATGAGGAATTCATAAATAAATATCCAGAATTAGCTCATATAACAGAGCAAAGATTGTCTGATCAAATGAGAGCGATTATAAATAACAAATATATAAATGACAGCAGATTAAAGGAAATTAAAAACCAAGTAGCATCAGAACTAAAAAATAGTAACACTGACATACCAATCATTGAAAACATAATTCACGACCACTGGAACACACAAACTCACGATGACTCAGAACAACCTGCTACAACTACTAACTTCTCTGATACACCTGTTGGTACTCTTACGGCAAATATAATCTTAAACAATAGCACAGATACTGACATCGTATCTCAGACAGCTCTAAATATCGATGACGTAAATATAGAAGACGAAAATTTTTTGCTTAATATAGATGTTGGTCAATTTGGACCAACGCAAACTAATTTGAATACTGCCCCGGAAATCAACCCCGAAATTGAATCCACATTTCTTCAAGCTCAGATAAATTTTAATTGCACATATCCCACTAATAGACCATACATCCCCAAGCAGAAGACCTCTCGAAAGTTTTCTGTCATTGTCTCTTATATTAATACTGTTATTCTTCCTAAGTATGTAAATGGCGACACCGAATTCACCAAACTGCAGACCATAATTTACTGCGCAGCATGGACGGCAGCCACATGTAATGGGGCTAAAATATCAGACCCCACTCAAAATGACCGCCGCCCTTACATACAGAGAAAACCAAAATGGCAAATCAGATTAGAAAAGAAAATCGATCATCTAAGAGCAAACATAGGTAGGCTGACACATTTCATGAATGGTTGTAGAAGTCAAAAATTAATAGCTGCAGTAGAAGAAATAAAGATAAAATACCAGATACACGCACAACACGAAAACCCAAATACACAAATACCTCACTTTTTAGATACGTTAAAACAAAAATTAAGCGCAGCATCAAGTAGACTTAAAAGATACATAACATGTACAGATCGCAAAGTCCAAAACGCAAAATTTAATAACAATGAGAAAATATTTTATAGAAACCTTACATCTAATAACAGAGACACCACTAACCAAAGTTTAGAGACACCTACACCCGAAACACTACGAGAATTTTGGTCTAACATTTGGGAAAACCCGGTACAGCATAACGACCACGCAGACTGGGTTAACGAAGCTACATCAGAAATTCCGGAAATGGAATTTGAGTTTATTCCAGTAGCTACATTTATAGACGTTATCAAACGCACACACAACTGGAAAGCGCCGGGTACTGACAACATCCACAACTACTGGTATAAGAAGTTTTCAACCATACATCCTTTCTTACATAACCATTTAAATACATTCATCAAATCACCACATTTACTCCCTCAATACATAACACATGGAGTAACTTATATGATACCTAAAGACACGAATGACACCATAAACCCAGCGAAATACCGGCCAATCACCTGTTTACAAACCTTGTACAAAATTCTAACAGCCTGCGTAAGCGAAATTGTATATCAGCATTTAACTAAAAATAACATTTTAGCAGAACAGCAAAAAGGTTGTCGTAAAAGCAGCCAAGGGTGTAAGGAGCAACTCACAATTGGCGCCATTACTATGAACAGTGCTGTGAAAAGCAAAAAGGATATTCACACAATGTTTATAGATTATCAAAAGGCTTTTGATTCAGTCCCGCACAGCTGGTTACTACACGTACTAAATCTTTATAAAATTCACCCAACACTTAAACAATTTTTTGAAACTTCCATGCAGAACTGGCAAACTGTTCTAAAAATTAATTCCTCCTCCTCAACCGTAGTAACTGAACCAATCTGCATAAGACGTGGAATTTTTCAAGGAGATGCACTAAGTCCTCTGTGGTTTTGCATGGCACTCAACCCACTCTCACACTTGTTAGACAAAACAGGCGCAGGATTCACGCTCGAAAGCAATAACACACAATATACGCTAACACACCTTATGTACATGGACGACATAAAGTTATACGCAGCTGACAAAGAAGCGCTCTGTCAACTAGCTGATGCCACACAACAGTTTTCAGACGATATTTGTATGTCATTCGGAGTAGATAAGTGTAAAATTTTGTCCATTGTAAAAGGAAAAATCCAGAACAATAGGTATACACTCCAATCAGGAGAATCGATCGAGCCAATGGATGAACAAAGCACATACAAATACCTAGGTTTCAAACAGTCTAGACAAATACAACAAAAGCTGTCAAAACAAGAACTGGTCAAAAAATTCACACACCGCCTTAACCTTATTTTAACCTCTTGAACGTCCGCTAACATTGCTTGAATGTCTTATGATCCACCGGGTGATCATAAGGACGCTCGAAGACTTAAAAAGCAACCTTAATTCAAGAAATACTATTAAAGCCATCAATACCTTTGCGATACCCATTTTAACATACTCTTTCGGAATTATACGATGGTCAAAGACAGATATTAAAAAACTACAACGCTCTATCCATACACTCCTAACCAAACATAGAAAACACCATCCCAAATCATGCATACAACGACTTACACTACCACGCCAAGAAGGAGGGAGAGGATTGATAGACATTCACAATTTACACAACAAACAGATACTTTCACTAAGAGCATACTTCCATAACAAATCAGAAACCTCATCTCTACACAAGCAAGTAATGGAGATAGATAAGAAACTAACGCCACTAAACTTACAAAAGCGAAACACGCAAATAAATGAACACATCGTAAGTACACAACAAAAAATAGCAGCATGGTCTGAAAAAGCCCTACACGGAAGACATCGAGCCTGCCTGAGCCAGCCACACGTCGATAAAATAAAATCGAACGAATGGCTCAAACGAGGCGAATTGTTTCCCGAGACCGAGGGTTTTATGCTGGCCATACAAGATCAAATAATCGCTACTCGTAATTACAGAAAATACATCTTAAAAGACCCAAACCAGCCGACTGACTTGTGCAGACATTGCAACAATGCCTCCGAAACTATACAACATATAACAGGAGCATGTAAATCACTCGCACAAACCGATTATAAACACCGCCATGACCAAGTCGCTGCCATCATACACCAACAGTTATCATTTAAATATAAACTAGTCTCTGAAATGATACCGTATTATAAATATAAACCGGAAGTAACATTAGAAAATAACGATACAAAAATTTACTGGGACCGAACTATAATAACTGATAAAACAATTCATTACAATAGACCTGACATTACCATTCACGACAAAACCAATAAAACAGCTTATCTGATAGACATAGCAATACCTAACTCACACAATATCCAAGCCACAATATCCGAAAAGCTCAGTAAGTATCAGGACCTTGCCATTGTAATTAAAACCCAATGGAATGTACAAACTGTTCATATAGTCCCCATTGTTCTCTCATCTACTGGTATTATACCAAAATCTCTCACACAAAGCCTCAACACTCTACAGATGCCTACTCACACACTTTACATGCTGCAAAAAGCCACCATTCTTAACACCTGTCGAATCACTCGAAAGTTTCTGACTTCTTCTACATTATCATCTACTTTCTCTATCTAAATTACACCTTACATCCTTGGTTTCGACCCGCGTGTAAGGTTTCTTAGGCTCTCTTAAATGAGAAGAAACAAAAAGAACCAAAATAATAATAATAATTTTCTGTGGTCGCTCTTGTTGTCAGTACCACGTCATCTAAGAATTCTCTGTATATTTATTCCGAAAAACCATTCAGAAGCCCAGTTTTACATTTAATAACTCAATAATTTAATTTCTGGAAATCCATTGGCAATTTTACAATATAAAATTACATCATACAATACTAAAAAATGTACAAAATCAAGCACCAGAAAATTACGAAATTTTACATAGCACACATATGTCACACAACAGACATATGTCAAGGGAGACACTTCAAAAAATTACATTAAAATGAAAAATTACAACATAAAATACAAGAGATGATAACAAGAGCAAGAGCAGCACGACGCGCACGCCTACCATCCCCGGACTCGTCGCTCAGCTCCGCCTCACCGCCGCCGGACCTCGGATCACCTACGTCACCGGCGGTGGCAGTAGCGTCGAGCTCGAGCGACGAGTATTTCTCTCCGCTGACGACGTCAAGATCTTCGTCACCATCACCTGAGCGTCGGCAGGGGAGAAGCCGGCCGCCGACCAGCTTGGGACCTAGGGGCCAACCGGCCCCGAGCCGGGTCCCCGCTACCGGTGGTTGTGTGCAGCGCATGAAATGGACTCAAGTAATAAACGAGAACGTCATGCGCGCATACTACGGGTCTACAGAGGGAGGAACTAACCTCACTGCGTACCGTGTCAGGATGCTGTCTCTATTTCAGGAGCTTGAGCCAACCATCAACGTTTCAAGCCAACGACTGTCGGATCAGGTGCGCGTCATCCAGCGCAATCACATGTTGGACGACACAGCGCTTGATAGGCTGCGCTCAGAGGTACTAAACAACCGTATCATCTTGACTCCGTCACAGACCGCGGTTCCAGCATCTGTTATTGACGCGACCCCATCGCGGTCCAATACTGCTGCTGTAGAGGAAGATGATAGGGTTGCCATGGTAAGTAGCCAGTGCAACGACCGATTGAGGAGCGCACTGGAGGATGCGCTTCGTGAGTATCGATCCACCCCTACCGAACTTAGGCCCCGTTTGCCACGGTTGCCCATGCATAGGCGAAATAGGGCGTTGGTGTGTGCCCTGGACTCGCAACTCAAGAATATATTCGAGAGTAGCGAGGACCTCGTTGATACACACTCGATCTTGTACTGTGGGGCTGTTGCGGCATGTCGATTAGCTAATGTTAAATTCCCAAATTGTGACTTAGCTAGTCGACCAAAACCAGCCGTACCAGCCTGGCAACGCAGGATCGAGCGTCGTATCGACGGGGCCAGGGTGCTCATTGGCAAACTATACTGCTTCAGGGAGGGCAATACACGACCACGTGTGATGCGTTTTGTGAGGCGGGCATTCTCGGGGACTGAAATCAGCCCTCAAGATTACATGTCCCGTGTCACGGAGCGCATCGACTTCCTGAAGCAGAAGGTTTATGCATGGGCCAGCCGTATTCGGCGGTATAGGCGGCGGGTGGATCGGTACTCACAGAATCGCATGTTCCAGAGCGATGAGAGGTGGGTATACCGAGCTTGGGAGCGACCCGAGCAAAATATGACGGACGTGTGTCGCCCGGATGATGCTGCCACGAGTTCATTCTGGCGCAGCATCTGGTCGGTACCCGTCTGTCATACTGAGGCTGACTGGTTGCGTGATGTCGAGCGAGTGTGTGAACCTATTCCAGAAATGGAAGCAATCTTAATAACACCTTTAGATATAGCCAGTGCAGTTCGTCCGTTACCGAACTGGAAGTCACCTGGTCCGGACGGACTGCACAATTTCTGGCTCAAATGGCTCAGCAGTTCACACACTTGCCTGGCATCTCAATTCCAGTCATCCTTAGAGTCTGCGTCATTACCAAAGTTCTTAACCACAGGCGTTACCCACCTGCTCCATAAGTCAGGTAGTCCCGCGGAACCCAAAAATTATAGACCGATCACGTGTTTGTCGACGGTCTATAAACTTCTTACATCCATCTTGAGAGCGAAAATTTATTCCCACATTGAAAAAAACTCTATTATGTCGGCCTCTCAAAATGGATGTAGGAATGGGTCCCGCGGTACTAAGGAGCTACTCCTCATTGACATGGCCATTAGCCAACAGGTTCGTCGAGCCCGAAAGGATCTGTCGACATGCTGGATAGACTATAAGAAGGCCTACGACTCGGTGCCACATACATGGCTCATGAGGGTGCTGGAGTTGTACAAGATAGACGCAACTCTACGCGCCTTCCTTGAGTCGTGTATGGGGCAATGGAAGACGGTCCTTCGATATCCAGGATGTCGACAGATTCAGGGGAACGATGAACCTGTATGGATTAAACGGGGAATATTCCAGGGCGACAGTCTGAGCCCGCTTTGGTTCTGTCTAGCCCTGAATCCTCTTAGCACTTTGCTGGAGGATTCAGGTCTAGGCTACCGGTTGAGGAGAGATGGTCAGGTCATATCTCACCTTCTTTACATGGATGATCTGAAACTCTTTGCCCCCAACAAATTGCGTCTGATGGAGCTACTGAAACTAACTGAATCTTTTAGTAGCGCCATCAGGATGGAATTTGGTGTGGACAAATGTGCAGTCATGTATGTAAAGAGAGGGGAGATTATGGAATCCGAAAGTATTCAGTTATCGGATTCCATACACCTCAGATCCCTTTCCTCATCCGAAAGCTATAAATATTTGGGTATGTCGGAAGCGTTAGGTATTAACGTAGCTGACATGAAGCAATCGTTGAAGGAGCGCTTCTTCGGACGCCTAAAGAAGGTTTTAAATAGCCTTCTTTCAGGTGGCAACAAGGTGCGCGCCTTCAACGGTTGGGTCATGCCGGTTTTAATTTACTCTTTCGGCATACTCAAATGGACTCAGACTGAACTCGACGCCTTGGATAGGAGAGTCCGTACATTGCTGACCGCAAATCGGATGCATCACCCACGATCATCGGTGATGAAACTGTACATCCCGCGGAAGTGCGGGGGTCGAGGCTTTTTAAACGCGAAAACCCTCCACAACCGCGAGGTGTGCAGTCTCAGAGAATATTTTTTAAAAGCCGACGTGGGTATGCACCGAGATGTGGTCGCAGTGGACAAGGGACTCACCCCGCTGTCCATGGCTAACGAGAACTGGCGCAAACCTGTGGTGCTTACTGCTGATGACCGCAGGAAAGTATGGCAAAGCAAGGAGCTTCACGGGCGCTTCTATCGGGCACTTCACGGGCCCGATGTAGATTTTCTAGCGTCCGTGTCGTGGCTACGTTTCGGCGACCTCTTTGGGGAAACTGAAGGTTTTGTCTGTGCAATTATGGACGAAGTTATGTTGACGAACAATTACCGGAAATATATTATGAAGGATGGGACGGTTGACGTGTGTCGGGCATGCCACCGTCCGGGTGAGTCCATCAGACATATTATTTCTGGTTGTTCTCGTCTGGCTAACGGCGAGTACTTGCACAGGCACAATCAAGTAGCCAGGATTATTCACCAGCAACTTGCTTTGAAATATAAACTTGTGGAATCTGAGGTACCGTACTACAAGTATGTGCCCGACCCGGTTCTCGAAAAAGGTCATGTTACGTTGTACTGGGATCAGTCTATCATCACTGATAGGACTATTGTTGCCAATAAGCCTGACATAGTGGTGATAGACCGATCAGCGCGCCGCGTAATGATAATCGATGTCACCATTCCACATGACGAGAACCTCGTGAAAGCTGAAAAAGAAAAACAAATAAAATATTTGGACTTAGCACACGAGGTTGTCGATATGTGGCATGTGGACTCGGCTATCATTGTGCCGATAGTCGTAACGGCCAATGGTCTTATAGCCAAGAGTCTGGACGACCACCTGTCCAAACTCTCGCTTGGCGGTTGGATCAAGAGCCAGATTCAGAAGGCAGTACTACCCGATACGGCTCGCATTGTGAGGAGGTTCCTGTCTCTGGGGCCCTAACCACCGGTAGCTTGGACCCTGCTCCCGTCACCGGTGGACGACTATTTTTTATATTTTTAAATGTTTTTTTTATAAGTTTTATATGAAATATTTAAAAATGTAAATTATATGAAGAAAATAAATAAAGGACATAATAATAATAATAATCCATTTATTTTCAGGCAACAAGGCCCATAGATAAATACCTTACAGACTAACATAAATATGATAAAATACAATTTGTGTTAGTTAATAGAGCCTTAAAACTATGTTAGTAACACTTCACTAGCGCACTAAGTCACTGCGCGTTCTTGTGGCACTTGCCCGCGGAAGCGACGGAACATCACTCCCAGCGGCCAAAAGTCCTCTTCCAAGACGAGATGCAGAAAACATGTTGGTATTCGCACCACGAACGCCCTAAAGTTGACGTTGCGGCGCGATTCGAGTAACTGCACTCTCGCCACGTACTTCGTCTTCTGGCGCACGTACTCCACGATGTCCTCTGTCGTAGTGGTGTAGTGTAGACGGGAGATATACACCGGAGTGTTCGGCTTTGCGGCACGAATGGTCACGTTGGGCTCCGATGGAGCCGTGCCGCAGCGGTTCTTGACGGTACGCTGACGACGTTTCCTCACCACCGTCACAAAACCATCATCAGTCTGGATCGGCACCTTTTCAGGTACAGGCTTTCGAGCGGAAGCAGTTTTTTCCGCGACAATGCTAGCAAAATCTCTAGGAGCACGTTGAGAATTTGCACAATAAAACCGGATGCATATTATACGAGTATGACTAAGCGAAGGTTAATGATCTTAATTGAATAATTAACCTAATATATTATAATCGTACATAGTGAAAATAAATAATCAGTATGACGACTTTGATTAATGATGTTTATTTTGCAAATAAGTTTTTACAAGTCACTTTTTCTAAACTAGATGGGGCCGGTGTTTTGTATCTGACGACTCTGAGAGAGAGAAAACCGAAACAAACTCAGTCATACTGCCGCACTCAGAGAGCTTTAATGATTACTTAGGCCATCACTTAGTAAAGGTTTTGACAGTTTTGTCATACAAAAGTATGTCAAATCTTTACTAAGTGACGGCTTAAGTAATCATTAAATATCTCTGAGTACCGCAAATAGTCTCTTTAAGATCCTGACATAATCTTGGAGTACTCGCATGAAAACTCTGCAGATTATGTGTCAGAGATGGTCTTTTGAAGAATTGTGTGACCACGCAGATTTCAGTAGGTCCAGTCAGTGCAAGCATTTGACAGTTATCGTGTAGCCCGACTTATAACTCAAGAAGCTCAACGTCACGACAAACAATTCAATCAATTCAATTGAAAGTACATTTCATTCACTGAAAACATGTTTCACACAAGGAAAAACCACTACCTATATGTATATAAAATCAATCGTCATTTATTCAAACACATACTGACGTACATACAGTAAAGATAATTTACACATGAATTAAGTTTCAGTAAACCACGAGTGAGTATTATTAGGCTATGTTTTATCATTTTCTCTTATCAGTCATATCTAATTAAACGTAATATGAAGTTTCATTATCACAACGTAGTTTCGTGGGAAAATCCAACTTATTTTTCTTGGTGAAGACGAAAACAAGGAAGAAAGTATTGTAGTTTAAATGCTAAAAAACGCAGAATTATAAAAGAAAATAATTCTTAAATTAATTTAAGTAAAATTTACTTAATAATAAGTTTAATTATTATAGAGGACAGCCGTAGTAGTCGCATGCCACTGATACCTGATGCTCCTTCGTGGCGTTCTCATTGATACAGAAGTCAGCTGCTAGTTGCCCTTAGCAAGGTGGCATGCGACTACGATTGTTCTGCATAATAATTATAATAATATATAATAAATATATATTTTCTAAATTATTTAAATTCCGTCATATTTTTTTATATAAAATATATATAAATAAAATAAAAATACTTTATTTCAGACCTTGATCCATATGATGTTAGTAATACACACTGCTTATAAACTATGTTAGTAACAAAAGGAATAAAAGATTTTAAAATTAAAACTATCGTTTAGTTCATATATCTGCTGCATCCACCAGACACACCGGGTACATGTACATGGACACGTACCCAATGCGCCATAATGGTGCAGCACGGCTTATCACTAATGACCTTCAGGATGTCATTGCCGCTCCCACGTACTCTGCGCATCATGGAAGCAATCTTTTTACGTATGATGGTACTGAAACCATCAGTACGTGCATCTGCAAACATTCCTGATGCGCTACAGTAACGTGGGAGCCCCAACAACATCCTGAAAGTGTTATTATACTGAACCCGGAGGGCGTTGTATGCCCTCTGCGTATATCGAACCCACAGGGTGCACGTGTACAACGATTGACAGAACGCCTTAAAAAGAGTTATTTTTACTTCTGGTGTACAACGAGCAAACCTGCGGGCCAACATATTGCATCGGACAGCCAACGCCCTCCGTTCCCTTTCCATATCAGCATCATCTTTTAAGTCCTCCGTAACTATGTGCCCAAGGTACTTAAAATCTAGCACTCTTTCAAGGGCCACACCTTCCAGCATAACAGGTGGCATACTATGTGCTGGTTTTTTATGTTTTGCCTTAAACACTAGCAATTTGCTTTTCTGTACATTGTATACAAGTCCGTGCGCCTCTGCATAGGCCTCACAGACTGCCAACAACTTCCTGAGCGCGCTAATTGACGGACTCAGCAGCACCATGTCGTCCGCGTAACTAATACTATTGACACACAGACCGTCAATAGAACAGCCAACAAGAGTGCTACTGAGCTCGACAATCAGTTGGTTAATGTACAGGTTGAAAAGCGCTGGTGAGGTCAATCCCCCCTGTCTCACCCCGCATTCCAACCTATACTCCTCCGATAATTGATCAGCCCACCTAACTTGATTGGTTTGGTGGCCGTACCAATATTGAAACATATTTGTTATGGCGTCAGGCACTCCCGCTTCGCGCATCTTATACCACAGGATGTCATACCTTACCAGGTCAAATGCCCTGGAAAGGTCTAGAAATGCCGCATAAATAGGCGTACTTCTCTTCGTATAGTACCCGACAGTATGCTTAAGGGACAAAATAGCACATTCAGTCGATAACTGTGGCCTAAAGCCGAACTGAGCATCGTGTATTTTAATATGTTTACTAATTTGTCCCTCAAACACACCGTCAAGTACTTTAGCCGTAATAGTTGCTAATGAGATCGGTCTGTAGTTACCTTTGTCACTGGCGTCACCGGTTTTATTTTTCAATATTGGTACAACCACCGTTTTCATCAACGCAGCGGGTAGATAGGAGTGTCGGATACAGAAAGTAAACAACAACGCTAGCAGTCGTGCGAGATGCGGTCCGGCGTGCTCAAAATGTTCTATGCTAAGGCTGTCGTGTCCCGGCGATTTGCCTCGTCTCATATTTTTAATGATTGTTCTAATCTGCTTAGCCATAATGCAAGCAGGTACCTCTAACACTACAGCCTCAGCAACAACACTGTAAACATCAGACGTCGAAGGTAGTATTTTAAAATGCTCCTTAAACCGGTTTGCTATCTCCCCGGGCGTACTTACCCCATCGACGCACACCGGAATGCCAGGCTTGGGGTTTAATTTTTTAGTGTGTTTCCAAAACCCGCGAAAGTCTTTCTTGTTGTGTCTTGAAGCCAATATATCCATTTTAATTTGGTCTTGTTTATTTTGACAAAACTTAAGTTTTTGTTTGAAAATCTTTCGGGACTCGACCATATCATTATAAATATATCCCGTGCTTGGTTTCCCATGCCAAACCCAATTTGTAAACATTAGTCTGGAGTTCCGGTGAGCGTCCCTAACATGCTTATTCCACCCCAAGATAGGTCGACCCTTTAAAACCCCCCCTTTACAGTGACTGACATAAGTGGCCTCAGCAGCCTCCCGTAACGATAAAACAATTTTATGATATAAGTTATCAATTACTTCCCTATGTTCTAGCTCTTTACACATATTGTCACAGCATTGACTTAGATCACTAGGAAAATCAATTTGCCTTAACTTAGAGTTACATTCCTTGGTATACAATCCAATCTGATCTATATTACGCTCGCCCCACGTAATTTTATTTATTTGAAAATCAAATATAGCCTCTGTCACCCGCGCTGTTCTTACGAATCTATTGACACCTCATTTATTAAAATCCGTTCAGTAGTT
This sequence comes from Diarsia brunnea, assembly GCA_949774965.1. Classification (NCBI taxonomy): domain Eukaryota; kingdom Metazoa; phylum Arthropoda; class Insecta; order Lepidoptera; family Noctuidae; genus Diarsia; species Diarsia brunnea. Next base: position 5,687,128 of record OX459023.1, read on the forward strand.
TAGGCGCTATGGCGGAACATACAAGCATACATACATAGACTGACACAATCATTACCCTTCCTTTTGGCTTCGCCGTAGTCGGGTAAAAAAGAATTAAAATCTCATCTCATCTCAATTGTTCGAGTGGGGACACAGTTTGTATTTCTAAAGTGAATGGCATGTGATCAATTGTCTTCAATTGCGTCTATCTTCAAACGTTTGTTTTTCCTGTTATAATGTTATTTTAGTACACAACGCGGTGTTTGAGCGGCTCAATAGGATTTGTTTGAAATAACATAACAGATAAGTGAACTATAAAGACGTCATTGTATCGTTTATAATGTTTTACTAGCTTTTGCCCGCGACGTCGTCGTGCGCGTGGAATAGTTACTTTGTGAATTTATGCTCCACTTCTATTGGTCGTAGCGTGATGTTATATAGCCTAAATCCTTCCACGATAAATGGACTATGTAAAATTCTTAAACAAAAATATTTTTTCAATTCCAACCATTAGTACCTGAGATTAGCGCGTTTAACCAGACCAACTATTTAGCTTTATAATATTTGTATAAAAGTATTAATTAACTACCATGACATAACGCGTGTAAGCCTCGAAGGGTTAGGCAGAGATCTGCCGTGCCGTTCTGGCTTGCGTCAGAAGATGAAATACGTGGCGAGAGTGCAGTTGCTTGAGTCGCACCGTAACATAAGGCGTTTGTGGTGCCTATACCAAAGTGTTACCTGCACCTCGTCTTGGAAGATTTTAGACCGCAAGGAGTCACTCCTTGCGCCACATGAAGTGACATAGTGAGCAAGTGAAGTGTTACTAATATAGCTTAAGAGGTCTATTTTATTAGCACAAATACTATTTTATCATATTTATGTTAGTCTGTAAGGTATATGTTTGTACCCGCACCCACACTGGAGGAAATTATTAGGGTGGGGCAATGTTTAAAAAAACTGTTTTAAGTGAACATAACTAATAAATAAATAAATCAGACATTAAAGATATTGCTGGGACAGAGGCGTCCTCGCTAAGAGGGGATGATGGGCTGTCTGCGCTGCAATAAACGTGGCTACCTACTGGGCCCAAACCATATAAGATGGCAGTACAATCGACACGAAAAGAAGAAGAAAATGGGCTATAATTAACCACGCGGTCTCATTGCGGATTATACGCTCTTCAGCAAAAATTAAAATTACAAACGGACTCGGCGTCGAATTGAGAACCTCCTCTTTTTTTTATTCGGTTATAAATGATGCTATATTTATACTTACATAGTTATCAACAATTAACAACAAGTCTAGAGCTTGCAACCGGATTCGGTCCGATTTTTCCGATCGACATGACAAAATAAATAAGATAGATAACACAAATATTGAATTCTGAGTATTTGCGTCGATAACTTGGTACACAAATGCGTTTATACGCGCTTTGGGTTGTTCCAATGGGTTAAATCCATTGACTTATATATTACTGCGTAAGGAATGGGCGGACGGCATGTTAAAATGACGCCACAAACGTGGTCCCAATAAGGTCTTTCCTAAGCCGAAGTGAACTAGTCCACGATCGGCTCTCTTCGGGTGCGGTCGTAAATTTTATTAAAAGCTTTATTTATGTTCCATAAACCTCGAAAATGCCACGCCGCTTATACAAGGTTACGTTAACGAGCAGACTACACCAATTCTCTGTATGGCGAACGCGTCGAGCAAATGTTCCGACCGTATCTTTAGTTTTTATATCAATGGTTAAATCAGAGGTTTTAACCTAGAGACGGACCGAATTTCGCTATTCGGCTGAAGTTCGGTTCAAGTACCGAATAGTCGGTTGAACAAACCTTTACTAATATGATCAATAGTCTGCAAGTCCTGCATTTTGCGAACTGAACTCATCATCATCTTCTTGCCCTGGTTCGATTTTACTTAACTTCGGCGCAACACTTCTCTTCTTATCTTCTTCCATTCTTCCCTGTCAGTCATCACAGCATCATTTACTCCTTTCTCTTTCATTGCATTCCTCATACAATTTTCGCACAAGAAAAAATCGCGTGAAAACATATTTTTATCTCTCCCTTATCAAAATTCAGGTCGTAAGAAACAAAATGTAGGTCATATCTGTAATTTTTTGCATTACATAGATAATGTTTCTTGTTTTATAATGCGCTGATAGTAAATTCCATAATTTTCCACTGACGTTCAAATATTGGGTGTTTTATGTATGTAAATATTTTTAACCATTTTTGACACACTTGTGTTAGTTGTGTTTTGAAATGCCCCGTACGCACTGGACAGATCTACTTTGACCTTATTGGTTTAGTTCTTCGGATAGGTCTAGCGTATACCTACGTACAGTCGAACAACCTCATAACTATACAGCCAGCTAACTTGCATTTACTTTTTAGATTATACAGATACATTTAGAGACTGATGCCAAACGATACAGCGTTTAACATCAGTCGCTTAATGCGAAACGCTTTATAAAACAAAATTGCAATCAATATTTTCAGTGTACTACTTATTAGCTTGTTCGACTGTACTACTCGCTACTGAAATGCATGTATGATATATACAAGATAAATTAACGTGGACGTAGTAAAAGAAGAATTTAAAGGCGAGTGGGTTTCTGGAGCCTCTTCGTTCGTTCTGTTATTTCTGCCTACCCCCTGCACGCGTAGCATGCCACCGTAGAAACGGGTTTTGTCGACGGAAGAATCGACAAAATGACAGATTGTAGCTAAATTTCATGTCAAATTGTATGGAAAAAGCTTTGTCTATTCTTGGTAGAATAGAGATAGAATCGCCATACTACGCGTGCTGGGGAAAAGGGCGTGAGTTTATCTGTGTATCATGTAAAAAGGTTCATTTTGTCTTGTGTTCAACAGTAGCAATGCACACAGGGTATAAAATAAGTTTTATTACCTACTTGTCGCAGTCACGACGTGCAACTGTCTTTATATTATCCCTGCTTGTTGTATTTTTTAATATCTGTTATGCGTTGTATGTGTTTTTTTTTTCCTGTGTGTCTCTTTGTATGCTCGTTATGTTTCTGAGACAAATAAATATTTATTCTTTCTTTATTATTAGATAGCCTTAAAATAGCTCAGATAACGCTATTAATAATATAATTGCTTATGTATTTTTCTACCAACAGTACAATAAATCATGTTGATATAATTTATGCACAATAATTTCTACAAAACATCGGGTAGAACCGGTATAAAGACTGACATTTGCGATTGCCCTATCGTTGCAATAAGCAGGTTTATTCAGAAGTTTTTTGTCGCCAGTCGGTAAAGTATTTTACATCAAGTATTTTTATTTATTTACAAGTATTCTACCTTTATTGACTACTGAGCATGAGGTCTTGGATTTGATTCCCAGATCAAGCATTATTCGGGCTTTTACCATTAGGAATTTCTCAGTAGCAGCCACAGGGTCTGGATTTGTGACCGGTTGATGGCATTAGGCTCGCCCCCTATTAGGTACATGGGACTTAACATAACTGGCGAAATGTGGGTGTACTATTAGGTATTCGTCTGCCTTACCCTTTGGGGATTACAAGCCTGATGTTTTGTTAAAAAGAAACAAAAAGAAAACAACTTTCACATTTTATAAGTAGGTTTTTTTACCTGCTCTTCTCCAATAGAGGAACATTGGCACATATTGCATAACAGATAATAATTATATTACACTGTATAATACCAATCAAATTCCAACACATACTTTACTAAATATTTCTAGTTAGGGCCTTAGGGCACTTGACCCATCTTCCGACACGCGATAACTCGAACAATGACTGATAAATATATACAAGTTACACATCACATAACGCAAATATTACTAATAAACTAATCATGTCATCATCATCAGTCTATAATGTTCCCACTGCAGGGAGTCGAGAGGTAATAGGCTATAATCCACCACGCAGTCCCAGTGCGGGTTGGTAGATGTCACATTACTTCGAGTTTTTGGTTCTATAGGACACGGTTTCCTCACGATGTTTTCCTTCAACGTTTTGAGAGAAACTAATCATGTACTTCCATACATCTATTAGCTCTACTAATAGCGAAAGAGCTATTTACTAGCGTCTTCGAACCCAGGCAGGCATTACTTTGTGTAATTTATTTCATCAGCACTGCTCTCAAAACGGTGAAGGAAAACATTGTGAGGAAACCGTGTCCTATAGAACCCTCGAAGTAATGTGACATCTCCCAACCCGCACTGGGACTGCGTGGTGGATTATAGCCTATTTCCTCTCGAGGAGAGGAGGCCTGCATCCCAGCAGTGCGAACATTAAATACGTGAATTGGCTTTTTTTAGGATACATTAGAACCTTTTTTTCCACAACCATCACCGGTTTTTTTTTTCAAAAAAATATATGTTAATCTACACAATCTAGAGCATGTCCGCTTCGCTTCAAAAAAAATAAAAATAAAATTTAAACATCATAAATAAATATGCAAAGTGGCCTCTGTTTTTGTAACTAACTACCATTTTTCTCCTAAACTATCAATCATAGGATCTTTTTATTGCCATCAATATATTATATAAAGTCATGCCGAGGGCACCTTCAGCTTATTTTTGTCAATAACTTTCTTAATTATTTATATGGATTTTTTTTTACGTTTTTTGCAATTTGCAGGTCAGTGTTAGTTTGTATGTTGATTTGAATATTAATTGCGGCTGTAAGACGTATGTACTTACAGAATTATAATCATCAAAATCATCAATACAAGCTTCCAAGTTCATAAAGGTGCAGGAACTTGAAAAAGTCATTTTTGCACCTTTATGAACTTGGAAGCTTGTATTGATGATTTTGATGATTATAATTCTGTAAGTACATACGTCTTACAGCCGCAATTAATATTCTAATCAACATACAAACTAACACTGACCTGCAAATTACAAAAAACGTAAGAAAATTTGAATTTCGCGGGCTAGTTGGAGCATTCACCTTAAGTATAGACTAATTATCCTATATCTGTTTCATCATCTGCCTAGCCTTTTCCCAACTATGTTGGGGTCGGCTTCCAGTCTAACCGGATGCAGCTGAATACCAGTATTTTACATAGAGCGACTGCCTATCTGACCTCCACAACCCAGTTAATATAATACTAGGTAATACGATACTCTTTGGTAAGACTGGATGTCAGAATTTCAGGTCACTGACTACCTGTAACGACTGCCAAAGATCTATATATGGCAGCCGGGTCCAACAGCTTAACGTGCTTTCCGAGGCACGGAGGAAACTCGGTATGTCGGGCGGTCACCCATCCACAGACCGACCTAGGCAAGCACAGCTTTATCTAAAGATCGACCCGAGTGGCAGTTCTTATTAAGCCACGAGCTCCTCCTTTTTTCCACGAGATTATCCTATATCTGTTTATACTATATTATTAGATTCGATTTAGACTTTGCCTTGTTTTTAAGACTAAGATAAAAGTTATTACTGCATAAATAAACAACTCAGACCACGTGTAAAAGTTTCCAGTTTAGTTGTGTTCTTATCTAGTCGATGATTCAGAAGTTATATCCGTTATGTCTGTTATCCGTAAGTTATTTTAGCATTACAGTACAGATAGTTCTGTGAAATTAAAGTAATCATACATACACCAAGTTCTGTTTAAAAATATCAGAAAATGAATACGGTAGCACATAGCACATTGAAGACTGCCTCGTTGGTGTAGTGTTCGCACGCGCGACTGCTGTGCATGAGGTAGACGGTTCGATTCCCTGGTCGGCCCAATAATTATTGCGTTTATCGATCAGGAATTTTTCAGTTGCAGCCACGGAGTCTGGAATTATGTTCAGTTGATGACAATAGTCTCGTCCCCTATAACATACGAGTTTAACATAACTGGCGTAATATGGAACTGGGTGTACAAATGTGTACGCTGCTGCCTAAACCTTCGGGGATTACCGGCGTGATGTTATAGACTTTATAACCATGTCCAAATTGTTTACTTTACTGTGGGTTGAACATTGCACAGATGTTTCTTAATGTAACTCATGAAATATATAGCGAGAAAACTTGCTAGTCATTCAATGTGTTTTCAGTAAATAAGAGGTTTCAGCAACACTGAAGGGGCAAGGGGCGACGCCTGCCGAGGCCGCGGGTTGTTCGAAAGATGTACCGCGGCCCCGGAAGTCCGGAACACAAAGGGCTAAGAAGAAACATGGGTGGTTAAAAGCCAGTAAAAGTGTGACACTCCCTTCCGCTCCGCCCAGAGCGGGAGGAGTAAATTGATGATTTCCCACCAACTCATCATCTGCCTAGCCTTTTCCCAACTATGTTAGGTTCGGCCCCACCAACTAAAAATATAAAATGGGTTTGAAAACTAACTTCTCATATTCGTATCTGGTAACCTTGGAGACGATGAGACATTTCTCCATGTTAAGCTTCGGATCCTCCGTCGATGCTGCATTGCCTTTTCTTCTGGAAGCACTGGGGACCAGGTCACGAAGCTCCTGTTTCTGTCTAAGACCTGGAATTGAGGAGAAATACTTGGATTACTTATACTTGGTCGGTTGATGTCAGCAATACTGCTGTTTGTCAATGTTCTACTTCTGCGAATATGAGCAATCTGCGCATCATATATTATGGAGTGCAGTCTTTGGCAGAATGAGCGCAATATTATGTTGGATAGTGTGCATCCGGAGTTATTTACTATACAGACCTTTTTTTAAATTGGGAATATCCGGCAACACTATTCCCAAACCACTGTAACTCCTGTAAGCCAGAATCAACAGTGGCGACCACAAGAAAAGCGCCGAGACAATGAAGCCCGACGAAGTCCCAGGGAAACGATTTAACTGTCTTGTATCCCGCAACGCAATTAATCAGAAAAAAGAATAGCGGAGGAGTAGGAAAAACATAATTTCCACTTAATCTACTTTCCTTTCCTTTTCTTTTGAACATTGTTGGAACTAGAACAAAATTCCGTGCGTTTCAAGCGTGTTTTTAGGACCCATGAATAATATAATAATAGGGTAGCTAAGAAAAAAAAATCTAATCAGTCCGTCAGATAGATTTCCAAAAAATATTGGACACGTATTTTTTCTTTTTTCACGTAAACAAACAATGAAGACGATACAGTGCTTTGAAAACTCGTGTGACGTCATATCCTAAGACATTACTATGACATTTTTTACCAGTTAGTGACGTTACAACCCCCCACTCAAATCTTTGACGCGTTTTATCTTCGTAAATTTTTATTGATTAATAAAACAAAAAATACGTATCCAATATTTTTCGATAATCTAACAGACGGACTAATAAGAATCATATTTTTTTTAGTCAGTAAACATCCCTATCGCCCTGCTGGGCTTTTCCCAGTTGTGAACGTCTATATAGGGAGTAAAAGTAGCCTTAACGCAAACGAAGGGCACCCCACCACTGTGAACATTTTTTTGTTCTAGCTAGACCTTACCTGGGAACCTCCTAGTTACGGAGATATTGGGGGTCAAAGTTCCAAAAGTTATAACTTTACTTAAATTACCTCCATGACCCGATTATTATTCAAAGCATCCACTAGCACAATGTTTTGACAATGCTACATTGAGTTTTACCGTAAAATGTGATTTTTGACCCAAAAAAAAAGTCGTTTCCCAGCAAAAATTTTTGCGTAGGGGTACTTAGTTTGATGTACAGAATGCTTGGTTGACGGCTGTGTGATGGGTTGATTTACACCCTGTATATGCCTCTATTGGCCTTATTTTGTTCTGTCTTCTGTTGATATGGTGGAGGGAAGTAGAAATTATGTTTTTCGTACTCCTCCGCTATTCTTTTGTGTTAGCGTGTGAGGGCGGAATAGACGACAAGTACAGCCCTCGCCAAACTTTGTGACCGCCTTGAATATAGTCGCGAGTCCGAACTTGCGCATGGTACAGTCGAGTGGACAATACGTAATCAACCAAACAATTTTCGTTTTCTAACATTTTTAATACTTATTTTATTATGTCAATTTATTTTTCTTGTGCGTCCCGCTAATACCCTGATTTTGTGTTCTGCGCAATGCAATGAGCCTAGTTTCGGGTCGGTCACAAAGTTTGGCGCGGGCTGTAACATTAGTTTAGATAAAAGTGTTATTGTACGATTTGAGCAAGTTCGGAGGAACAAATATTTTATAGTTTTCTAGAAACTAGAAAACCAGGTGCAATAGCAAAAATTAAGCCATTTAGGTACAAAAGACCAAAAAATCTTCGTAATCAACTTAATGCAATGATTAGTAAAATTATGCAAATAAAATTAAGATAAATATGAACAGAATGACCCGTTAACAACTGACATAAATAACTTGGAAGTGTCATAATAATAACAAACAACAGTAGTGAATGGAATATTTTGTGAGATAACCGCGTGAGTTATTATTACTTTTATCACCAAGGGCGTTTTCCTTTCCTTGAGTTGGCCCGATTTCTCTGTTGGATCCAGTTCGTGGCCGACGGGTGCAATGTGGTCTACAAAGGTTATGTTGACTTAGTTATCTGTTACGAGTGAAAGGCAAAAACGCGCGTGATAGCGTGTTACATAACTTTAAGCCAGTAATCCCCCCGTCGGGGCTGCGGGTTGTTCGAAAGAGATACCGCGGCCTCGACACAAAGGGCTAAGAAGGAACATGGGTGGTTTTTAGTTAGTATAAGTCTGACACTCCCTACCGCTTTGCCCAGAGCGGGAGGAGTCATTTGATGATTTCACACCTTCCAAAAAAAAGCCAGTAATCCTCGAAGAATTAGACTAGAGAGATGTAGGTGAACCTCTTAGTACACCCACATTCGCCAGTTATGAAGTCCCATGTAATAAGGGGCGAGCCTATTTCCATCAACCAGGCACAAATCGAGGTTCCGTGGCTGCTACGTTATGTACGGGCAGCACTTTATTTCATTACGTCAATATATCAATTTTGTTTTTGTTTACCTCGCATGGAAAGTTTGTGTTTGTTTGTAACCGAAATGACTCAATCGTTTTAATCATTTTTCCATTGCAACACACAACATAACATAAACAAATCTTATATAAGTTTTGTACGGATTCCGATGAGGCCGAAAAGTTTTAGAGTGGTGACCACGAACCGGAAGATGTTGCCTTGGAAGGAATAGGTGGACCGATGACCTGGTGAAAGTTGGGGGAATCGAACTCAAATTCACTATTCGCTGCGTACGAGACGGACGGGACCGGTCAATGTGGCGACACTTGGGGGAGGCCTATGTCCAGCAGTTGACGTCTTTTGGTTGAAATGATGATCCCCGCAACCTTCAACAGGTCATCGGTATCGCTCCACCTAAAGGGACGCCTCCCAACGCAACGTCTTCCTGTTTGCGGTAGTCACTCCAGAACTTTTCAGCCCCACCATGGCCGGAAAGGATGTTCTGCGAGCAATGTACCCTGCCCACTGGCACTTAAGTTTAGCAGTTCTTCGGGTTACGTCCCTTGCATAACAGTCTGAAATCCCACAAAGCTGAAAGTATTGGGCAGGATGACCAAAAACTAACAGGAATTTATGGAAACGATCTGCAAATTCGTAAGTACTTATAATATTTCGATACTTTACAAAGCATTAACAATATTTGAATAATTGACCAAGTAATATACAGGGTGTAAATCAACCCATCACACAGCCGTCAACCAAGCATTCTGTACATCAAACTAAGTAACCCTACGCAAAATTTTTTGCTTGGAAACGATTTTTTTTTTTGGGTCAAAAACCACATTTTACGGTAAAACTCAATGTAGCACTGTTAAAACATTGTTCTAATGCATGCTTTGAATAGTAAACGGGTCATGGAGGTAATTTAAGTAAAGTTATAACCTGAAAAACTAGTATTTACAAAAACAGCTGTGAAAAATTTAGAACTTTGACCCCCAATATCTCCGTAACTAGGAGGTTCCCAGGTATGGTCTAGAACAAAAAAATTATCGCAGTGGTGGGGAGAACAAGTGCCCTTCGTTTGCGTTAAGGGTACTTTTACACCCTATATTCGACTTCCATGTTTTATCAAACGCTGTCTCAACGAATTACAAAAAAAGCCTAAAAATATAACAACAGCTTACTAAAACAATAACATTCTTCACTGATAAAAATAATGACCCACATTCTTACAAAACAAAACCTTATCATCGACAATGATACGTTTTTGCTGCGCAAATCTTTTCTTAATTTAGAACCTACTGCGTAATTCATAAAGTTATCTTAAACACATTTCCTTAATGAAATTGTTTAAACAACACTGCAACGTCATAGCACTGGTAAACACTTAGGAATTTGAGGACATCTGGAAATGCGTTGCCACTTTTTAACCGACTTCCCAAAAAGGAGGAGGTTCTCAATTGGTCTGTATGTTTTTTTTTTTGTATGTTTGTTATCGCATTCCGTCATTAATGAACTGATTTTCAAAATTATTTTTGTGTTCGAAAAGGTATACTCCCGAGGTGGTCCCATTGTCACCAAATCAGGATCTGATGATGGGATCCCAGGGAAATCGAGGCCACGCCTTAAATTTTATAGGCACATGATGTTTTTCATATATTTTCTAAAGCTGTTTAAGTATTTGCGTCTGACCATCATAATATCACATGGATTCACTGATGTGATCTGATTCACAGTCGGTGGCAAAAAAAAACGAAATCAAACAAACAAAATGTCACCGACTTCAGAAGCAGCTTTTTCTTGTGAAGTTTATTTTTCACTTTTTTGTGTTTTTGAAGTCGGTTTTTTTTGCAAAAAAGTTTTGTCAGTCATTAGGATAAGTTTGCAAATTGCAAAGAGGAGACTCAAACTGATGTCGGATATTTTGGGAAAGTAAAGGTAGTTGCTACATTGGACTTTAGCGCTGCAAACATAATTTGGCAAAATGGGGTATTATTGGTTCCCCCAACACCGAATGCAAGTGCAGCACTCCAGATTAAACAATGCCCCACCTGCTGCAGTGTCCACCGCACCCTTAAGGGGAACACAGCAGTGGATGACTTTGACGATTTGACCTCTGTACTGGCTTTTATTTATTTTTCGGCCCCTACCGGCAAACGACTGTACTACAGAAAAACGTACCAAAGAACAGAAACGTGTCGCAGAGTGGTCATCGTATTTGCCTAACATATTTTGTTTCTCTTGGAGTACAATGTATGAATAAAATATTTAATTATAAATTATACACTTTGACTAATGAAGTAATAACCTAGCTTTCATTAGTTATTTCCCTTAGCACAGGTACTCCTACGATACATTCTTAAGGTCTGATAAAGACCAGGTAACTGCTTATCGGTTCTCAGTGACGGATGTAGTTAGAATGACCTAGCTTTCAAATTTTATCTGTCTGAGCACGGATGCTACTACTTAATACATTTTGAAGGTCTGATGATGACCAGCTAAGTGCTTATCGGTTCTCAGTGACGGATGTAGTTAGAATGACCTAGCTTTCAAATTTTATCTATCTGAGCGCGTATTCTACTACATGATACATTATGAAGGTCTGATGATGACCAGCTAAGTGATTATCGGTTCTCAGTGACAGATATACTTAGAATGCTCCAGCTGTCAGCTTTTATCTTATTGAGCACGGATGCTACTACATGATACATTTTGAAGGTCTCATGATGACCAGCTAAGTGCTTATCGGTTCTCAGTGACGGATGTAGTTAGAATAACCTAGCTTTCAAATTTTATCTGTCTGAGCACGGATGCTACTACATAATACATTTTGAAGGTCTGATGATGACCAGCTAAATGCTAATTGGTTCTCAGTGACGGATATAGCTAGAATGACCTAGCTTTCAGATTTTATCTTATTGAGCACGGATGCTACTACATGATACATTTTGAAGGTCTGATGATGACCAGCTAAGTGCTTATCGGTTCACAGTGACGGATATAGCTAGAATGATCACCATCAGGTAAATGGCACCATCAGTATCCAAGGCCTCTTCGAGCTCTTTCAAATGAGTCCACACACGACGGTTCTACGTGGTGCCATCAATGAGATCCTATACTTACCTTCGGAGTCTACCATCAGGTAGCTAGTATCATCAGTCTCCAAGGCCTCCTCGAGCTCTTTCAAATGAGTCCAAACACGATGGTTCTACTCAGTGCCGTCAATGAGATCCTATACCTACCTTCGGAGTCCACCATTAGGTACGAGACATCATCAGTAATCCAGATCTCCATCTTCCATCAAACGAAATTCTCAAGACAAAATAATTAAAACGATAAAACAATTAACACCATTAAAACAATAACATACATTACATAACATCGCGCCTGTAATCCCCAAAGGGTTAGGCAGAGGTGTACCTAATAGTAGGCGTGATGTTATGTATGTTATTATTTTAATGATTTTAATTGTTTTATCGCTTTTAGCGATAAAACAATTGTAGCAAAAAACAATTGTAGTCGTTTTTGTAGCACGGATGCTACTACATTTTGAAGGTCTGATGATAACCAGCTAAGTGCTTATCGGTTCTCAGTGACGAACGTAGTTAGCATGACCTAGCTTTAAAATTTTATCGATCTGAGCACGGATGCTACTACAAAATACATTCTGAAGGTCTGATGATGACCAGCTAAGTGCTTATCGGTTCTCAGTAACGGATACAGTTATGATGCTACAGCTTTCTGCTTTTATCTTATTGAGCACGGATGCTACTACATGATACAATTTGAAGGTCTGATGATGACCAGCTAAGTGGTAATTGGTTCTCAGTGACGGATATAGCTAGAATGACCTAGCTTTCAAATTTTATCGATCTGAGCACGGATGCTACTACATGATACATTTTGAAGGTCTGATGATGACCAGCTAAGTGCTTATCGGTTCACAGTGACGGATATAGCTAGAATGACCACCATCAGGTAAATGGCACCATCAGTCTCCAAGGCCTCCTCGAGCTCTTTCAAATGAGTCCAAACACGATGGTTCTACGCAGCGCTGTCAATGAGATCCTGTACCCACCTTCGAAGTCCACCGTCAAGTAAATGGCATCATCAGTCTCTAAGGCCTCCTCGAGCTCTTTCAAATGAGTCCAAACACGATGATTCTACGCAGTGCCGTCAATGAGATCCTTTACTTACCTTTTGAGTCCACCATCAGGTAAATTACATTATCAGTCTCAAAGGCGTCCTCGAGGTCTCAACACCATTAAAATAATAAGATACATAACATAACATCACGCCTACTATTAGGTACACCTCTGCCTAACCCTTCGGGGATTACAGGCGTGATGTTATGTAATGTATGTTATTATTTTAATGGTGTTAATTGTTTTATCGCTTTTAATTATTTTGTCTTGAGAATTTCGTTTGATGGAAGATGAAGATCTGGATGACTGATGATGTCTCGTACCTGATGGTAAACTCCGAAGGTGGGTATAGGATCTCATTGACGGCACTGAGTGGAACCATCGTGTTTGGACTCATTTGAAAGAGCTCGAGGGGCCTTGGAGACTGATGATACCAGCTACCTGATGGTAGACTCCGAAGGTGGGTATAGGATCTCATTGACGGCACTGAGTAGAACCGTCGTTTGTGGACTCATTTGAAAGAGCTCGAAGAGGCCTTGGAGACTGATGGTGCCATTTACCTGATGGTGGTCATTCTAGCTATATCCGTCACTGTGAACCGATAAGCACTTAGCTGGTCATCATCAGACCTTCAAAATGTATCATGTAGTAGCATCTACCAGAAACATTTGCACGACTGATGAGTCGAATATAGTGAGACTAAAATTATTTTACCGTCTTATTATGTATGTACCTATTATTCTGGCAAATAAATTCATTTCATTTCATTTCATCCGTGCTCAGATCGATAAAATTTGAAAGCTAGGTCATTCTAGTTATATCCATCACTGAGAACCAATTAGCACTTAGCTGGTCATCATCAGACCTTCAAAATGTATCATGTAGTAGCATCCGTGCTCAATACGATAAAAGCAGAAAGCTGTAGCATCATAACTGTATCTGTCACTGAGAACCGATAAGCACTTAGCTGATCATCATCAGACCTTCAAAATGTATCATGTAGTAGCATCCGTGCTCAGATCGATAAAATTTGAAAGCTAGATCATTCTAGCTATATCCGTCACTGAGAACCAATTAGCACTTAGCTGGTCATCATCAGACCTTCAGAATGTATTATGTAGTAGCATCCGTGCTCAGATCGATAAAATTTTAAAGCTAGGTCATGCTAACTACGTTCGTCACTGAGAACCGATAAGCACTTAGCTGGTTATCATCAGACCTTCAAAATGTAGTAGCATCCGTGCTACAAGAACGACTACAATTGTTTTTAACCGACTTCAAAAAAGGAGGAGGTTATATGTTCGTGTGTATGTATTTTTTTTTTTATGTATGTTACCTGATTTCTCTTCCATTTGTAAACCGATTCTCAAAATTATTTTTTTATTTGAAAGAGTATACTCCTGAGGTGGTCCCATTTAAATTTGGTGAAGATCTGATCCTGATCATCGGAGATATACAATAGAACTCTTCAAAAATAGACGGCAAATCTGTCGTGATTGCTGCAATCGCTTGGATGTTTATTGTTTACGCAACATCTTAACTTATCATCACGCCTGTATGCTCTGACGGGGTACGCAGATGTGTACAGGACGCCCAGATTTCGAGAGTTAGGTATGTTAAGTTCCATTTTATTGCGGATAAGCCGATTACCGTGACATGTATTGTTAACAACGTAAAATTAATGAATATCAAATATTTGTAAAGGATATTACAACTAAAAATGGAAAAATATAAAAAACTTTTTTGCAAAAATAAAACCGACTTCAAAAACACAAAAAAGTGAAAAATAACTTTAGCTTCTGAAGTCGGTGACAAAAAAACTGAATAAAACAAACAAAAGTCACCGACTTCAGAAGCTAAAGTTATTTTTCACTTTTTTGTGTTTTTGAAGTCGGTTTTTTGCTACAATTGTTTTATCGCTAAAAGCGATAAAACAATTAAAATCATTAAAATAATAACATACATAACATAACATCACGCCTACTATTAGGTACACCTCTGCCTAACCCTTTGGGGATTACAGGCGTGATGTTATGTAATGTATGTTATTGTTTTAATGGTGTTAATTGTTTTATCGTTTTAATTATTTTGTCTTGAGAATTTCGTTTGATGGAAGATGAAGATCTGGATGACTGATGATGTCTCGTACCTAATGGTGGACTCCGAAGGTGGGTATAGGATCTCATTGACGGCACTGAGTAGAACCATCGTGTTTGGACTCATTTGAAAGAGCTCGAGGGGGCCTTGGAGACTGATGATACCAGCTACCTGGTGGTAGACTCCGAAGGTAAGTATAGGATCTCATTGATGGCACCACGTAGAACCGTCGTGTGTGGACTCATTTGAAAGAGCTCGAAGAGGCCTTGGAGACTGATGGTGCCATTTACCTGATGGTGGTCATTCTAGCTATATCCGTCACTGTGAACCGATAAGCACTTAGCTGGTCATCATCAGACCTTCAAAATGTATCATGTAGTAGCATTCGTGCTCAATAAGATAAAATCTGAAAGCTAGGTCATTCTAACTACATCCGTCACTGAGAACCGATAAGCACTTGGCTGATCATCATCACACCTTCAAAATGAATCATGTAGTAGCATCCGTGCTCAATAAGATAAAATCTGAAAGCTAAGTCATTCTATCTACATCCGTCACTGAGAACCGATAAGCACTTAGCTGATCATTGTCAGACCTTCAAAATGTATCATGTAGTAGCATCCGTGCTCAATAAGATAAAATCTGAAAACTAAGTCATTCTAACTACATCCGTCACTGAGAACCGATAAGCACTTAGCTGAACCTCATCATCAGACCTTCAAAATGTATCATGTAGTAGCATCCGAGCTCAGATCGATAAAATTTTAAAGCTAGGTCATTCTAGCTATATCCGTCACTGAGAACCAATTAGCACTTAGCTGGTCATCATCAGACCTTCAAAATGTATCATGTAGTAGCATCCGTGCTCAGATCGATAAAATTTGAAAGCTAGGTCATTCTAGCTATATCCATCACTGAGAACCAATTAGCACTTAGCTGGTCATCATCAGACCTTCAAAATGTATCATGTAGTAGCATCCGTGCACAGATCGATAAAATTTGAAAGCTAGGTCATTCTAGCTATATCCATCACTGAGAACCAATTAGCACTTAGCTGGTCATCATCAGACCTTCAAAATGTATCATGTAGTAGCATCCGTGCTTAATAAGATAAAAGCAGAAAGCTGTAGCATCATAACTGTATCCGTCACTGAGAACCGATAAGCACTTAGCTGATCATCTCCAGACCTTCAAAATGTATCATGTAGTAGCATCCGTGCTCAGATCGATAAAATTTGAAAGCTAGGTCATTCTAGCTATATCCGTCAATGAGAACCAATTAGCACTTAGCTGGTCATCATCAGACCTTCAAAATGTATCATGTAGTAGCATCCGTGCTCAATAAGATAAAATCTGAAAGCTAGGTCATTCTAACTACATCCGTCACTGAGAACCGATAAGCACTTAGCTGATCATCATCAGACCTTCAAAATGTATCATGTAGTAGCATCCGTGCTCAATGAGATAAAAGCTGAAAGTTGGAGCATTCTGACTATTTCCGTGACTGAGAACCGATAAGCAGTTACCTGGTCTTCATCAGACCTTCAAAATGTATCATGTAGTATGAGAGACTATCATTAGGTACGAGACATCATCAGTCATCTAGATCTCCATCTTCCATCAAACGAAAATCTCAAGACAAAATAGTTAGATAACATAACATCACGCCTGTAATCCCCGAAGGGTTAGGCAGAGGTGTACCTAATAGTACACCCACATTTCGCCAGTTATGTTTAAGTCCCATATAATAGGGGCGAGCCTATTGCTATCGACCGGGCACAAATCCAGACTCCGTGGCTGTTACTTATATATAATATCCTGATGGAAAAACCCAATAACACTTTGCCCGACCCGGGAATCGAACCCAGGACCGGCATCGTGCTTACGACCACTAGACCAACGAGGCAGTCCAAAATTAAAATAATATCATAGATATATCTATATACCAAAATATCTACTAAGAAACGTAGATAATTTACCAATAGTTTTGGAGAGCTCGGCCACGCGTCACTTTACGTTTATTAGGCATAGTCAGCTTAGTCTATGATAGGTGCAAACAACAAAACGAAATTACAAACTACTTTAAATATATTTACAAACTTATTTTCTGTTCTTATTTTACGAAATATTGATAACTATACAATTTACAATATGTTTTAATTCAGAAAACATTAAAAACGTGAACTTTTGAATTTTATTTGTGAAGTAATGACATGCGTGCAGTCCACCCGTGACAACAGTCATCGAGACACTGGCGCAGCGCGTTCCAAGTATGCGCGACGGGTCTTGCGCCGCATTTGCCTCAAAATGTCGGGATTTAATTTATTATTTTAAAATTTTATTACAAATCAGAGAAAATAAACAATACCGATTGTTAAATACATCACTGCGTATTTTTGGGTATAAAATTCATACCGAACTATTCAGCCGTTACAGAGACAAAATTCGATTTAGGTTAAGACATACTACGATTTTTTATTAAATAATGTGAAGGTTTATTAAAATTTTAAACAATACGAATTATTTGTGATGACTTTAAGTATAACATATATTTTTTATATGGAAATCGTACGGAAGGATTCCTCAACAAATTTCTTTAAACATACGTCGTTTTTGGGATTTGACCATTGCAACGGCCTTAACGCATATCCCGCTGCAATAAACGTAGCCACCTCAGTAGGTGGCCTAGTGGTCCGAACCGTGTAATATGGAAGTATCATTATACGACAAGAAGAAAAACTTTACTTTTTCATTGTTCTTCTTCTCGGGGCGATTTAAATGATGTCCAATTTTGTAGGCATATCCCTGGATAGTTATAGTGCAGATCCTTGAGCACGACTTTTTGGTTGCAGATCGCTTTTTTTGAGTTGGGCTGTAGAAAGAAACGTACAACGTAGGTACATACGACAATATTTTATTCGATACCCCTTGCCACACCCCTTGCTACATTATTATTTGTTAATTATTGCTTGTTATTATAGCGGCTGTTATTAAGTTCATCATCATCATCACCATAATTTTAGCCAAAAGACGTCCACTGCTGGACATAGGCCTCCCCTAGGTGTCGAGCTCCTCATTGGTGTGATTTAATAATAAATAGTATTGCTACCCTCCTTTTAAGTACGTTCTCCTCAACAGTATTTTCCTAGCAAATGAGGTTTATCAACTGCATAATTACATTATGACATTTAACAGATCATCAAAGACAACCCTTTAGATAACTTGAGAACTTCCGCAAAAATAAAATTGATAAGAGAATCGTGTTTATTTTATTATGAACACTATAAAGATTAATCATATCAGTCGATACTAGATAAAATTACGCAAAGGACCAACATGGTCTTACCAGGCAACTATGATAAATACACATTTCGTTAAAAACTAGTATTAAAAAAATAAATTACTACATAGTATAAAACAAAGTCGTCACTACATAGTATAAAACAAAGTCGCTTTCTCTGTCCCTATGTCCTTAAGTAAGCTTAAATCTTTAAAACTACGCAACGGATTTTGAAGCGGTTTTTATTAATAGATAGAGTGATTCAAGAGGAAGGTTTTCTATACTAATATTATAAAGAAGTAAAGTTTGTGTGTTTGTATATTTGTTAAATTGTAAGGGGTAATCTCGGGATCTACTGAACCGATTTTAAAAATTCTTGCACCGTTGGGAAGCTACACTATCCCCGGGTGACATAGGCTACTTTTTATCTCTGTATTCCCACGGGAACGGGAACTACGCGGGTGAAACCGCGTGACGTCAGCTAGTAGTATATAATTTGACCGACATCAACGCGGGTGAAGCCGCGGGCATCAGCTAGTAAACAATAAACTTGGAACTTTGATGAATAGGTATAGAATGGTTAAGTGTCTATTACACCCTTTATACCTTTTTTTTTTGGGGGTGTGGGAAATCACCAAATAACCCCTCCCGCTCTTGGGCAGAGCGGAAGGGAGTGTCAGACTTCTACTGACTAAAAACGACCCATGTGCTTTCTTAGCCCTTGTGCCGAGGCCGCTGTATCTCTTTCGAACTACCCGCAGCCTAGACGGGACACCCTTTATACCTGGACTTTGGATTCGTGCCCAGTTGGCAAGGCAATGCGCTCGCCCTCTATTACAGGGGCTTGGATCTTAGGAAAGAACTTGTGGCTAAATAACAGTTGTGCGGAATCTCCAGGTAAAGTCGAGCTTATCTAGGTTGGTCCATGGGTTGGTCCATACCGAGTTTCCTCCGTGGTTCGGAAAGCACGTTAAGAAGTTGGTCCAGCTGGTCTTACCAAGGGGTATCATATTAAACAGCACTAACTGGGTTATGGAGGCAGTACTGGCTAGGAAGTCACTCCATGTAAAATACTGGTATTCAGCTGCATCCGGGTGGACTGGAAGCCGACCCCTACATAGTTGAGAAAGGCTAGGCAGGAGATGATGAATTCAGCTGCTAGTCTAACCGGATGACTGGAAGCCGACCCCAACATAGTTGAAAAAAGCAGGTGATAATGGGACTTGAACTTAATTAGTAAAATGTGGGTGTACATGAACCTTGGCTGCGGATTGTTCCAGGGCTGCGGGCCAAGAAGGAACATGGGTGGTTTTTAGTCAGTAGAAGTCTGACACTCCCTTCCCAGCCCAGAGCGGTGACATTTGACGATTTCCCACCCTCCTAAAAAGAAACACCTCTGCCTCCTTCGCTAACAAACAGGCGTGAAGTTCCACATGAATATGGTCAATGTAGTTCATATTACAATGTCGTGTGATTAATCCGCGAATCAATAAACTTTGCGTGTTATCTCACTACAAATGATAAGGTAATGACGTCGGAACCTCCAAATTATGTCTCATTTGATAACAGAGATAACGGATATTTTGTAAGTAAATACGAACATGTGACTGGACTTTTCTAGCACAATTTACTTTTGGTGAAATTGTTTATTTGGTAAAAATATTTTTGTAAAAAAAAACTTGATATTTTTCTTTCAAAACTGCATCGTTGGTCTAGTGGTTGCAAGCGCGACTGCTGTTTATGAGGTCCTGAGTTCGATTCACGGGCCGGCAAAGTATTATTGGGCCTTTCCATCAGGGATTTCTCAGTAGCAGTCACGGAGTCTGGATTTTTACCCGGTTAAACATGGCGAAATTTGGGTATGCCTAACTCATCGGGAATTACAGGTATGATGTTATGTTATGATTCTAGAAAGAATTAGACTCCACTTTCATTCTGTTTGATTGATTTATCGCAAGTTATAATGAAAATTCAAACAACAGAATAATCTACCTCCGCTCATTATGACGAAATCATAAAACGCCAATCATGTTCAGACCAATTACGGATTAAATTAATGAAAAAGCCATGACAGATCACGACGTTATCACGACTCATGCAGATAGGGGCTGAGTAGATCGAGTTGAACGCGTGAACGAACCACGCAGACGTGATTTTCTAATTTGTTTGCATGTTTGTTGCTTGATTTCTGCGAAATGGCTGAGCAGATTGCAGTCCAGCCCCCGTATTGACAAACGCTTCGTTTCGATAACTCGTAAGTCTGTCTATCTTTTTTGGCATTACGAGAGAGAGCGAGAAAGACGTTCCAAATCGAAATCGAATTGAAGCGTTTGTGAATACAGGCCCAGATGGGTGGATTACATTTAGAAGATCGCGGGTAAGACCTGGTTGAGAGTCACGCAGACCAGGGTAATATGACACAAAAGTGAGGAGACCTATAGTCCACCATGGTTGGAACCTGTCTGCCAATAATGATAATGAAGAATTGCCAAACTTAAGTGGCAGTGGGCAGGGCACATTGCTCACACAACGGATGGCCGATGGGGCCGCAAAGTTCTGGATTGGCGACCGCGAACCGAAAGACATTGCGTTGGAAGGCCTCTTACTAGGTAGACCGTTGACCTGGTGAAGGTCTAATAACTATTACTGCTATCTATTACATGTGGGGTTAGCAAAACAATCAAGAGGAGCTTTATTATTAGAAATGATTTAATAATACAATATTATTGTATGAGAGTGTAAACAGGGTCTAGGAATACATTTATGTGAAAACGTCAACAGCTGATTGTCATGGGTGACACTTACTGTCACCCATGACTGTGGTGACAGCTAATTATAATAGCTATATTAACAATCTCTTTCATTTTCTGCTGTTCCTAACCGCGAGTTAGACTGAAGTGGAGCCCCGTTGAGGTCGGCAGTCTAACTGGATGCAGCTGAATACCAGTATTTTATTTACATGGAGCGACTGCCTATCCGACCTCTACAACCCAGTTAGTACTGGGTAATACGGTAAGACTGGTTGTCAGATTTTCAGGTTACTAACCACCTGTAACGACTGTCAGAGTTCAACAATTGACTGCCAGGACCAACAGGTTAACGTTTTTTCCGAAGCACAGAGGAAACTCGGTATGTAATGAGCGGTCACCCATCCACAGACCAACCTAGGCAAACACGGCTTAACCTGAAGATTGATCCGAGGTGCTTTTATTGTTTAGTCACCTTGATTTTCACAAGAAAAAACTTTACTGATTTTTGAGAAACAAAATTTCCAGTGGCCTGGCCAAGATCGTCAATAAGTACTTAATGTTATACAGGGTGTAAATCAACCCATCACACAGCCGTCAACCACGCATTTTGTACATCAAACTAAGTACCCCTACGCAAAAATATTTGCTGGGAAACGACTTTTTATTTGGGTCAAATATTACATTTTACGGTAAAACTCAATGTAGCACTGTTAAAACATTGTGTTAGTGGATGCTTTGAATAGTAAACGTGTCATGGAGGTAATTTAAGTAAAGACTACAAAAACAGCTGTGACAAATTTGGAACTTTGACCCCCACTAACTCCGTAACTAGGAGGTTCCCAGGTGTGGCCTGGAACAAAAAATGATCGAAGTGGTGGGGAGAACAAGTGTCTTTCGTTTGCGTTAAGGGTACTTTTACACCTTAAATGCACATAAGTAAGTAATAAGTATTTCCTAGCAACTACGAAAAACTAACAAATTGTGCAACACTTTATGTAATAGCGAGATAAAATCATAAACATGTTTATAGCGAAATAATATTATTATCACAGATGCATGACACTTTATGAAGACTATAAATAACGTTAAAATAACATCAATATATCACTCATATCAAGTATTACATAATTTTCACGACATTTTCCTTTCCGGGGTC
This sequence comes from Diarsia brunnea, assembly GCA_949774965.1. Lineage (NCBI taxonomy): Eukaryota > Metazoa > Arthropoda > Insecta > Lepidoptera > Noctuidae > Diarsia > Diarsia brunnea. Next base: position 5,709,402 of record OX459023.1, read on the forward strand.
GTCGTGCGGAACGAAAGACCATTTTCTTCAAAGAAAAAAAAGATAAAGGAACAGGTACAAAAAGTGCGTAAACTCAAACTTTTTAACGTTTTGCAATCTGCAGTGTCGGGTTGTATTGTACGTTGATTAAAATATGATTTGCGTTTTTTTTTTGGAATGGGCTTGCTCTTGACATCAATCTTGCCCTAAGGGCAGAGATGAGGTCGACGAGCTTACCCAGAAGAAGCCTATTTACTCAAATAATAATAACAAAACAACAATGACAAACAACAACAATGAACAACAACAACAACAATGAACAACAACAATCAACAATGTATGGAATATTTTTTGTTTTCTGATAATAAAATTAATAATAATAAATAGATTGGGGTTATATGAACTCGGGAAAACCGCGTATTTAAATTTTGATGGAAGTATTGTATTTAACCAAAAATTAATAATACCAGATCCTCCAGCGTCAACACGCTGATGATATGTGTCCCTCCCTACACCCCAGTTAAAAATGTCGTGGAGAAACAACACGTGGTTTAAGTCAGTAAGAGTTTGACAGACCCCCCACAACCCTCACAGCCGAACAGATCCTTGAGAATTTTCACACTTAGTGGATAGTAGTGAATGTTAAAGAAGGTGACTGCTGAGATTAGGAGAAATAGAGAAGTATGGAAGAATAAGACATGCTGCACAGACTCCAAATAAATTGGCATAAGGGCAGAAGATCATGCCCGTCGGGGCTGCGAGTTGTTCGCAAGAGATACCGCGGCCTCGACATGAAGGGCTAAGAAGGAACATGGGTGGTTTTTAGTCAGTAGAAGTCTGACACTCGCTTTCGCACTGCCCAAGAGCGGGAGGGGTTATTCGATGATTTTCCACCCGCCAAAAAAAAGGGCAGATCATGATGATGAAAAGAGGGTGGATAACAATTCAGACTAATTCCTAGGAATTCGTAAGTCATTATTACGCATGTGGTAAATTAATATAACAGCGTATAGCGTCGCAATAACAAAGTAATTGACAATAACAACTGGCACGAGTGTTTTCGAATGACTAGTGTTTCAACTAAGTAAATCGACTTCCATCTAAATCAATATTTTACATGTCACATCATAATAAGAGGAGCTCGTGGCTAAAAATAATAAGTAAATTGTCGGATTGTTTATACATGGTTAGGGAAAAGTGTACAGAGATTTAGAGCGAGCATTTTGACGAGAGATCATTGACTAAAGGGATCTGGTATAAGACCATACAGCCTTGCCTTACACGTTCACCCTGGTTTGCAGACTCTGCTTTATCTAGAACAGATGTGGTGACTGCCCTAAGACTTCGGTCTGGGCACATACCGCTTTATGATGGGCAAATCCAACTCACCAAAATGTGCTGAGTGTGACATAGTTGAGGATGTTTACCATGTGTTGGCTGAGTGTGCCCGGAGCGAGGTTGAGAGGGTCAGCTTTATGCTGGAATATGATGTGGATATGCGGGAAATGGGCATGTGTAATTGGATTCTGGCCCGTCCTCTATCAGATGAGGCAAAATGTATTTATAAATTAGTTAAATTATCCATTAAGCGTAGATAAGTAGTTTTCTTTTTGTGAGGCCTATGAGGGTGGCATGATCATGTCTGATCAAACCCTCCATAAAATAAATAAAGATTAAAAAAAAAAAAAAAAGTAAGTTGCAAAGTAAGCTGTGCTCGCCACGGTTGGTCCGTGGACGGATTGTGATCAGATATGACGTACCGAGTTTCCTCCGTGCCACGGAAAGCTACTGTCATATTTAGCTTCTGTGACGGTCGCTACAGACAGTCAGTGTACTCTTTCGAAGAACCGATCCAACCACCAGCCAACCAGTCTTACTAAGAGGTTTCGTACTATTTATTTATTTACCTAACATCGGGAGATGGAGATGACATCACAGATCGTAAAATCGTCTGTTTATGAGTAGCAATAAAGCTATGCTTAATTATTGCATACGATTTTTAAGTTAGTGTGTGTTGTTGACTTGCTGCACGCGTTGGTGCAAACTTTAAGTGTAGCAAGTACCTGCTTAAATAAATAAATAAAAGAACTTATTATTTATTATATATATATAATTATATATTATATATATATAATTATATATTATGTATATAATTATATATTATATATATAATTATATATTATATTTATTATTTAAATAATAAATAAAAGAATCTTCAGTCCCTTGGCGTCGTGGTGGTGGTGGATGTGCCAAGGGGCTGAAGGGGCTGAGGTTCGTGTACATAATGAATCTACTGGTATTATTGATACCAGTAGATTGAAACACCCGACAACAACAGACAGTCGAGCAGTAGCCCACCACTCGCAACAAATATCTGGTCGGAGCAGCCCTGTTATTCATATCTTTTTATACGCGCCTCCAACGACCATTTCCTCCAATATTCTAGCATTATTCAGGAAGCTAGATTCCTTTCGCGAATATCACGTGATGTAAAACGAAGATAAATTAATACATAGGTACCTATCGCACACGAGTAGAGACACATTAACAAAATTATTAACTAAAGAACGTGAGTGAGTGATAAGATTGATAAAAAGTGCGAACTTGAAGGTCGTTAAATATTAAGACACAAGGTTAATAGTATTAATATAATATAATTGAAGCAATCAAGGAATAATATTTTGAAGTAATTTTCAAGTTGGGAAGTAGGTACACATACCTACTTCCCTACAGTACATTCACAGTTATTATGCCTTGTGACTGGGACTGTAGCTTATTTTTATTTTGTACTAGCTGATGCCCGCGGCATCGACATTATATACTAAAACCTTCCTCGAGAACCACTCTATCTATTGGTGAAAACAGCATGAAAATCGGTGCAGTAGTTTTTGAGTTTATCGCGAACAGACAGACAGACACGGCGGAGGACTTTGTTTTACAATATGTAGTGATTTGTTTCGACTATTCAAAAGTGCCTGGATCTGGTCTACTTGAAATAAATGCTTTCTTTGATTTTGATTACATATTTAATTTTTTTTTTCATCTAATTTGAATAGTTGACGGACTCTACTAAAATCGTGACAGAATCTGGCCCTAATTAATTTAGATTTCTATCTACACGCCAAGAAGCCAAATTAGGCAGTGATGTTAAAATTCAGTAAAAACTCTGGTTTTAAATCGTATTGGCAGTTGGACAAACAGGTTGTTGACCTAGGTCACTAACCCTCCTACACAGGTTCGTACTACCTACTGACTGTCATACTGTGTATTGTATTGTCTTTGCATTACTCTAAGGTAGACTGCCGACTGGTTGAAAATGCCCAAGGCAGTAAATCTAGGGATACATACAGTTTTTACTTTTTTTTTTTATTAAATCTTTGCCACATACTAGGAATTTCTCCTGCATCGTGGGTGCGTTCACAGACATTTAAACTACACAAATACTCAAATACTAGTGCATAAAATTTAAATAAATAAAAAACCCGTAAACCGGTTCAGTCTGAAATCTGGTTCTCTCGGTCTGATTCAGGTATTCAGGTCATTTTGACTGATAAGACTAATAAAAAATTTATTGGTCTTATCTAACAAGGACTATAATTCCTATTTGCAAGAGGCCTGTAACTAACAGGGGGGTAAATACCAGTAAATACCTACTTTTCAGGTCCGGTATCAGATAAGAATTTCCAAACAAGATTAAATAAGTATAATCAATGAATCATGATTGCAATAACAATAATATGATAATCACTAATGACTTAATGCTCATTATCAATAGAATGCTAAAAAATCTGCACCAATTCGCAAGATATTGCTGTTTTTGTGAAAAAAATACCTACTTATTTTGAGTTCCTACAATAATTTGTTCGAAAAAGTGCTCAATTATAGAATGATTGTTCAAATCAATTGATGTACTTTTTAACCGACTTCCCAAAAAGGAGGAGGTTCTCAATTCGATCGGTATGTTTTTTTTTTTTTTTCTATTTATGTACACCGATTACGCCGAGATTGATGATCCGATTTACGTGATTCTTTTTTAGTTTGATGCGTAATAGTTGCCATTTGGTCCCATAAAAATTTGACATTGTTTGACCCAGTACTTTTCATTTTATGAACATTTTTTTGAATTTATGAACGTTTATGTGTGTCCGCTAATAACTTCGTTGTTTATGGACCAATTTTGATGATTCTTTTTTTATTGTAAAGGAGATATTTCAAGGGTGGTACCATGATATAGAAACCGGGACCTGGTGATGGGATCCCAGAGAAATCGACGGTTGGGAGTTGAAAGCAATAATGAGGGAATCTTGAAGGTTAAGGGTAAGCTTTCTTGTTTGGACTACAACTAAAAATGAAAAAATAAAAAAACTTTTCTGCAAAAAAAAACAACCGACTTCAAAAACACCAAAAAGTGAAAAATAAACTTCAGAAGAAAAATCAGCTTCTGAAGTCGGTGGCGAAAAAAAACGAAATTAAACAAACAAATGTCTTTAGAAGCAGATTTTTCTCAGTTGTTTTTTTTGCAGAAAAGTTGTTTTTTACTAATACCTAATCACTTCATGAAAAAATTGGTCACCAAACGCAAAAGGTGAACATAAAAAAAATACAAGAGCATTGAGAACATACTTTTTTCAAGTCAGTTAAAATGTATCCTTTTTTTCATGAGACTTGCAATTTCGAAGTATGTAAAAATAAGACATGCTGCACCGACTCCAAATTAATTGGGATAAGGGCAAGAGAATGATGACTTGGAATTTGTAGTTCAGTAAGTATCTAGTTTTATGGCAAATAAAATAGTTACACATGCTCACGATATAGTCAACGAGCATGTACTTATTGTTGTAAAACATTATTAAATTCATCAACGCTAATGTCTACATTCAAATTGGTTCCAAATCCCATGTTTCCATTACATTCTCATATTTGACCAATCATGTAAATAATTACTCTCTCGCATCAAAATATGATAAGCAATTGAGTATTAATTGGCATTTTCCATTACACAGTGAATCAAGAAAACTGGGTCAGCAATGTTCCTCGTAGATTACAATTTGGCAAGCTGACAGCAGTTATGAACAATGATGTACCCTAAATTGTTTCATCTATGTATGGGTTTGAATAGTGCCAATGACCTTTGTAATTATTTTTGTATACTCCTGTACTTACATGATTTATTAGATTTTATTTGAATTATTAGTGATTAACCAAATTGAAAAGGAAACAAATCATCATCTTCCTGCCCTTATCCCAATCTATTTGGGGTCGCCACAACACGTTTTCTTGTTCCATTCTTGGCTGTTAGATGTCACGGGAGGGAAACAAATCCATGGTTTTAATTTTTGGAAAACCTGAGTTGGCTGACATAGTTTATTTTAATACCATAGGAAAACATTATCCAGAGTCAGACTTAACGTCAATGACATCCTCTATCGATCAGTGTGGATGATGTGGAGACAAACTGTAGTATTTACCTGACGTACAACAGCAAATAATTCCACTGTGATATGATATGAAAATAAAATACTAAGATAAACAAGTCTGAACACTTGTTTTTTCAACAGAAAAGCCTATAAAATATTTATAGAACGCTATCTATTTATAAAATAAACTTTAATGAATGTGACTAACTTGTAAGAAACGTTCTTGTGAATGTTTACTTGAACAGATAAAAAATTGTGATTAAGCGAAATATGTGAGTTTGCGGGTGGTATGTTGGGTTTTACGTATAATATGAATGTCAGACATCTGTTTATGGTGAATGTAAAAATTACCTGAGAATGGCCAAAATGTTCTTTATTAATTATCCCTTTCCACAGTGCAAAAAAATTTAATTGTAGAGAAATCCAAAACTGTATGCCATTATTCACTAATAGATCATTATTACAACAATCTTCTTAGTTTAGTGACGGCATAAAACTTCTGATGTCTGTGCCCAAAACTCAGCCATGAAAACCCACTGATGCAGTAAATAGTTCATCAAGTGCACAGGTAATAGGGCATGTGATAAAAGGTACACACGGCATACACACCGTTTACTCCTGCCGACTTGGGTTTGCAGTTAATTTCGAGATTTCTTAGTCGGCCACGGCAACATGTACCGGCAATGTGGACGATTTTCGTCACAAGAATGAAGAGTCAGAAAAATAATTAACACTAATTGAAAATTATTGTTTCTAGAATGTTTTCAACACTTCCATACTCTTTAATATAAAAAGTTTTATTTTTGTAATAAACTGTAAGTAAATAGCAATCAACAGTTTACGACATTGTTTATTCTGTTACTATGTCTTTACCACACTTTTTGCATAATACTATTATTAAATTTTTGAGAAAAAATAATATGCAAACATCTGTTGCTTTGTATTACATAGAAGTTAAGTGTTTTTGTATCATGCAATTTGATAGCAACTAATCTTAGTACGTCCAAGAAGTAGAACCGCCCCTAAGACCTGACCTGAGCTTTTACATAATTTACAAATAAATTAAATAGTTTCACAAAAGTTGAAATATTATTTAAGGTAATTTAAACATGTATATTATGGTATTTTTATCAATAAACCGTATAATTAACTGCAAAAAGTACGTGAAACAAAATAAACAATAAAAAACTTACGTCTTAATCCCTTAGCGATGGACACTGTAAAATTATTCAAGACCGACATTTCAAAAAGTTCACTTTTTTTGCAAATAAAAAGTTAGGTTACACTTAAAATCTATTGATTCAACCAACCGGTTTATCTTTCAGTCCAATGAGCGAATCTCGATAGGAATAAACGTCTTTATCACACAGAAATCACTTTACTCGTAAACAAGCATACACTATCGCAATCAAAGCACTACTGAGTGACGTTTTCATAAGTTTCTGTTATTAATTAAATGTAGAGGCGTGGCGATTAGATTAAATAGTCAGTTCGCGCTCTCGTGTAAACGAACGTTGATAAGTTATCGTGTTATTTAAAGATATCTCGTTGCTCCGCAATTCTTCGCAAATCAAGACAATCCCCGAATTGACTTTGAAGTTTGACAGAACTTGACAGAAGTCAAATCTATGAGTCAAATCAGTTGACGTTTTCTTGTTTGTTGTTACTGTCAGTCACGTTAAGTCCGTGACAGTGTTTGTCGTTCAGAAACAGTAAATAAAGTCCATTTCACGAAAGTCCCGCGGACAATTGTGGAACTAAATTTAACAGATCGGCCATGTTGTCGTTGTTATCAAGGTGCGTTTGTTGTGGTAGATATTTTGTGAGTTTATTATTGGATTAGTGCGTTATAAGGTTTATTTACGATGCCAAAAGTTGAGAAACAACATTATGTCGCGCGACATACAGCGCTGCGTCACTTCTTTCATGAAATGGACTTTACCTCTGTTCCACGAACAATTTTTTTTGTCTCACTACGGTAATAGTTTCATGGATATCAGTCATTTCATTGGAAAACCTTTTTTTTTATGGTAGGTGGAAAATCATCAAATAACCCCTCCCGCTCTTGGGCAGAGCGAAAGGGAGTGTCAGACTTCTACTTACTAAAAACCTTAGCCCTTCATGTCGAAGCCGCGGTATCTCTTGCGAACAACCCGCAGCCCCGACGGGTCATTAAAAAACCTTAGACTAATAATCTAACATCAGTATATTTATGATCTTGGTCCAATTAATAGTATAATGCTCTATAAAGGTCCCACTCGAACACCATTGGCCGTTAAATAAGATATTTACTGTATTATTTTGGCATCAAACGAGCTTTGTATCGACGCGTTTGGTCAGTGGGATATTAACATGTTATTTTAACTTTTGCTGGGCTGTATTAGGCTTCTGCCAAATATTTATACTTATGATTAAAGATTTAATTTATGAACTGATGTCAATCTTAGATAAAGTTTATTTTATTTATTTCTCTCACAATGGTTTACCCGAACCCGGCTATAGCGGAATCCAAAAATAGGGAAATGTTTTAGTCACATTTACATGGGTAAGACCAAATGTCCACAAAACACAAATATAAATAATTATACGGCCTACAGATACGTTTCGGGTCTGGGTATTTGTGTATATGAGTTTAAATATCTGTGAACGCACCACGATACCGGATAAGTCCCTAGTGTGTTTGAAAGGTTAAAAATAAAAAGAGAAGAAAAGATTACTATACTTTATAGAGATTATTATACTTTTGTCTTAGCAACCTGATTTTTCACTTCTTTGTGTGGATTGAATCAATTAAAAACTTGTTTGAGTTACTTTAGGAAAATTTTAGAGTAAAATAAAACCACCGATAACTGGGTACTTGTATATTAGTTCCATTATAAAATAGCTAATCAACGATACAAGCAATAAATAACAAATTCAACAACACTATTCGCTTGACTCACATTATTTACAATATTATGAGAATTCTTCACATGCCATAAACACTCTTCAGTTTTTATATTTATCTTTTCCCGCCAATTCCCAGTAACCAAGGAGTTTGGATACTCATCATATTGTCAAATTTGTGATTAGAATAGGATTTTATCAACAACTTAGTTTTTTCATTTGTAAAATGGTTACTTTTAAATGCTCTGTGCATGTGTAAAAAAATTAATAACTTTTCATTCCATATAAAAATGTAGCCATTTTACAAATATCACAGTTACCCATTTCTAATGCATGCAAAAATTTGTATTATCAATTATAAGAATCGTTTAAATATGTTATTTTCCATTTTGATATAATTATGACTAATTTACAAAATATAAAAACTCCATGGATAAAATCTATTTTATGCTACAAATACAATGCCAAACATGTTAATTTAGGAATGTCTAGGGTTTAAACAAACATTAATCTAATATAAATAGGTTTTTACGAACTCAAAAAAACTCTCACTTCATGGGCAAATCACATTTTAAACATCCCTAGAGTCTAGAGGGAAAGTTTCTAAAGTTCATGAATTACAATTTTTTTTAACAAAATCTTAAAAATGTCATATCTGTGCCGTGTTTAACATTTATCTCATAGAAATAACGGTATGATCTTCGAAAATAAATTTTCACATGGTGTTGCCCTCATTAATAATCTTTAAAACGACCCTAAACCTAAAAGGGTATATTTTAAGATGCAAAACAGGTTTAGAACACTAAAAAATCTGAACTCTTACAGAATTTCCTTACGTCATCGTACCGTGACGAAATAGATAATATAACGTCACAATTTTGACTGACAACTTGACGTTTGACAACTTTTAGTATAAATGCAACCATCATCTTTGATTTTGAAAAGCAAATTAGTATTTTGACTAGAAAAAAAGCATTTTGAGTATACGCTTCTGTAGAAAGTAGCCGGTAACTTCGAATTTAGCGGTATTAAGTTAGCAGACTTGTGGAGCAGTGACGGTGATAAAAAGTGCGTAAAGGACAGCTTTGAGTATCGTTCTATCTGCGAAAGGGAGCCCACTCCCAATTCTCAAAATGGGCCCCAGTGGTACTTTTATACGGAGATCTAAATTACCGCTATATTCAAAGTTACTGCTGAAAGGAAATTTTGTTAGTACTGTTAATAAGTAAATGGAATTGTTTGTACAGGAAACACAAAATGTAAACAAAAAGAAATTTACAATCAAAAAAGAAAAAAGAAAAAGTATTTATTGGTCTCACACAGGACAAGAAATCAATAATAAAAGATTAACAAAAAAAAAAAAAACAAGAGGAACAAACAAAAGCCCTTACCAAATTACGGAAAGAAAAGAATAATTATATTTTTAAAAACTGTACAAATGTTTTCAAAAAAAGAAGTTTACTTTACTACCTAAACTTTTACTCTTTAATTAAATTATTATAATTTTGCATATTGACAGTCAAAAATATCTGAGATTTTAAAGCCTGCATAGACAATTTTCTGTTTAAAAAAAATTGGTACGAGGCATTCAGATATTATTGTGCAAAATTACAGTTTTGACCAACGATTTGCAATAAATAAGGCCATTTATTTATGTTGGATTTATTAATAATCGCCAATATTATACATAATTTAATTAATAATATGGAAAACCTCGCAAGGTAGCTTGCGAGGTCTTCCATAAAAGTCGCGATTGTTCGGCGTTTTCGCGCGCTACGGCCATCATTCGCCATTTTGAATTAGACTTTTGACATTATACCTTGGCTTTGGCCTATACATTGCGTAGTACGAACGTATCCTAAGACCTTATTTAATTATTAGTAATGTTTTTTTTTGTTCTTAAATGTGTGGAAGTTGGAAGGCATTATTACCAGAGACGGAATTATGTTAGTTATGGATGCATTGAATGAATACAAATATACACTGACAGTTTTTTCAGGATAATCAGAATGAATTTTACAGATCAACTGCTGCAATTAACTGGACTATTTCTCATAGGATTGCCTATAATCGCACTAGATCGAGAAAAGTGGAAGAAGGGAAGGGAGGCCTTTGCCCTGCAGTGGGACAATAGAGGAGTATAACTAACAAATTTTCAAGCAAGTCGACATTGATGAAGAAATTAAACCTTTATTTGGCACATTTTCCTTATTGCTTCATGGAAATAAGTGCACTTAATAGTACTTCATAGACGATTGTTTATGAAAAGAACCTGCACCTGGTTCGAGTGGAAGCAGACCCCAGCACAGCTGGGAGAAACTAGGCAGATGATAAATAATCAATTATTTATAGCTGACTAATGGAACGTTATAAAGCTAAATTTCCATGATTTTTCACCAATAACATACTTAAATACGTCTCTGGTTGCTAGTTAGTAAAACAATAAATTAAATTAATCCTACTTACATTAAGTACCAGCCAACATCAACGCAATAAATTATGTCGGGTTAACTCTATGAAGATTCGAGTACTTACTTATAAAATAAATAAAATAATTTATAATTATAAAATTATTTTATTTATCATTGAGTCGGAAGATCGTTTCGGAACTTTTCACTACATTTGGAATTACGCGCCAAAACCATTTCAGAACAAAACATCACGCCTGTAATCCCAGAACGGTTAGGCAGAGATGTACCTAGTAGTACACCCACATTTCGCCAGTTATGTGTAAGTTCTATGTAATAGGGCGCGAGCTTATTGCCATGAACCGGCCACAAATCCAGACATATTACGACATTAAAATACCTTATTTTGTAAACATGTACGCAAATATAACACAACGGACTTTTCAGGAATATTTCATGATGTATTCAACGAACTCAATGATCGAAATACGTCTTGGAATAGAACGTCTAACAGATAGACATAGTAACTGGGTTCTGGAGGTCAGATAGACAGTCGCTCCATGTAAAATACTGGTATTCAGCTGCATCTGGTTAGACTGGAAGCCAACCCCAACATAATTGAAAAAAGGCTCGGCAGATGATGAGTGACATAGTTTGTAACCAGAAAAGAACTCTCGCGTGTCGAAAGTACAGCATATGTACATGAAACAATGGCTTTTTAATTGTGTCTATAAACTAGACATGCGATGGGTAGACGACAAAGAAAAACTAATTAATCCGTCAGATAGTTTTCCAAGAAATATTGGACACATATTACCTACATCACGGACGATACAGTGATATGTGTGATACAGAAAACTCGTGTGATGTCACATTTTAGTATTTTTTTTTACTTAAAAGTGACGTCACAAGTCCTCATGATCTTTGACGCGTTTTATCTTCGTAAATTTATATTAATTTGATAAAACAAAAAACAAGTCTTCAAATATTTTCGATTATCTAACTGACAGACTAACATATTTTTTTTAAATCATTTTTTTTTGTCATTCGTCATCCCTACTCCTTTAATTTTCTAATCTATCTGACCGTCTGTCTGTCTATCCATTAGGAGTGTATTCTAAGCGTTTTTCATTACACATAATAGTAATAGCACAATATATATTTATTTTTTATTTATTACGAAAGAAACAATCAATCGTTGGTATGTGTCTAACAAATTCGTTGTTTCATGGTTTCTACGTTATTTACTTATTTATAACATCACGCCTGTAACCCCCGAAGGGTTAGGTAAAGATGTACCCATTAGGAAAGTAATTTTTAAGTACCATGTAAAAGATTACATAATTTAGCGCTATTTAATCCTTGTGAATGTAAATTATAATTTATCTAATTAGGAATTTAATGTCAAATAAAAATTAATGAATTATTGCTATTTATTACTACTAAAATATTATGTCGTTAGATGCTAAAATTGATTGCTCTTCCCAATTTAAATACATTAAAGCCTTTCTCACTTTTAATTTAGTTATTAATTCAAAATATCCAAAAATCGATTGTTTCTTTCATCATTTACAATCAGAACACACAATGACACATCCTTGACATTAAAACGCGTTCTCTATATCTACGTAACGCCTAAACCAATAATGATGCAGCTACAATGAGACTATAGATGGTATCTAAACTTTCTATGACGAATCTATCAATGGGGCAGTTCGAATTCTGCGGTTTATTTTCTCTCTATATGTCTTTGTTTTGCCAAAATGTGCCAAGCCACATATTATTTTATGAATTCAGATGAAAATGGTCAAACTGATGCAATTTGCTTGATTTGTGTTATATTTAGAGATTGGATATTCGGATGCATATTTATCTAAAGTTTGAGAGCGCTCGTCAGTAAGAGAAATTTAAATAAAAGTTTTTTTTAATTGTTTTAATTCAAATGAACTACATCTTTACGGGGGAAAATGTACTTACCCTGTGTATAATCTATGTATAATACGATCCAAACGAAATCAGTTCACATACATCTAAAATGTATGCTTAAACAGTTTTAAAGTTATTCTGCGACTATCTGATGTGGTTTGGTACACTTTGGCAAAACCAAGCTCTTTATGAAACTATTTTATTGTAACAAAATAAAATGGATAATAATAATTTATTAGTTTACAAGGCACGTAAATTGCTATTTTTAAACTTATTATATTTTTTGTTTGTAAAAAGCTTATTCTCTTGTTTTTCGTTGGAGATATTGGGACGGATGACCAGTTTCTTGAATAATTATTTAGTTTACTATTGGCAGATATCAGATGTATTATTATAAAAACGAATTATTTTTAATTAATAATAAAAGATTATATTATGGAAGTCAAGATGGCAGTGGTAATGTGTTCGTTTAAAATTGAAATGAACACAGAGCTGATTTCAGAAATAAAATTGATCGCGATTACTACATTTGAACCGCGTTCTAGAGCAGTGTTAATATTTCATAGCAATTATTAGATTACACTGTCAGCTCGTAAACGCGATTAATTTCATTGTGAACTTCACCCTAAGAAGTTAATTCATAATTTTACAATATCCTGTAAAATTCTGTTTTTCAAATCATTTAAAAGATTAATAAAATTACATAACATTCAATAGATTTTCTTTATTTATATTTATAAAATCTATAAAACTTCATTATAATCAATATTTCATAATTATTTTGTACTAGTTTTCTCATAATCGAGAAAACATTTACTTTTCATGTAAGTATAAATATTTCAACATTTAAAGAATATCATAATCTATTGTTCTCTTCAATACATTTTAATATTACATGCATATTTAAATCAGAAAGGAGAAAGGAGGTGACTGCTGACATGACGAGAAATAGAGAAGTATGGAAGAAGAAGACATGTTGCGCCGACCCCAAATAAATTGGGATAAGGGCAGGAGAATGATCGTTGAGAGGATCCGGCAGCTGGGTCTCGAAGTGGCACTTCACAAGTCCGAAGCAATGTGCTTCTATGGGCGTGGGAATGTGCCACCGTCGGGATCGCAGCTAACGGTGGGAGGGGTTCCCATCGGCGTCGAGTGTACTTTGAAGTACCTAGGACTCGTCCTCGACAGCCGGTGGAACTTCGTGGAGCATTTCCGACGTTTGGCTCCCAGACTGGAGCGGGCGGCGGCTGCCTTCAGGTGGCTCCTGCCTAGAGATGGGCAGTGGGAAAATACCCAACGGGAAAATACCCAGGTTTTTACCCGTTTGGGTAAAAACCGGGTATTTATGTGGGTAAATACCCAATAGACGGGTATTTTCATTATTTAACGTAATTATCACGATCTTAAATAAAAAATACATTTTTAATTTATTTTAAGAACAAATGCTGCGAAAAATAGGTACTTTGCGATGCGCACATACTTTGCGCCAGCGTATATAGGGCACTAGCTGTTGCCTGTTGTTCGAAACGTCAAAATGTGTAGGCTGATTCAGGAACTAAAATAAAACCAGCAGTTTATTATAACAGGAAAAAGTCGTCTTCTTGTTTCTAACCGACTTCCAAAAAGGTGGAGGTTCTCAATTCGTCTCTTTGTGTTTTTTTTTTTTGTATTTTTGTTATCGCGTATCTCTGTCATTAATCAACCGATTTACAAAATTCTTTTTGTGTTCGAAAAGGTATACTCCCGAGGTGGTCCCAAATCAGGATCTGATGATGGGATCCCAGGGAAATCGAGGGTAACCCTCAAATTGTATAGGCGTGTATTACGTGTTTCGTGCTTTTTTAAAAGTTTTTTTAAGTATTTGCATCTAGCAGTCATCACTTCATGTTGATGAGTTGATGATCGAAGGTATAACTCCTCAATGGTTAGGAGTTGAAAGCGAATCTTGAATGTTAAGGGTTGGGGTTCTTGGTTGAATGTTAAATGCATAGTCAATATTTGTATAGGATATTACAACTAAAAATTGTAAATAAAAAAAGTTTTTGAAGTCGGTTTTTTTTTCCAAAAAAGTGCAAAAAAAACCGACTTCAAAAAAACGAAAAACAGAAAAAAGTGAAAAATAAAGATCACAGGAAAAAGCAGCTTCTGAAGTCGGTGGCAAAAAAAAACGATATCAAACAAACGAAATGTCACAGACTTCGGAAGCTGCTTTTTCTTGTGAACTTTATTTTTCACTTTTTTCTGTTTTTCGTTTTTTTTTGTGTTTTTCACTTTTTTAATCATAAGTTTTTTCTGCGCATTGTGATGGAATGTTACTTATTTGCAGAAAGAACGTCTTTTAAAACTTTTGAGAATCTTTGACCAAAAAAAAATAAAACAACGAGAGATACTTACCAACAATTATTTATTACACTTTATAATAGTTGCAAAAGTGTTTTTTTACAATTGAATATTTTTAGGGATAGAATTTCCATTAAGAACCGAAGATTAGGAAGTTTATATTTTTTTTGTACTTAGATAGTACCTACTCATAAATAGAAAGCTTTTTGCAAATTGTCAAGTCACAAAAATTCACGGTTTACAAGATATAATTGTTTAAAGTTTCCAACTTTCCATACAAATTGGACAATAACACGCCATTTGTAAATTTGTAGGTTGGACGAATTGACATTGTAGACGTCAACGTTGACATTTCACGTTTGGTTATTGGAAAAAGTGAAGTTTAGTAATTTTTTGTCGTGTTTTTTAATAAAATCAAATTTTATTTTTATTATATATTTTTGAATGTATTAAGAGTGTGACTAATAATTGTTGCTGTATTATGCAATTACATTACCATTCTTACACTAAAAATAACGAACGGGGTGGTTCTGGTTAGGTTCGTAGGCCGACATACCCTGCGAACCCGCTACTAAGAAAACTTGGATGCAAGAGCGAGCGAAGCGAGCTCGGGACTTCGGGGCACCCCGACACGGACAGGTTAGGTTAGAAGGGGATGGCGGGGTCGAGTGAACGAGTGAAGCGAGCGAATAGACCCCGCCATCCCTGCACGGGTTAGTTTCCAATCATTTGTTTTTCTCAAGAACGGTGCGTCCCCTTTACGTAGGAGTGATGTCAGGGCACAGAGGGCACCCCCCTCACCCTTCCGCTGTCAAACGATACAAAATTTTTACCCGGTTCGCGTTTTAGCGCTATTCTAACCTCAAAACTTTAACCATGGATATCTCCATAACCATGGGGTTTCGGTAGGTGGGGGTGGTACTGGGGGTTTTAGCCCTCCCCCCCATTCCCGCCCCCGCCCCTCCGCCTTATTAAACTACGGTTCATAATGGAATTTTAACCATTTTTAGTCACTGTCACTACTGTCATGATCATTAAATATATTATTAGTTGTCAATCCAAAGTAAATCACGTATTTAATCACTAGGCAATCAATAGTCCACAAAACAAAATCCAAGTCGTCAATTAAACCAACAAATGAACACAAGTGCGCACAGTACGAAGCCAAAACAACGTGTGAGATAGATAGATCACCAACGCGTACGCCACTACTACTACCTGCTTCCCCGCCCCCCTACCCGCGTACGTACCCGGGTTACATGTCGCTAAGAGCGGATGAACACACACAAATAGACAGGTTTTTTTAAATTTCATTTTATTTAATTAGATAGCATGGAGTATATATAACGTATTGATGAATTACGAAAATAAACAAAGTTAGATTAGCTCGAACTAGTAGTAATAGTACTTAAATAGTACGTATATACATGTATCTACACATTACTTAGATGTTACATATGCTAAAAATGAAAGTACCCGAATATTTACCCATTCGGGTATTTTCCCCGGGTTTTTACCCTATTTTTACCCACATTTGGGTATTTTCCGGGTAAAATCCCATCTCTACTCCTGCCCAACCTGGGGGGGCCAAACGCCTCCTGCCGGAGGCTCTATGCGGGGATCGTGCGGTCCATGGCCCTTTACGGGGCCCCGGTGTGGGCGAGTGCTTTGAGGAAGCGGGCCGCCCACTACCTGAACGCGCCCCAAAAGGTGATGGCCGTAAGGCTAGTCCGTGGGTACCGCACGATCTCCCGCGAGGCGGCGAACCTCCTCGCCGGATTGCCGCCGTGGGATCTAGAGGCGATAGTCCTCGCGCGCCTGCATGAATGGCGCGCGGAGGCGCTGCACCGGGGGGTCACTCCGTTGCCGCGGCAAGTTGCTGCGCAGCGGACAGACCTCCGGTGCGATCTCATGGCGGCATGGAGACAGCGACTGTCGCAACCCCGTGCAGGGCACGCCACGATAGTGGCGGTAAGTCCCCTCTTTGAGGAGTGGCTGGAGAGGCGCCACGGCGCCCTCACCTTCCGTCTGACGCAGGTACTCACCGGACACGGTTGTTTCGGGAGGTACCTGCACCGAATCAGGCGGGAGGAAACGCCCGGTTGTCACCATTGTGAGGATCGGCCGGAGGACACGGTGGAGCACACCGTGGAGGTGTGTCCCGCTTGGGCGGAGCCCCGCCGTGTTCTCGTAGCGGCGATCGGCGGCGGCGACCTCTCGCGTCCGGCCCTGGTGCAAGCCATGGTCCGGGGCGAGGAGGAATGGGACGCCGTCGCCTCCTTCTGCGAAGCAGTGATGCTAGCGAAGGAGGTGGCGGAACGTGAGAGGGAGAGAACCTCTCGTCCCAGCCGCCGCGGGAGGCGCTCCGGACGTCGGGGGCCACGTGATGGCTTCCGGCCACCGTAGACGCGGGCCTGTGGACGGTGAGTGATGGGTAAGCTCGCCGTCCGTCCGTCTTATGACGACAACAGGCCGTGTCGACGGCGCGTTCGTGTTCCACGCGCGCCTCAAAGAGATGTCAGCAACATGGAAGGGGCCCGCAAGGGCCGACGCCTGTCGAGGCTGCGGGTTGTCCGCAAGGGATACCGAGGCCTCGACATGAAGGGCGAAGAAGGAACATGGGTGGTTTTTAGTCAGTAGAAGTCTGACACTCCCTTTCGCTCTGCCCAAGAGCGGGAGGGGTTATTTGATGATTTCCCACCCCCCAAAAAAAAAAAAAAAAAAGGGCAGGAGAATGATGATGCATATTTAAATCAAGTTTCGATAAATAAGAATATTCAGCCTATAATGTCGTTTGTTGAGCAGTATGGAAGAAAAAGACATGCAGCCCCGACCTCAAATGAATTGGGATAAGGGCAAGCGAAAGATGATGATGATGAATGTTCCCACAGCTGGGACACAGACCTCTTCTCTATGAGAGGAAATGGGCCCAGTGTGGGTTGGTAGATGTCACATGTCTTCGAATTATTGGTTCGAGGACATGTCGGTTTTTTCTCACGATATTTTTTTTCACTTGCTTAGATGATAAAATAGTGTTAAAATTCTAGTCATCCGTCCCAATAATTATAGAGTTTTTATACACAACACCAAAAAATGACAATATGTTAACAAATTTATTGTCAGTCGTCAAAACCAAGGACCAATCGAGATCGACTATTGTCTTAATCGAGCCAACGAGATGTTTAGTATTACTGGCCTGCGGCTTCCCTGCATTGAGGTCAGGAATTATCCCAAGGGAATTTACGACCGGGATAAAAATTATCCTTTGTCACGGGATAAAAATTATCCTTTGTCACGGGAAAAAATTATCCTTTGTCACGGGATAAAATGTATCCTATGTCACGAGATGAAAATTATCCTATCATAACCAAGGTTCAATCTCGTTTGCTAGACCAAGACTTCGATAAATAAAACATAATGAATAAATAAATAATTTAAATAAAACTGTATACCCATTCCGCCACTCATTTGATAGTTACAATAGTGTGTTTGACGGGAAAAAACACTTTATGTTTAAGGCATTAAGGTTTATATTGCAACACTTTTCGAAAAGCCGATTTTGACTTAGAACTACCTTACTTTTAATTTTTGGTGCCTACTCAAATCGGTGCATTCCTTTTGAATACATGAACACACATCAAAACACTAATAAATTTAGTCGGAAACACCAATTTTATTTATTTAATGAACTGAAAAACTTTCCACATGAGACCAAAATGGTAAAAGTAAAAAAAAAAACTGCGCAAACAACTTTCTATTACACGCTGTATAAACGTTACTTAAACCAAACTTTGACTAAGACATGTTTTTGTCTCTATCTAACAATTATAGTTAGACACTTGAGCAACAGTGACAGAAACAACCCTTAGCCAATGTATGTATGTGCTAAGGAACGTTTATAGATCGCAGCCTAACACCCAACGACAATTCTTTAACCTCTTATGAAATCCGAGGCTTTCATTCAAACGATTTGTTAATATATTTTGAAATATAATAATCAATCTGACTACCAAAACTTTTGAAACTATACTCGGCCCAAAATCTCGATTCACAAGCAAGCAAAAAGCTGTACCGTTATCGACAAAAACTCTACATAGTGACATCACTATTACAAGGTTATCGACAAAACACTGCGATTCACTAAGCTTCAGGTGCGAAAGAGAGCGTAAATGATGTGCTATCTCGCTCATACACTTTTCATTTACGGCCAAAGTATAGTTTAGTATCAACCAACATCCTAGAACACGAAGAAACCACTCAAAACTGAACCCTAACACTTCGAAATAAGGTCTAGTTTTGTTGAAACCACATCCTAACGCAAAACACCCAATACACAACCACTCAAAATGAAACCTTAACACCGTAGCCACAAGGTCTATTTTCCCGTCAAACACACCACACTTATGTTACCTCACGCACCGCCAGTGTCCGTATATATATTATAATGTTCTAAATTGACAATGTCACTCAGTCTTCTTTCTTTTCTTGTTGGGATTTCGGCGACCCTTCGGCTGAAGGGGGCCGATCCGATTCGCCTTCTTCGGTTTCTGGAAAGAGATAGATATATCTTGAAATAACATAACATTACTCCTGTAATCCCCGCAAAATTACGCAAAGGTGTACCTTATAGTACACCCACCCCTCATGTAATAGGGAGCCTATTGTAATACGAAACGATGTGTGAAAAAAATAATAAAATCGATCGAAAAAATGGCTTAGTTTTAACTGATTTTAAATGACATGCTCGACAAAGACAGTGGTACGAAAAAGTGACGTCATATTTTCTTACCACCATAGTTACGTAGTACAAACGGCCGTTTTGACGGGCAAGGATAGAAAGTGCCCCCACCAAAAACTTGTAAAGCGTGTAGCTACTCCATTTTTTTATCGATTTTCTAACTTTTTTTTCACACATCGTGTTATTTTATGTTGGTTCCTTGAAAAAACATGACATTTTTGTGAATTTTTAACAGTAGTTAAATACCCAATTGCCGTCAACAGGACACAAATTCAGACGTCACCACAAAATCAACAATGAGTGTTGAAATATTCTAACGAACGAACGTTTACTTCCTGCCTAGCTACACAGTTCATCGAACTTGTCGTCGTGCTTGCCATTCGGTACGTGCGTTTTGCTACGGTAACGATAGATTGTGATGAATTAAAGGGCAATGCCGATTTTAGGCCCAAGACTGCCCACGTTATTTGTTTTATTAAAAAAACTTATATAAATTTTTCTCTGTTATTCACGATGCAATAGAAGTTGGAAACATTAAAAAATAAATAAAAGTAACTATTATGATAAAAAGTTAAAAAGTCAAGCTCACGTCTATTACCTGTGAACCTTACCTACGATTTTGATATTATCTATGTCTCATTCTGTATCTGTGGCTGTACTGAATAAAGTGGAATTATGTTTTTTTTATGTAAATAGAAAATCACAGTTTCATTTAAATATAATCATAAACCATAATAGCGATTTACAATCGGCATAGAATACATATTATAATAAATTCAATGATCTACAATGCACCGATCGATACTTTTTTATGTAATGGCAACACTAAAACTTGTCAGTTGACAATAGAAGTGTCAAAAGCTATTTACATTACTTTGCTTGCCTTTTTTTGGACGATGTGTTAATAGTGTATGATGATTGATGATACATTTGATAAATAAAATGTTGACTAGTAATATGGTGTTTTATTTTCAACTATCTAAAATATTAAATACTATAATATGCTATAATAATTATGTTATGTAAGAAGAGTTTTCAATAACTTCTTAACACTTGTGTACGGCACATTAAAAAATAAAAAACCTTATAATTTGGAAACTCTGACTTTTTTCAATAAGTTTCTTTTGTCAATAAATTATTTGTGGTGTAAACTAATATTAGCACTCGGTCTTACATGTGGGCACTCAGGGCCTAAATCACTACGGCGGCCTGGCATTCCCCTTTATTGGTTTCCCATAATGTTTTTTTCAACACACTTGCTCATAAAGTGGCTCTAATTTCACCGCAATTAGGCATGTAATGACATCTGTAATCAAACTGTGAATTTTTCATTACCATTATTCACAAGTGAGTTATAGGTTTTTTTTTTAATTTTTTGATTGAGTTGCTTTGTTTTTAAAAAAGTTTCGATGCTAAAAAGATTGTGTTCAATACTACAAATAAATTAATGTACCTATTCTTTGCTCATTTCATGCAACTTCGAATTTAAATAGATAATTTTAACTTGTATTTTATACGTTTTTAATAAATAAAACTTTTGTTTTCTTTGTAGTAAAAAAAAAAAAAATTTGTACGTGACTGCAACACTATCCGCGAAAAGTAAAAAAAGAAACCTCATCCTTTTAGTCTATAGCCGATCGCCATTGTTAGATGCGCGCGCAGGAAAACTGATTAATTTTTCCCGCCATGGCGAAATTTTCTTCACAAGTGTGTTGAAAAACGTCGTATGATACACGTGTGTATTGATGATTACCGTCCTCGGCTCTCTTAAGACCCTCACCTGACGGCTCGGGTCTCAATGGCGCCTCAGCGGTAATCACCAACGTTACACACTTATACCATAATGTACTATTATTGTGTTCTTTCCTTTCGCTGACATCTCTCTGAGGTGCGCGTGGGACACGCAGAGGCGCCGTCGACACGGCGTCCCTTACACCTTACAACCTGTATTCTATGAAACTAAGTACTAACCTGGCTTCATAGTCGCGTCTACCGGATACTTATCATCATCGCTATCGCTGGCTGAGCTGGCTGGAGACGAGTCGTCTCCGCCGCTACCTGTGATGTACAATTATGTGTAATGGAGGGGAGTTATTTGGGATACCACTGTTAAATGTAATATGGTTCATGAACTTATGGTAAATAATACACGTAGACAATAAGAACTATAATTATTTACAGTGTCTGATAGGTATATTGATTTAAGAAAAAGTGTGTCTGTACCATATTTACGGCCGATTTCTGTATAAGCTGTATCAGAAAGTTTTGGTCATATTTAGGCATAGGGATGTTTCGTGACTTAAAAAAATATGATTCTAAATAGTCCGTCTGTTAATTTATCGAACAATATTGGATACGTATTTTTTGTTTTATTAAATCAATAAAAATTGACGCGTCAACAATTTGAGTGGGGGGTTGTGACGTCACTCACCGGTAAAAAATGTCATACTAATGTCTTAGAATATGACGCCACACGAGTTTTCAAAGCACTGTATAGTCTTCATTGTTTGTTTACGTGAAAAAAACACAAAAAAGTGAAAAATAACTTTAGCTTCTGAAGTCGGTGACTTTTGTTTGTTTTATTCAGTTTTTTTGTCACCGACTTCAGAAGCTAAAGTTATTTTTCACTTTTTTGTGTTTTTGAAGTCGGTTTTATTTTTTGCAAAAAAGTTTTTTTATTTTTCCATTTTTAGTTGTAATATCCTTTACAAATATCCTTTACAAATATTTGATATTCATTAATTTTACGTTGTTAACAATACATGTCACGGTAATAGGCTTATCCGCAATAAAATGGAACTTAACATACCTAACTCTCGAAATCTGGGCGTCCTGTACACATCTGCGTACCCCGTCAGAGCATACAGGCGTGATGGTAAGTTAAGATGTTGCGTAAACAATAAACATACAAGCGATTACAGCAATCACGACAGATTTGCCGTCTATTTTTGAAGAGTTCTATTGTATATCTCCGAAGATCAGGATCAGATCTTCACCAAATTTAAATGGGACCACCTCAGGAGTATACTCTTTCAAATAAAAAAAGAATTTTGAGAATCGGTTCACAAATGGAGGAGAAATCAGGTAACATACATAAAAAAAAAAATTAAAAAAAAATACATACACACGAACATATAACCTCCTCCTTTTTTGAAGTCGGTTAAAAAAGAAAAATACGTGTCCAATATTTATTGGTAATCTATCTGACGGACTAATTAGATTTTTTTTGTTAACTACCCTATTTGGTTTAGACTATAAAACTGAACAACTTTTTCTATGGTACAATATTGGGTATCGTATGTCTAACACATACATACACATATCTGCCGTAACTTGCGCAATTTTTCTACTTCTATATCTAAGAAAAATTACACATTGAGGAGGTTTTGCATGGTTTGGTTGCCGACTAGCATTATTTTTTGCGCGTATAAGTCCTTATACGCTTGCGCGCTTACACGTGCACCACATTTAATCACGCGGTTATTCCGTATGCGTTTATAAAATATTTATTTGCTATACCTGCGTGGAGCCGTCGCTGATAAGCGCGCAAACGCTTGTACAAGCGGCATGTGACGTAAATGGCGCACACACACATTTAAACCCTGCCTTTAAACCAAGAGTGAACAGACATCTTCTGGGTATGCTCATTACATCAGGTCTATCCTCATCCATTGCTTTCCATCAGGCGTGAACGAGGTCAAAAGTAAGACCATTTTGTAATCAAAAAAAGTGTACGCGCCACAAAATATGCTCGTCTGAAACCGCTCTAAATAACAAACAAATTGAGCTTTGGCAAAAAGTTTGCCGATTCTGTCAATTTCTGTATTTTACAAAAAAAACGTTAATAGTGTTGAAAAAAACTTATTTACTTATGCAGATTATTCTAACCTGCACGCATTGAATCTGTCTCGACGCTGCAGGCAAAGAAAAACTCGCCTGGACAGAGATAATTTTAATTATTTTCTATCTACGCTATTATTATAAAGAGGTAAATTTTGATGTGGGGGATAAACTTCGGAACTCCTTTTCGATTCCGAAAATTCTACAATCGGAAGCTACAATATCCAGGGATATTGTAGAAAGATTTTTTAGGTTCAAAGGTTATATTTAAAACGTTTCCATGGGATAATTTCGGGCTAAAACGCAGGCGAAACCGCGGGCAAAAGATATACGTCATTAAAAGACTCATGTTCTAACAGAGTGAATTTACATAAAATGACTGGGGATACCACACAATGAAATGCAAGGACAATAATCCATGTTTTATGCTAGCAACTATAATCTTTGAACAGTATCCTCGATCCAAGAGGACGTTAGTGTGGTGCCTGTCTGCAGGATATGTTCCACCTCTTTTTCTGTCCGTTCTGCATAAGAACCTGCACCTTCCAGGATTTAAATGAAGCTAACAGAAGATCAATGCTGGTGCCTACTTACTGGTCTCATACTATTTGAGTTACGCGAAGAAGGAAAACAAAACCTTTTTTTGTTTTTGGTGGATGGAAAATCATCAGATGACTCCTCCCGCTCTGAGCGGTGCCGAAGGGAGTGTCAGACTTCTACTGACTAAAAACCACCCATGTTCCTTCTTAGCCCTTTGTGTTCCGGGGCCGCGGAACAAGAACCTTACCTCGCATAGAATTATTCTGTATAGCCGGTAATGGCCTGGCGGCAAGCAGGGGCGCTGCCGGTCTTTGTTTGCGGGCGGGGTTGAAGCGGCCGCAGTAAGCACACACGTAGGACACGTAGTCGAATTCCTCTGCCATCGCCATTCCTGGAGAAAAATAAATTTAACATAAGATCACGCCTGTTATCCCCGAAGGTATGTATCCACAGATATAGATAGACCTAGATAACGCAAGTATCACGATCTGTATGAAAACCAAACGTGCCATTTTTTTGACTACCTATTATGACGTCACAAGCACTACATTTAGTGATGGAAAATCAAATCGATTCGAAGACGCCGCCGCGTACGGCGCCCCCTTCGCCCCAACCCCCGCCTTGCATTAGCGCCGACGTCCGACTAGTGCTATACACCGATGAAGACTGAGCGCCAAAGTGGCCACTTACGATTTTTGTACGTAAGCTAGGCACGCGAAGTATTGAAAAAACAGAAAGCAAGTTGCGCGTGCGTTATCTAGGTCTATTTATATCTGTGGGTGTACTTCAGGGGTACACCTACATTTAGTAATTTACAAGTTATGTTTAAGTCCCATGTAATAGGGGGCGAGCCATTAATCGGATCTACGCTTTAGAATAGGGAACTACAGTACTTTCCTTGTGACTTTGACTGTAGATTCGCTTTTTTTGTTTTGTTTTGACGTTCAAAAAAGTCTTTTGAATGTTTAAAATGTCATGTCTTGAGTGTAAATGTCTAACTGCTGTACTCAGAGAGCTTTAATGATTACTAGACCATCACTTAGTAAGGTTTTGACAGTTTTGTCATACAAAAGTATGTCAAATCTTTACTAAGTGACGGGCTAAGTAATCATTAAATATCTCTGAGTACCGCAGTTATTGATATAAATGGTGGAGTTTTGAATAACACTTACCTATTTATTTACCTTAATCACAGTCCAACCTACATCATTTTTCATTACAATTTAGTATCTATGTTAGTGCAAACAAAACAAACACAAGACAACACACAACTAGAGGATGTTTCATGCCACACGGAAAATATCAACTTCAAATATTGGATTCGATATCTTTGTCTTTGGGATCATAATTTATGCCTATCCTATACCTTTACTACTTCTGAGAAATTCCTGAAGGGAAAACATAATATAATTTGCCCGACACGCTTGCAATTACTAGACCTGGACCGACGAAATTAGCGACCTCTTCAATAGAACTCTTTCAATAAGCCTGTTCAATAAATATCTACTACAGTGCCCGGCGATAAATATTGCACATCGACCTTTAGAAAGAGACAATCGGCTAATTTAGGCTTCGTAGAGCGTTATCTCTGTCGCACGAAATACAAACAGTCCGGTATCTATTAGGAGCTGTTAAAACAATTATGATTTGCTTCTTTTGATAATTCTCTTTATTCTTTGTATAAAATACACCAATTTCAAACAGTCGATGTGCAATATTTATCGCCGGGTACTGTACAATACTTAATTGACACGCGAAACCGTGTTGCTGGCATTTTATATTGTAACCTTTGCTGTAAAGAACTTAAAGCACCTTTTAGATAATCAAACTTACCATTATGCGAAGAGCATTCGGAACATATAAGCGCCATGCGATGGTTGGGGCCGTCCTTCAGCAAGAAATCCACCACTTTATCCAAAGCTGAGCGGTTCCTTTCGGGAAGCGGGCGTGGTAGTTGATCGGACTGGAAAATAAATCACAACATACATAAAAACACGCCTGTAATCCAAAGAAACGATGTGTGGCGACAGCGACATCTAATTTAAAAAGAAAATCCTACATCGCGCTATCAACTTTATCCGCGACATTAGCGTAATAGGGTGTAAAAGTACCCTTAACGCAAACGAAGGGCACTTGTTCTCCCCACCACTGCGATCATTTTTTTGTTCTAGGCCATACCCGGGACTCTGACCCCCAATATCTCCGTAACTAGGGCGTTACGGAGATATTGGGGGTCAGAGTCCCAAATTTTTCACAGCTGTTTTTGTAAATACTGGTATTTCAGGTTATAACTTTATTTAAATTACCTCCATGACCCGTTTACTATTCAAAGCTTCCACTAGCACAATGTTTTAAGAGTGCTACATTGAGTTTTAACGTAAAATGTGATTTTTGACCCCAAAAAAAAATCGTTTCCAAGCAAAAATTTTTGCGTATGGTTACTTAGTGTGATGTACAGAATGCTTGGTTAATGGCTGTGTGATGGGTTGATTTACACCCTGTATAGAAAATCCCAACTTACATATATTACGAGTATGTCGGGCAATTAGCCCACCTAACACAACACCTGTCTGGTCGGAGGATCCCTCCCTTTTCTATGGGGAATGAGGAACTTTACACCCTGTTCCGCATATCCCCCAAAGATGAATGAACTGTGTAAAGAATGATATGGCCAGAAAGATGACGAGTAATACTCGTAGATAAATACAGAAGAAGAAGACATGCTGCGACGGCCCCAAATAAATTGGTATAAGGGTAGGAGATCGATTACGCAGCAGGTTCAGAAGGAGATGGCGAGATAAGCTGGACTCATTCTCAAAGGGTTGGCTTACAATCCCACTACATCGCTAAAAGTGGAAGAAGACGGCACGGTTGGCGTAGTGGCTCAAGCAATGGACTGCTACGCTGCGTGTCGCGGGTTCGATCCCCGCACGAAACAAATATTTGTATGACCTACAGATAATTGTTCCGGGTCTGGGTATTTGTGTATGTGAGTTTAAATGTTTGTGAACGCATCCACGATACAGGAGAAATTCCTAGTGTGGGGCAACGTAAAAAAAAATAATAATAATAATACAAAAACACGCCTTTTGTTAACAGCATGTATTTTTTTATGATGGAAAGCGATGAATGAGGTCTATGATGCTACGAGCGTGCCCAGAAGATGTCTGTTCACTCTTGTTTGGAAGGCTTGTTTAAAATGTGGGATACACAGATGCAGGTAGTTCCACACTTTGGCTGTGAGCATGATAAATGTGGAGGAGAAGCACTGAGTAAGCCCCTTCGCACATGGCGTCGAATCGTAAGCGTATCGTAGAACGCGCGTAGTACGAGAGCAATACGAGCAGGAACATGTTCAAACAAGTCCGCACACGAGGCGGTGTTGCAGCGTATCGTATGAGGTGTTCATTGTCATTACGATAGTCGTAACGTACTGGCGTAAAAAAGGGAGCGACAAAAAAAAAAATTATAATGAATACTGCAAAAGAGAATTTGTGAGCCTAATCGAAACATTTCCTTGCCTATATAATCATTCATTAAGTGATTACTCGTTCGCTTCGTACTAGTTCACGTGCAGCAACAAACAATCTTTTCTTGTAATTATTTGCGATGTAAGATGGATCCAATGAGCACGTCGCTTTCTACTTCTAACGAAATCAAATAACAAGAAATCCTCTTCGTCTGAAGAGAAGGTAAGGTCATCAATAAATTCCCCAAACACATCTGATACGCTTGACGCCATGATTTCAACTGAGATATTACAAAACGATACGTCTACGCGACGATTCGTTTGTAGAACACTCCGCGTTTCGTGCGCGTAGCGTAATTACGATACGCGCACGAGACAACTACGCCTACGACCCATGTGCGAAAAGCCTTAGACTTATCGTGATATCGACCAAGTGTAGGTGGTACGCCGCAGTACGTCTACTAGTCCGGTGGTAAAATGGTGATAATGGGATCAGTTCGTAGAACTCCTGCGCACACTTTCCAAAGTACATGATGATAATGTGATAAGGTAGTCAGCATCAGAAGTAGATTATTTTTTTTTAATACAAACTTCTTAGATATTACTCGTTACTAACAAATTATTGAAGAGTAAGGAATATTTTAAAAGAATAATTTTCTGAAACATTAAAAATAACAGCTGGAATCCTATACATCAAATAACTAAAATTCCGAAATGTAAAGCTATTTATGTTGTCAGCAACATAAATAGCTTTACATTTCGGAATTTTAGTACGATGGTACGGTCAGCCGTACCATCGGCAAAAAATAACTTAAACACTCACCATGAGCCGGGCCCCCCTGTATCCGGTAGTAGGCGTGTTGTTAACCGCCACCAGCATCCGGTTGTTGTTGACGGGGGTCGACATCATTGCTAGTTGTCTCTGGCGGATCTGGCCTGGGGTCGCTGATGATTTTCACGTCAATAGTTTTAATAGTGATCAGATTTTTATAGTTGAAACAGATGGTTGATGGTTAAAATATTGATGCAATTATGCCTGCTAGTAGATATTATAATTTTCACATACACACACGTAACATCACGCCTGTAATCCCCGAAGGGTTAGGCAGAGGTGTACCAATGAGTTCACCCACATATCGCCAGTTATGTTTAAGTCCCATGTAATAGGGGGCGAGCCTATTGCCACCAACCGGGCATAAAGTAGTATTAGTTTACAATTATACAATAGTTTACTTAAATTATTTTTAATGTGTATAATGAAGTTTTTATACGAAGAGACAGTCTATAGAACTTTCAGTGGACACTTAGATGAATGAGAGTATAAACATATTATGATACATTTTTTTTGTTTTTTTGATGTATTTAGGAAAGGACCAGAACATACAAGGACCGGATTCAATGCTTTAATTTATGCTGGACGTGCTCAATAAAAAAAAAAAACCTCTACAGTGAAGTGGTGCAGGGTAAAAAAACATGCTTCAGACTGGAGACATGCTTGAAAGATTACTAAGAAGGTTTGTGTACAAAGGATGACTTTTCATTTGTCGGCCATACCCGACCTTAGCGTTCAAAAGATTGAAAATAAAAAAAATACTCGTCAAGAAATACTAAGAAGGTTTGTGTACAAAGGATGACTTTTCATTTGTCGGCTACACCCGACCATAGCGTTCAAAAGGTTGAAAAAAAAAATCCTCGTCAAGAAATACTAAGGTTTGTGTACAAAGGATGACTTTTCATTTGTCGGCCATACCCGACCGTAGCGTTCAAAAGATTGAAAATAGAAAAATACTCGTCAAGAAATTCTAACGTTTGTGTACAAAGGTTGAATTTTTAATTTGTCGGCCATACCCGACCGTAGCGTTCAAAAGATTGAAAATAAAAAAAATACTCGTCAAGAAATACTAAGAAGGTTTGTGTACAAAGGATGACTTTTCATTTGTCGGCTATACCCGACCGTAGCGTTCAAAAGATTGAAAATAAAAAAAAAATCATCAAGAAATACTAAGAAGGTTTGTGTACAAAGGATGACTTTTCATTTGTCGGCTATACCCGACCGTAGCGTTCAAAAGATTGAAAATAAAAAAAATCCTCGTCAAGAAATACTAAGAAGGTTTGTGTACAAAGGATGTCTTTTCATTTGTCGGCTATACCCGACCGTGGCATTCAAAAGGTTGAAAAAAATACCCCTCACCATAAACAACTAAGAAGGTATATGTACAAAGGATAGTCTACCTGGGATCGGCGAGCTAGGGGAATTACCGGGAACGTTGGTTGACGGTACGAACGCCTTCAGCGCTTTCGACTGCTCGTCCGGTGTTCCGTACTTGTCTAGGATTTCTTTTGCGACCTGTAATGAGTAATGCTGTTCATTAGTTTTATTGCTAAATAAATATCCTTCGATTGCTTCTTTGGTCTAGTGGTGGATAATAGACCCATGCGGCATCACGACCATAAAATAAAACAGGAAATGAAAATGTTTTTGCAATCATTATTACACTTTTCTTTACTAAATCGGGACGGTGTGCCGTACCTGACTTCTCTGAGAAGACACAGCCGATACAAACTCAGAGGTCACTGTCTCTTTTAAAGTCCAGATATTGGTCAATTCATATGAGGAACATGCAGATTAGTGTCTGAGATGGTATTTTGAAGAAAGAACCACACATATTTGAATTACTGAACGTCATTGCAAACTATAGTCAATTGAGCCACTTACCTTATATGTCTCAGTATTCATCACTTCTTCTAAAATCTTCTTTTTCTCGTCTCTCATCTTGCTTAGTTTGAGCCTATTCTTGTTAAGGGACCAGTTATAGTACCAAGATATAGCTGACCTTAAAAATACTACTCTGAAAAACAAGAAGAGAATCTGTTTAACTCGAGCTCGCTTCGCTCGCTTTTGCATGCTGTGTTTTCCTTGCCGCAATGCCTTTTCGGCAAGGAACACATAGCATGTTGCATACTATATTGAGGAGTGTTGGTGTTTATTTTAAGTAAATAAAAGATCAACAAGTTCATCATCATCCACCGTCCAAATTCACCCACCGCTGGGTAGAGGCCTCTCTTTTCTCCATGTTCCTGTGGCAGCCTCATCCAAGTTTTTCACTCAATAGTACCTAGGTCGCCTGCCCATCTCACTATCGGACAACCCCCATTTCCCAGTTCTTGAACGTCATTCGGCGATAGCCTTAGTCCATATGTCATCTCTGTGCCTTCTAGGTGTCCTGCAAACTCGAGTTCGGAGTTCGGTTCGGAGTTCGGTTCGAGTTTCATAACGCGATTTAGTAGATGAACCATCTAGTGGACTATTATTTTTCTGACTACGCGGACCGACTCGTCTTCACTTGAATCGAATGGCGATCTCTTATAGGTAGCAGCTAATTCGCTACATCGTTGCAGTTGCTACTTTCAAATTAGAAGAATACAATCTATTGTTAATAAATATTTAGTTGTCGTTGTGAAAAAGACGAATTAGTTTATTTCTGTAGGGCTAATTTAATAGGTCACATTTGAATTAGTTTTAGCTTCATAGTGAGCTTCATTCTACGCGTGGTGGAATAATATCCCATTCCCTCATAAAGAAGGGGCCTTATGCTTATGCTTAAACAAATAATTTCCATAAAAAAGAAATACTCACAAAATAGGCAGAACCAACAACGGTGACGCATAAAGCAGAGAGTACATCCAGTGCTGACTCTTCCCCACATACATATAATAGTACAATATAGCGAACAGCACATACAACCCCACGGAGTACGCCATTATGTACCCTATGACCCGTTTGTGGGTCTGTTCCTTGTATTGGCCATCTCTTTCGATGCTTTTGATGTCCGATTCGAGTCGATCCAGCACTTCAATCGTTGTTTTCTTGCGCTGTAGAAGGAGAAATCAGGATTTAGAGAATAAACAAAAACATACATAATTTCGCGCCTGTAATTCCCGAAGGTAGACAGGCTTTCAGTTTTCTGAGGTGGATATAATAATAATTAATTTAACAAGATCATTCCAAACATAACTGTCGGCGTGGTGTCTTAGACCTTTGAGTTTTACTATAAGTCACATTCAGTAAAAAAATAATGTTCCTAAAGAGCATGTTCCTTGGCCACTGGCGGTAGACCTGAAATTCTAGAATTTACTATCATCAGCAATCCACCGAAGCGCAGCTCAGGCGCACTTTTCTTGAATGGCCTCTCGCAGGTAAACGTATGAGGCTGGCTTATGCTTTACCAGATACCTTCACCCAACGGCATAAACCTAAGTGACAGCGCGCTAAGGGCACCCCCTGTGGAACACGAGTCTCGGCTTAGGGCGTCACTGGGGAGGGTAGCAAGAAGAGGGTAGCAAGGAGACAGGCTGGATCTGAGTGAGATCATTAATTGGGAGCTGATTTAACACTACTGGCTCAGCATCGCGGGCTGGCTCAAACAAGGGTCGGTGAAGGAAGCAGGCGCAAAGGAAGGACTCACACCAAATAGTTCATAAATAGTACACAAAGAAGCAGATATTCTTCAGAAATAAGTTTGAAAACCATCAAAATAATAATGCCTCAAAAGCACATTGCCAAATCTCTCATTACCTACTAATACATTATCTGTTGTGTTAGGCCGACCAAAATAACTACGGTTACTAATCATACGAGTTGGCATGAGATCCGACAATGGATTGCACATTAAATAGGCCTTCTTGGTTAAACCGACTGTTCACCTGAAGGCCTAGAAAAATGTCATACTATCAGCGATAAGGGGCCGTTCAAGTATTACGTGAACAGATTAACTACAATTATTTACCCCCCCTACCCCCTTGTCAGCAAAAGTAATCAAAGCTATGACCCCCTCCTCCATGCTTACGTAAACATTGCTTAATGCATTTTTCTTATAATGTATTCTGTTTTTTATTGATTCATGGGAATCCCCGAAAATGCGTTTCGTTTTCAAGCATAGACACTGTGTGGGTTGCAATATTATGTGTAAAAAGTAACCATGTAGACCCCCCCACACCCAATGTCATCAAAAATAAGCAAAGTTAAGACCCCCTCGCCCCCCTATTAGTGCTTACGTATTAATACTTGAACGGTCCCTAACGATGATGGTAAAACGAAAAATGTCCATCATCTGCTTTGCCTTTTCCCAACTATTTTGGGGTCGGCTTCCAGTCTAACCGGAAGCAGCTGAATACCAGTATTTTGCATGATGCGACTGCCTATCTGACCTTGCTAAGACTGTTAGTCTGACTTTCGGGCCACTGACTGTAACGACTGTAATTATCAGCTTAGCCTTTTCCCAACATGTTAGGGTCGGCTTCCAGTCTAACCAGATTCAGCAGAATAGCAGTATTTTATTTTACAGCCGAGTCTAACGGCTTAACATGCTTTCCGAGACACGGAGGACTTCTTACTTACTTATGTAATGGGTGGTCACCTATCCATAGATCAACCTAGACAAGCGCCGCTTAACCTGAAGAACAACCTGAACGACTTATAATAATAATAATAATCATTTGTTTCCGGAAATTTCCCATAAGAATAAAATTCGATTACAAATTACAAGAAATATTAAATTATAGTAGCCACGAACTCCTTATGATGACGATAAATAGGCATTGAGAATCAAAGGTAAATAGAACTATATGGCTATTAAGCAATAGAGGTCTATTTCCAAGACCACACGAGTTGACGTGATTGAGACCGATAACGACTTATCCGCCACGCTTGGTATGCAGATTGTTGATAAGAAACGATATCGTTAATAAGAAAATCTTACTGCATGGATTTATAATAGAACTAAGGTAACGGTCATGGAAACTGTTTGGTTACGATTTGCGACTCATGATTTGTATTAACCCCGCTTGATAAAAACTGGCCAAGTTCAAGTCGGACTTGCACATGAAGGGTTCCGTACCATCGCAATAGGGGGCTTCCTATTTAATTTGTATTATTTCTGGTTTTACCAGCGACAGAAATACTCATTTTGTGATAAGTTTTGTTTTTCTTAGTGTTTGTATGAAGGACAAAGTTATATTTGTGGTTTTTTAAATGTGCTATATTATTATCTCAAAAACTACTTACGTTAAAGTTTTCATGTCGATCTACAGCTCTCAGATGTCAGATGTCTTAGTTTCAAAGTTAGAGGCACACATTTTACCACTTTGGAAGTGTCTATCTTTCAAACTATTGACTTTGAGAAGAAATAGTTTCAGTAACCTCAATGTCATTTTTAAAGACCTATCTTTAGACACCCCACACGAATAGGTTTGATGAAAAAAGTTTCTTTTACTTTCAGTTATATGTATGGGGCAGCCTTTAATCTTTTATTTTTTCTATTTTTGTGTAAAAATCGGGAAGCGGTTCACAGAATACATCTTCCTACCAAGTTTCAACTGTGTAGTCTTAATAGTTTCCGAATATAGAGGCTGTGACATACGGACGGACACACAGACAGACATGACGAATCTATAAGGGTTTCGTTTTTTTGCCATTGCGCTACGGAACCCTAAAAATGACCGACTGCCAACCTGACTTCCAAAATTTATTCAGTAACTGAAATCTAACCTTATCCAAAAAATTAATCTGTGCCTTAGGTACTTCGTTATTGAAAAATCTTGGTTACCCGAATGCGCAGTACCATATTCACTTTCTACAATTCAAGGACGTTTTAAAATAAAAGTTCGATCTTCAATTGACGTCAACCACTCGAAAAGACTACAAATAAATTGACGCTGTAAAACAGCACTAAATTCTGATTTTATATCTAGACTTTACAGCGCATTAGATCATAACTCCTGATCAAAATACTGCTATAAAAACGTGTGACACGTTTCTTCAATAAAGTAAGATTTTTTAATGTGTGTTACTTTTTATGCAACGCACGATCATGGAATTATTAAGATGAATTCTATACTGACTGATGATAATTAGTAAAGTTGTCGTGGTATGGGCATGTGATGCGGAGGAATGAGGAAAATTTCGTGTAGAAAGTTTTGAATATGAATGTTTCGTATAAGAGTAGAGGAAGGCCCAAGAAACGACAGATGGACTGTGTTAAGCATGATAATTATGGCAAGAAAGGAGGTAACTGACGAGATGACGAGTAGAGAAGTGTGGAAGAAGAAGACATGCTGCGCCGACCCCAAATGAATTGGGATAAGGGCAAGAGATTTCTGTACTGTGGAGGCTTCTAAGAGAATATTGTATCGATCCGATCTTTGACAGACGGTACAGAACGAGAAGCCGAAATGCTTGACAGCCAATAGCAGTCTTGCTAACGTGTATCGTGTGACTTAGTTTTGGGTTGTGGAAACAGTCTCTAGAAGTAAAATACTGGTATTCAGCTGTATATGGTTAGACTGGAAGCCGACCCCAGCATAGTTGTGAAAAGGCGACACCAATGATTTTGTGGGTCTTCACAACATCATATGCGTGGCCTTTTTAAAGCACTCAAAGTATTTTGAGTCATTGAAAAGATATTCGAAGTGCTAGAAGCGGTTTCTTACGTAGGTTGGCAAACAGGCCCACGCCACGGCGAGCACCCACCTATAGAAAGTGCACAGACCGAGATTGACGCAGGTTTTAACAATATAGACAGAAGTTGAATCTTAGAACAATTTCGGAACTAATAAACAATTAAGCAATGATGCGGAGGTTTGAGGAAAATGTCGTGAGGAAAGTTTTGAGTTTTGTGGTGTATAAAAGGAGAGGAAGACCAAAGGATTATATGGCAAGAAAGGTGTCTGATAAGATGACGAGTTTTAGGGACGTATGGCAGAAAAAGACATAATCCCCCACCGCCAAATGAATTGAGATAAAGGGAAGAAAATGATGAGGCATTTACGCATAGATCTCACCAAATAACAAGCCGAAACCAAAATGACACTCAAAATGCCACTAAACCTACTACGGTGCTATTCCTCTTTCCCGCTTTACCTAACTACTTGGTAACCGATAGCAATAAGTACTACTCTACTTATGGCTGTAAATTTACAACCTGTGCCAACCACAAAACGCAGAAACGGCAAATGAAGGTCCATCATTGTTCATCAAACCGCGAGGATGCGTTAGCGCAGAATTAATAGTGAGCATGCATAGTAATTGATACTAATTGCTGATGCTACTGCATATGAGCTGTTTAAGAATAATTAGGTTGGTAGGTAAACTGTTAATTAAGTGACTGATATTTGTTGTATCATCTTCCTCATTTATTTTCCTGAATACTGCTCATGGGACATGTGGACAAAACTTCCACACACGTTTCCATATCGCAGTTATGTTTTCTGACGAGGCAAAAATCTCCACACAATGGTTGCCGGAAGATGGACGGCAGCGCTGATGCGCTCAGAAAGAGGTGGGATGGTTCGAGGAAGCTCAGGAAAACAGCTCTTGGTAGGAAATAGGGGAAGCCTTTTCCAAGTAAGCAGTGGGATAGTTTAATAAAAAATTACAAAGAAGCTGTTTCAACTTCTAGACATAGCCTAAGATAGATACTGAACAATGTGATACCATAACGATGACGGAAAACGAAGTGGATTGACCATCATAGGTTAGGTACTTATGCTAATGCCACGGAGGTGGGGGGGGGGGGTCTTCAGTCAAAGTGGAAGACGGTGAATACACGTTGTAAGTGAATTTAGTTGTAAAAATAAGCTTTGTTAAACTGTGTCAGATTTTATCAAAACCGCGATAAATTCAGACGTAATAATGTCTGAATTCATCACAATTTCTTCAGTTTCGAACGTAATAAAAAAAGTTGTTAGATCGTGAGAGTGTCTGCAAAAAAGTGTACTAAGAAATGTCCTCAATTTGAATAATGACCCTGAAAGAAAGTGACCACTTTTCTTTGCACACTTCTTTAGTGCAAAAATATACCTAACGCTGTGATTTGAGAGGCTTTTAGTTGGTGAATTCAAGCGGTGGATGATGATGTGCTAGCGGCAGTTGCGACCACTAGACCAATGATGCAAAGGGTGGATCAAGGAACTTAAAAATACTACTGGGGCAAACTGAATGCGAAAGGCGGAGAATGGTACGTAACTTGAGATAAAGAGGCCTATGCCCAGCAGTGGACTAACTTGTACATTGAAAACTATCAAACTGTGTTTTTACAAAAAAAAAACAATTTCGTTGCAGACTACCAAAACACGTTCACTTTCCTTGAAAGTTTGAAGTTGACGGTAATTAGAGCATGTCTAACGCGTACTGCTTTACACGCCATAATAAACCTTATTCGAGTTACAATAAAAATGAAAACGGAACGTCCAAATAATTACTTTTAGGCGTTTTTGTCTTTAAGCTCCAGTGGTGTTTAACAATTTAGTACTTTACATTTAATAAAAATAAAGTTGAAAGTGATACGAACTGAGTAACGTATAGATCGTAGTTCTTGTTCGTGTTTAGTCTTTTGATTATGAAAGGTCTAAGCTGGCTGAATACGATAGATTATTATTATTGGTTGAAAAGAAAAAAAAACTCTTTTTGGTCTGCAACGCTTATAGGAAAGCGGAAAACGGATTGATAAGAAATGCACCGAACAGCGAAGAGTGGCAGAAGAAAGGGGGAGGCATACAGGGTGTAAATCAACCCATCACACAGCCGTCAACCAAGCATTCTGTACATCAAACTAAGTACCCCTACGCAAAAATTTTTGCTGGGAAACTACTTTTTTTTTTTGGGGTCAAAAATCACATTTTACGATATAACTCAATGTAGCACTCTTAAAACATTGTGCTAGTGGATGCTTTGAATAGTAAACGGGTCATGGAGGTAATTTAAGTAAAGTTATCACCTGAAAAACTAGTATTTACAAGAACGGCTGTGAAAAATTTGGAACTTTGACCCCCAATATCTCCGTAACTAGGAGGTTTCCAGGTATGGTCTAGAACAAAAAAAAATACCACAGTGGTGGGGAGAACAAGTGCCCTTCGTTTGCGTTAAGGGTACTTTTACACCCTTTATATGCAACAGTGGCTGAAATGATGATGATGAAAATGTCGCCACATTGGTCAATACAATACCATACGTGCCTCCATTTACAAAACATGCAATAAAATACGAATTGAAAGTTTTCAAACGACTGTACGTTCCTTTATCTTACGCATCTGGCATTGAAAACATCAGTCTGTAACACGATATAGATAACATCATTCCGCGGTACGTAGACTCTGGTATAAAGTACCTCTAACCATCTTAGTAACCCACACCTCTATGAGATCACAAATCACGAACTGACTCATAAAAATAAACCGTTTTATGCTACATTGTTTTACAATATCTCGTCATCATCTACCTAGCCCTTTCCCAACTATGGATGAGGTCGGCTTCCAGTCTAACTAGATGCAGCTGAATACCAGTATTTTACATGAACGACTGCCTATCTGACCTCTACAACCCAGTTAGTATTGGGAAATATGATACCTGTTGGTAAAACTGGTTGTCAGCCTTTCGCACCCCTTACTACCTGTTACGGTGGGACCACGTGCCTTCCGAGGTACGGAGGAAACTCAATATGTAATGGACGGTCACCCATACGCTTATAAATCTAGGTAAGCGTGGCTTAGCCTGAAGAATGATACGAGAACCTCATTGTCTTAGAATATCTATTCATTTTTTTATGGCTTCGATTTGCGATAACGCTGTGCGAGGCGTTGAACTCTTTAATCAAGTTCTGGGCCAATTTTACTTATAAAGATTGCCATCGACTCGTTAAGACTAACGGCTTCTCGCATACTGCGGTTTTCCATTGTATTACGTGACATAAGAAGAAGAATTGCATGGAACATCTTATAACTGAAAGGGAGAATTGGGAGAGGTCTTAATATTATGTCCTTGTCTAGCAGTGGTCTGCGATGGACTGAGAGAAGACAGAAGACACGGTGTTTTAGCTTATGTCTAGCATTGGACTGATAAATGGCTACAGGTTGCACTAGGAAATAAAAGAGCGTGAGATTAGGGAGATCAGGGGGGGAGGGGGGGGGACCTTAGATTTGTTGAAGAGCACTGAGAAAGGACTTTGCTATGGGAAATCAACAAATGACTTCTCCCGATCTGGGCGGAGCAGAAAGGAGTGTCCGACTCCTACTGGTTAAAAGCCATCCGTGTACCTTATAATGTCCCTTTGCGTTCCAGGTGAATCTTTCGAAGAAATTCCGCAACGTAATCTATATACTAGGTCCAAACGAAGTTGCAGACAACGGATTATCAAGGGGACCCCAACCAAAGCAACTTGGGTTAGTTTTTTTGGTGTTTGTTTTCCGAATCAATAAAAATCACCAAACTGAATGGAGTGTGCGTAAATCGATAAGATAATTCATTTACAAATCCAACGCTCAAGGTTATCTAAGCCGCGATAAAAATCAAAGCTGTAAGGTACTGAAACGACGCCACATAATCTACTGGAGATGGTACCCTAAATGCAGTGCTTACTGGTGAAGCAAAACAGTTATGTGGCCATTATGACCATATCAGACAACAAACGTCCACTGCTGGGAAAAGGGTTGAGCAATGGTTTGGTTCCCAGACGTCGCCACGCCGCGCGCCGTCTGTTCCAGAGATTGAGAAAATCATGAGATCAATGTCCCAGCGAGGTAATTTCGTAACAATATTTTGATTTGAAAGAGTGTCCATTGAGTGTCTTGCCCATTCTTTTCCATAGAGATCTACGCTTTGGAATGGGCAACTGCAGTTCTTTCACAACTTATTATGCCTTGTGACTGTGGCTGTAGCTTCGTTTTCGTTGTTTTTCTGACATTCAAAAGTGCCTGTAATTTTCTAATTTAAATAAATGCTTTGAGTTTGACCTCTAGAGCAGGTTTCGTTCATGGGTGAAAGTGCTAACTGTAGGCCAGAAAATGTTGGGCAGATATCTGGTGACATCAGATTCAGTACCTTATATTCTACAAAACATATTATATATATAATTGAGTTAGAAAGGCGATTAGTCAAATGGATTAATAAAGACAGACGTCGGGAGGCCTTATATGGACAAACATCGATATTTTGGTCATGTCCTTCAAAAAGGTCAGGGTCGCACTCATAACATATTGAAATTGTTGCCACACTTACATTGTAAAATAGTACTAAGTTATCTGAAATTAACTATTATTATTAACTGAGGCGCGTGTATGATAAAATGATTACCACCACATAACAATTATGGACTTAGTAAAAGAAGTATGTAGGTGTAAAGCCATTGGTACAAGAGTAAAGGAAGACCAAATAAACGATGGATGAGCTGTGTAAAGGATGATAATATGCCAAAAAAAGAAATGTCTCTCTATTCTCATGAGATGACTAGTAATAGAGCAGTATGGAAGAAGATAGGTATGCTGCGCCAATCCCAAAATGAATTGGGCAAGAGAGTGAAAAAGTGTGGCTCAGAGCCATTGCGGTCTTCCGCATCATCATTCTCCTTCCCTTATCCCGATTTATTTGAAGTCGGCGCAGCAGATTTTCTTCTTCCATTCTTCTCTATTCCTCGTCATCTCAGAAGACCCCACTTTTCTAGCCACATCATCGTTCATACAGTCCATCCGTTAGTATTTTGCTCTTCTCCTACTCTTATATTCATCCTCATTCACTTATGTTTAGTACCTCGGAAAGCTGTTGCTCCCGGCTGCCATAGGTATATAAATCTTTGGCAGTCGTTACAGGTAGTCAGTGACCTGAAAGTCTGACAACCAGTCTTACTAGAGGACATCGTATTATCTAGTACCTATTAACCGGGTTATAGAGGTCTGTTAGGCAGTCGCTCCATGTAAAATACTGAAATTCAGCTGCATCCAGTTAGACTGGGAGCTGACCCCAACATAGTTTTGGGAAACGGTTAGGCAGATAATGATGACAATCAGACAAAAAGATAAGTAGGTTTGCAGTGCAGCTACTCCAAAATTGCCTGCATAGGGCAAACATGTTTGTTATATCATAGCAAAGCGTTCTGTAGTTTCTGCCGATCCCCATGAGAAATGACATGAATAATTATATTATAAATTCCCAAGTTCAAAGCGAGCGAAGTACTATCGATTTAATTTAAACACATTCAAGGATACGTTCAAATCGCTTACGAAAACAATGCATAATAAACATGCCGTCAACAATACGACATTGTTTCAAACTCATATTTATTTAGTGTTGAATATTGATAAACATGGCTGTACTGTACTGTATTCTTCAAGTTTT
Source organism: Diarsia brunnea (assembly GCA_949774965.1). Lineage (NCBI taxonomy): Eukaryota > Metazoa > Arthropoda > Insecta > Lepidoptera > Noctuidae > Diarsia > Diarsia brunnea. The sequence goes on from OX459023.1 coordinate 5,750,107, forward strand.
ATGCAATTTATGATACCATTTATTTTCAGAAACCAAGTTTTCTTTTTCAAATTGGAAACTTAGATAAAAAAAATCCTTGAAGTAGGTAAGTAAATTAAGGAGAAAACGCTAGGGTATACCTGCGAATTTAAAATGTTATTGCGTTTTCTGCAATTTGCAGGTCAGGTTCGGGTTTTATGTTGATAAAAATATGATTTGCACGTATGTAGTAACATAATTATTATAATAATTTAAATTTTTAAATGCATCAATATGTTCTCGTTCTCTGTTCATGGTTTTAATGATGATCATGGTGGTCGCGAGTTTCGCGGGGTATCCTGGCGTTTCTATCTTAAATCGAATACAGAAAAAGAAAACTACCCACAATAATGCATGTTTCTTTTATAAACAATCAATTTGTAGACAAAAGAAAATCCTAAGAATAATCGTTGAACTTTACTATTATGAGGCTCTGAACAGGTTTCCACATTTCTCGGAGATAAATTGTGAATATTATGTCATTTCTCTTCAACACTGTTGTTTAAGAGGATCATAAATGTTTTTAACAGAAAAACAATACAATAAAGTTTTTTGATCCTTTTGCGACCTTGTTATTGGCAGTGTAAGTGATTAGCTTATTACATTCATCTATCTATCTATCTATATATATAAAAATGAAACCCGTTTTCCGTTGTCACGACTTGGCATGAAAACGGCTTGACCGATTTGGCTGATTTTTTTTTTTTAATGTTCGTTGAAGTTCAAGGATGGTTCTTACGGCGAGAAAATTTCGAATAATGGCCGGAAAAGCCCTAAAAACAGCCCTTTTCTTTTTCCCATACAAACGTTTTCTAACTAAAACGTAAAATCAATTTGAGCTTTAATACCGTACCCATAAAGTTCAAGTGTTAGTGGAGAGGTTCCGGGAAGGCAAAACAATTGAGTGACGTTCAGTTGTTCAGTCAACGAATGACAACTTCAAACAGACCATACGACATTATCACAATAATCACAAATAATTACTGTTTCTTTCCCAATAGAAAAACGATTTTTCAAATGGTGTTTGCGTATAATATAAAAATTAATTGCTGTTAGTTAGTCGCGCTAGAACTAGAGAACGGGTAGACCGATTTGTCTAATTTTGGTTTTGAAACATTTGTGGCAGTCCAGAGAAGGTGAGAAATTAGTAGGTAGGTAATAGGTAGGTGGTAGGTAGTTGGTACGTAGCCAGGTAAAAGGGCATTGCAACGCACGCGGGGTACAGCTATATTATATAAAAATGAATAGCTGTTCGTTAGTCTCGCTAAAACTCGAGAACGGCTAGACCGATTTGGCTAATTATAGTGTTGAATTATTCGTGGAAGTCCAGGGAAGGTTTAAAAGGTGAGAAAGTGGTAGGTAGGTAGGCAGTGTAGTAGGTAGGGTAGTAAGTAGGATAGTAGAGTAGGTAGGGTAGTCGGTAGAGTAGTAGGTAGGGTAGTAAGTAGGTAGGGTAGTAGGTAGGTAGGGTAGTAAGTAGGTAGGTAGGGTAGTAGGTAGGTAGGTAGGGTAGTAGGTAGGTAGGGTAGTAGGTAGGTAGGGTGGTAGGTAGGTAGGGTAGTAGGTAGGTAGGGTGGTAGGTAGGTAGGGTAGTAGGTAGTAGGTAGGTAGGTAGTTGGTACACAGGCAGGTAGTAGGTAGGAAAAAGGGCATTGCAACGCATGCCGGGAACAGCTAGTGTAAAATAAAATTCATGACTAAATATTATTTAAAGATTTAAAATTACATAATACTTTATTTTGTATGTACGTATTAGAAAACATGGATGGATTGAGTGAGGAATGTATATGAAAAAAAAGGAGTAAATGATAGGGTGACGATCGGAGAATTTAAGAACACACACTGACTTAGTGCACTAGTGAAGTGTTACTAACATAGTTTTAAGGCTCTATTAACTAACACAAATTGTATTTTATCATATTTATGTTGGTCTGTAAGGTATTTATTTATGGGACTTAGATGCCTGAAAATAAATTGATTATTTTTATTTATTTTTCTTACATACTAGATTATTTTTTAAATATTTCTTAAAAAAATATATAAAAAACATATAACAAAATAGTAGGCCGCCGGTATCAGGAGCAGGGTCCAAGCTACCGGTGGTTACGGCTCCAGATACAGGAACCTCTTCACAATACAAGCCGTATTAAAAAGTACTGCCTTCTGAATCAGGCCCTTGATCCAACAGTCAAGCGATTTATTATTATTTATTTATTATTAAGACAAAAACAAGTTGGGCCGACCACAAGTAACATGACAATTAGCTAAAAGCTGTATAACTAGCTGTATATTTCTGTTTTAGTTAAGGTCAACTTAGTTTTCTTATAGTAATTTAATACCTTAAAAAAGTGAATGGGATGTAATAGGATACTAGGTGTGTGTAGTGAGGAAGTCAGTTTTGAAAGTAATTGTTAGCGCTGTGGGCTTTTTGGAAACCTTTAAACGCTAACATGGAGGAGCGGAGAATTTACCATGAAATGGAAGAACTGTCTAAACAGCTCTTTCCAGGCTTCTAAAAGCCTGGAGCGGTGATTCAAAGCCTTGCTATGAGAATCGGCGGTTTTGTGGACTGTAATAAACTTTATGTGGCAGCATACATAGATTTTGAAGGAGGCTATTTTTTGGTATGGGGAAACAGGAACAATGGAAGGACACAGGATGCAGCGCCTTACCATTTTTGCAGAATTCTGGAGTCGCCTTCCTGCTGTAAGGGCCTTGCACTTCCTCGATGTACAGTCCGCGTGTACGCGTGGTTAACAACACCAAACTTGTCAAAATCAACAATTATGAGATCAATGATAGACCATTCTGACACTATTGAATAGCAGACTCGGGGCCCAGGTTAACCACGCGGCGGCCAGCGTGGTTCCACAGTTAAAGGATCCCTTTCCGAATGCAGCACTTCAAAACACTGTAGCTTGATATTTAGGTGGATCTAAATTGAATTATAGACCCAAAACTCTGGATTTATCACGAAATCTAGATTTATTTACGGTAAAGCCCTGGAGAGGTGCTTTCACGGCGGCGGAGTAGACGAACTTTTTTTCATTTCAATATGGCGTCGAATACGTTCAATCTTCTTCCAGCCTTGTATTGCTGTTTCGCTCTGACCTATGGTAGACGCTGCAGGAATGAATAGGAAGGAAGGAACTGATGGGAAACTACCGCCACATTCTAATAAAGTTAAATACATTTACCCTTCTTTTGGGTTAGTCGGGTAAAAAAGATTTAAAGTATGTAGGTTTGGATAAAGCGATGTATTGGCGACAACAGTAATACCTATACCAACACCTAATATTGTATTGTCTGTGAGTTAAATATATCCTAAAATAAAGAACACACGCATACATGACCTTTTAAACATAACACTCTTTTTCTAGGCCAGTCCTGCTAAAATAGATAGTTATCATCATTCATCATTCTTCTGTCCTTACCCCAAATCATTGGGGTTTGGAGCATCATGTCTTCTTCTTCCATACTTCCCTAGTACCTACTCGTTATCTCATCAGCCACCTCCTTTCTTGCCATATCATAGCTACTGCTACCAATATTATTTTGATTGTTTTTCCATTCCGAACCTTTGTTGACGGCTTTCATATTATAATAATTTTCATTGAAATAAAGAGAAAACAGCAAAATGAGAATAATTCTATTATAATTTTACATGTCATAAATATCATTATGTATTGTGTAGTAATTATTCTTTAAACATTTATTTTAATTACATGTGAATTAATAATAAGATTAGGTATGTCTAATGGAATTTTCACCAATGCCGACAGAAATGAGTTACAACTAAACTGTCGCAGGAGACCGAGAAGGATGGTGGTGATGCCTTTGATGGCTTCCTAGTTAATTGACGAGAAGACACACAACACCAAGAGAAGTACAAGGAATCCCGTGGGGGCTGCGGGTTGTTCGAAAGAGATACCGCAGCCTCAGCACAAGGGCTAAGAAGGAACCTGGGTGGTTTTTAGTCAGTAGAAGTCTGACACAAGAGTGGGAGGGGTTATTTAAAGATTTCCCAACCCCCCCAAAAAAAAAAAAAAGGAAGGAAAATCCCCCTTGGATTCAAACTAACAAAAACATTATTAGCCATTGGCCAAAAACTGGGAGCAAATAGGCAATGGAAATAGGAATGCTACTGAGAAATTCTTTGTAGAAAATATTCTATCCACAGTGTATTTAATTATTTAAATGAAGAAAAAGACTACACTAGATAAATGTCAGGCAATGATAATGGACCTTTTGTTTATATAATATGAATGCTTTATTATCAATTTTATCAGTGATGAAATATCATAGTATTTATTAAAATGTTTTCTGTGTTAATAAACTTAGTAGATCAAACTGATACTAAATCATTATGGTTTTTAATTTAATGATGAATAAATGTAAATTAAAGTTGTACAAATGAAAAGATGGGATTTATTGAAGCAATTTAATTTATTAAATACACAGATTTTATGGGTGCATTCAATATTTACAACTACTTTCAATCTTTCGTAATTTTAATTGGATGTATTTCGATGTTTCTCAATTATTTGGTATGACTTTTTAAAGTGTTAAATTAAAATAATTTTGTACTGCCATATTACCAACATTTGATGCCCATTGGAGTGTTCCATGAGGACCCCCATGATCACTAGACCACGTCTCTAGGCTTGACTAGTCTATGAAACTTTCAAAAATATAAACCGAAACGAAAGAGAAAGGACAGCACAAAATAATGAAGAAGAAACATGCCCAGGAACATTCAGATGCCTGATTAGACCCATTTATAAAACCCTCAGGTCATGGACACACATTTGAGTTGCCGCCAAAAGAATATTCCAAACGTTTCGAAATAGTTTTGGCTCTATTACAAAACATGCAAAAATCAATCAAATTCAAATATACTTACGCGAAATCTTGATATGATCAGACCCATTTTCTTGACTTTATAACTTCAAATATCAAGTGAATTTATTGTAGAACACTTTTAACTCTTAACACAGCCTTGTTTTAGCGTTTTTAGAAGCTAAAAATAAGTTTGGCATAACCTGGTGATGATGACGAATGTATTATAACCTATAACGCCGATCGGGGAACATTACAAAAATATAAAAGCTAATTAATCGGCAGTATGTTATAATATCAAATCACATATCCACTAGTTATTTTCGATTCAATATCATTTGCAAAATCCACCGCAAGAACTTCTGAACAAATAAAATTCAAGAAAAAAACATTAACTTTCAACAACCATCCACAGATAAAATATTGTCGCGTTCGCGTTATGACATTAGCATTGTTCGTTTGTCAAGGAGAAAGTAAACGAAGACAAAAAAATATATTGAAACATCAGAGATTTTTCGTCAGTGTGGCTTGGGATAATAGTATAAATTTTTCTATCATCGATTAACTTTTTTTCTTCTAACTTGTTTTAAACGACGCCTCTCAATCAATCCATCTGTTGGAATTTTTATTTACATCATCATCAAGCAAGTATAACAGACAACAGTAAATCATTTTAAATATTTGCCAAAATCTACAATCCTGCTCTTGACGTTTACAAGTCTAGCGTGAAGATAATTTATTTCTCAAGTTGGTAGCACTGAAGTAATATTTATTTCGTGGAACAGTGCGTGGAAAATGTTACCAGCCCTCGTTTTGAGTAGCTACTATGGAAAAATTAATTCGAAAATAATACTCGAAAAAGTTTTTAATACTGTAATGTTACTTTTGTGCTTTTAACATTAAAAATGTATCTTATAAATATGTTATGTTACATTGAGGTTCTAACAAATTTTCCAGTCTTGCTTGTGGCATTCCAGTTGTGTAACATCAGCGGATTCTTGAACTGTTTCGCTCGATTCGATCTGCCTTCCGTCGGAATCAACACACCGGCACATTCCTCGACGACATTGTATCCTTCTAAAGTTACCGTTCTTACAACATATTGGCTTCTCAGGTACGTCACCCATAACGTTGGATGTTTGAGCGCATTCTGGAAAAAAATGGAGTAGATTAGTATAGAAAGAAACCGGCCTGAAGACCAGATTAAAAATTAATCTTAGCGACTGTAGTAATGTCACATTATTATAAGGTCGTGTGAGATTTTAGTTCCACTTTAAAACCGCTAGAAGCACTGTATTTTGTAGGCGCTGCCTAACTGCTTTGTGCTTTTTTTATAAATACTAGCTTTTGCCCGCGTGAAAATGACGGTTTTCCTTACAAATGTTTATCCCCTATTTAAAAATCCTTCCTTATTTCTTGTTTACGTTAAAAAGGGACCTCTACGCAAAATTTTAGCTTTCTAGGTCCAAGGGTTTGGGCTGGGCGTTGATGAGTCGGTCAGTCCAGACTTCTCTTTTTATTTATCTATAAATTGGAAGATACATTTTTTTTTTTTGCAAACAGGTAGGGCTCCTACATAGGGTCTCCGTCAAAATTCAAATAGTTATCGAACACTAAACAGACAGATGTTCACTTTACCGCAGGCGAGAAAAATTATTGATGCGTTAAAACTGGCAAGCACTGTATCATGTACCGATTATTCGTATATTATGACCTTTTTTTTTTTTTGAGGGGTGGGAAATCATCAAATAACCCCTCCCGCTCTTGGGCAGAGCGAAAGGGAGTGTCAGAAAACCACCCATGTTCCTTCTTAGCCCTTCATGTCGAGGCCGCGGTATCTCTTGCGAACAACCCGCAGCCCCGACCGACGGGTTCGTATTTGACCTTAGCGTGTTTTGTTTATAAAAAGTTCATACAATCATTAACTTACTACAATCCATATTCTCAGCTTCAGTTGATGTTGCATTCACTCCATAATTTTCAATTTGAACACCTCTCTCGTCTATACAAATTTTTCTGTTAAAAAGAAACATGTTGTGATCAGTTTGTCTTCACAGTGGTTTTAAAGTTTTAAGCCATGGAAGAAGCTTTTCTAGTAGGTATATTATTAGGCAGCAAGTTGGACTTTCTGGTTCGGGCCTTAGAAAAACATTTATTTGTCCAGTTAGAATGGGATAAGGGCAGGAAGATGATAATGATGGCAACAGTCCGCCCCCTATTACATGGGACTTAACATAACTGGCGAAATGTGGTTTACTATTAGATAAACCTGCTGAACCTCTCAGGGATTAACTTTATGTTATGTTTGTTAGTAAATTACGATAGCCATGATACAAAACCGCCAAAAGTGAATTTCGAAGAGTCTCACTCATCACAGGATGAAAAACGGTTAAAAAAGAAGAAGAAAAAACTGCGAAAGGAGATAATTGGACGAATTTAACAAGATTAGTGATGATGACGTTGATAGAAACGAGGAGATTTCAAATATTAAGTGCTACAGCAGAGGACACCAGGCATCATCATCATCAGCCTATATTGTTCCCGCTGCAGGGACTCAGGCCTCCTCTCTAGGAGAGGGATGGGCTATAATCCACCAAGCGGATCCAGTGTGGGTTGGTAGATGTCACATGTCTTTGAATTTATTGGTTCTAAGACATGCCGGTTTTCTCACGATGTTTTCCTTCGCCATTTTGAGAGCAGTGGTGATGAGATTAATTACACAAAGTAATACAACTGCCTGGGTTCGAACCCACGTCTTACTGTTCGTAAGTCGGGGCCACCAGCACCGGGCCACACCAGTCAATACGTGGTACCTAATTATGAAGTGGTAGGCTTCATGCTGGCGGTGAGATGTGCAGACGACATAGTTGCCATCGGGGGAAAAAGCTGGATGATACTGGCATAGGACCGTGGAGATTGGCAAAAGGAAACAGATGCTTATACCCAGCAGTGGGTAAATTTAAGCTGTAGATGATGATGAAGTGGCTTCATGGACTGAAAGAACAAATGCTGTCCGTCTGCCAGTGAAATAGGTGGACGACTGGATGGTACTGTTGCCATCGAAGGTAGACGAACGCTCAGATTCGGGTTACGTCAGGTGTCACTGGGTGGATGGTGCTGTTGCCGTTCCAGGTAGGGCAATGACCTGGTTTGAATTATGAAAGGTAGTGGACGGTGGAACTGGAAATAGTCAAATAAATAAAAATACAACCCGAAAGGGTTTGTAGAGGTGCACACCTATTGCTTTGTTAAATAATAGAGTTTTAGTCGTTATAATATGTATAGGACACCACGTATTTTATCAGTAACAGCTACGGAGTCTGGATTTGTGCCTGGTTGATGGCAATAGGCTCGCCCCCTATTACATGGGACTTAAACGTAACTGGCGAAATGTGGGTGTACTATTAGGTACACCTCTGCCTAACCCTTCGGGGATTACAGGCGTGATGTTAAGTTATGTTATGTATTTTACTACGTGCTTAGATTACAACTCTTTCAACTTTTTGAATTGTTTTTTCTCACTAACGGTGGCTTATTTTTAAAGATTATTAATATCCGTGTTCGTGAACTTTGACCTCGAATCACTTTTTTCCAGGTGTCGGATCGATGGGGACTTTTTACATTTAATTTATAATGGTGTTTTGAACAATCCTACCAAATTTCAGTCGGGTGGGAATTAGTGTAACCTTACTCCTATTTTCTGGTCTAATTTGACCGGACTATATGTAAATTTTCTCATAAGGCTGTTCCAAAGAAACCCTCAAAGACAGTAGAAATGGGGTCACACATACTTCCCATCCCTCGTGACTCTGGTCCTCCCATAGGTTCCATCAGGTAGGCACTCCATGAAATCACTGAAGTAGTCCACAATGAAACCCTCCTCCTCACTCTTGATGATCAGTTCTGCCTTCAGCTTCATCTCTTCTATGCAAGGAGTCGTGAAGTTGTAAGGGGGTTCACCTTCTGAGTACTGTGGGTAGAGATCTGTGTCTTCGTCATCTGAAAATGGTTGGACGAAATAATTTAATAAGCGAACTTAGTAGTTTAGTTTTTTGATGGTGAATGGTTTGTGTTTCACTTCCTCCTAAAAAGAGTACCAGTAGCAGTACATAGTTACCCAAAAGGCAGTTTTTGCTATTGAAAGTTATTCTGCCAGGGCCAAAAAAATAGTTGAAAGAAAGCAGAATTTTTAAAGGTTTTTTTTAGGTTGGCCTTTCTGGGTGCACTGTTAGGTACACTTCTGCTGTACCCTTCGGGAATTACAGGCGTGGTGTTCTATTTTTTTTTCAGCAGTGGGTACATTATACATTATAGGGTACTTAGGCTTATGATTACTCGTCGGGGCTGCGGGTTGTGCGTAAGAGATACAGCGGCCTCGACATGAAGGGCTAAGAAGGAACATGGGTGGTTTTTAGTCAGTAGAAGTCTGACACTCCCTTTCGCTCTGTCCAAGAGCGGGAGGGGTTATTTGATGATTTTCCACCAGCCAAAAAAAGAAAAAGGCTTATGATTATAATTAAAATACTTACAGCAAGGCAACTCAGTAATGTTTCTCCTCTCAAGATCGACAACAGTACTCTCGCTATCTTCAATGAGTCCAGTCAGGATATTGACGCAATAACATTTGCTGGCGATGCACTGGATCGGATGGAAGTTACCATCGGAGGTGCAGCGAGGACCGACCACCGGGCGTCGAACACCAGAGCCTATTGATGTTTTTATGCGCTCGTGGAAACGAGAGCAACCTGGAATGGAGGAGCAGAATCAAAAAATATCCTAAACTAGCTGATGCCCGCGGCTTCACCCGCGTGGATGTCGGTCTAATAATATACTAAAACCTTCCTCTAGAATCACTCTATCTATTAAAAAAAAACCGTTGCGTAGTTTTAAAGATTTTAGCATGCATAGGGATATAGGGACAGAGAAAGCGACTTTGTTTTATACTGTAATATGTAGTGATAGTAATAAGTTTTTAGACGCGTGATAAAGCTGCAGATTGAAGGTTGTAACTGTGCTAATCATATTATATCATATATATTATATTCATCAATTAAAACCCCGATTGGATGTTCATAGTATAGATATATAATACCTACTTAATAATAAAAGAAGTTAACCTCTCTTCCTCTCTCTACTTATACAAAAATTTGCTGTGCCCGACAGGGTCCATAATTGTGTCTAGAATTATTTTACAGGTCACCTGAAAATGTACATTATGGATTGCAATAAACGATTTGAATTTGAATAAGCTTGTTTAGTAGACCAGGTGGTATGCCTCATTTATCGGCTTCTACAAAGACTGAGGATAAGAGAAGGGTACTGGCGACATATATATATATATTATATATATACGAGTACACACACAGCTGAAGCCAAACCAGGGGTCGAAAACATATGCGCGTTAGTGTTCCACGCGCACCTCATAGAGATGTCAGCAGCAACATTGAAGGGCCGACGGGACGCCTAGCGCCTGCCGGGGCTATGAAGAACATGGATGGTTTAGTCAGTAGAAGTCTGACACTATTTTCCATTCTGCTCAGAGCGACAGGGAATGATTTGGGAAATCATCAAATGACACGAAAAAATGGGGGTCAAATATAAAGGATGAGTCATAAATACAGGGTGGTGCCGACAATCCGACAATAAATGAAACCACTGGTAGTTGTAGTTCATAAGAACATATAGACTATCAAACAAATCCTTACACCGTCGTGGTGCCGACGATACGACAATAACCTACCTAAATGTCTTTGCCAAATTCGTTTGTTACATTTTATTTCCACATGTTAATCGATGCAAATAATTCCTAAGGTTAGTAAACTAATATTTGTTTGTAAATTGTAATGTATTTAGTTTACAATTTTATGTTACTTGGTTTTTTAAAAAAAAAATATTTTGGCGTTTAAATTTATTTGATAGTTTATTAATGTTCCTATGAACTAGAACTACCAGTGGTTTCATTTATTGTCGTATAGTCGGCACCACTCTGTATAATGAAAATATTATAGGAACTTCTCATACTAACCACAACGCATGTTACGCTCAGTAATGGCTCCAAGGTTTCGGACTTCACCGAAAATTCTCTCGCCTTCCTCTGACCGGCAAAAACATCTGGAATTTAAAAAAAATGTTAACTTTTGAGGAGAAAGGAGGTGTCTGATGAGAAGACGACTAAATACAGAAGTATGGAAGCAGAACACATGCTGTGGCGACCCCAAATATATTGGGCGATGTTTAACTTTAGAGGATGTGCTATTTTGGAAGATTTATACAAACCCGGCTGTCTCTCCTGTCGCTACTCTACTGGTTCGTTAAGCGACCGCAGCCAGGGTGGGTTGAGCTGCTTTCCCAGTGCATCGCTGATCAGGTTTTCACATGGTGTACTGCTGGCTGAGCCAGAGGTTGGGTTCTATTTTCTAGGCCGAAGAAGTGTTACTGGGTTTTCTCATAGTGAATTTCGCCCCTGAATTAGTGCTCGGTTACTATAGTACAACTCACACGCTTGCTTAGGTTGGTCCATGGATGGACCTCTTATGATATACTGAGTGTCCTCCGTGCCTCGGAAATCACATTAAGCTGTTGGTCCCGGCAATCATTAGTAGATCTTTGACAGTCGTTACAGGTAGTCAGTGGCCTGACAACTAGTCTTACCTAGGGGAATCTTATTACCTAGTACTAACTGGGTTGTGGAGGTCAGATAAGCAGTTGCTTCATATAAAATACTGATAATATTCAGCTGCATCCGGTAAGGGAAGCCTACTCCGAGTTCAAAAAGGGCTAAGCAGACAATGATGATTAACACATTTATAAACGATCTTAAACACACCAAGGACCTTACTCTCCCTTCAAGGAATACTATGCGTGATGTAACAGTTCGTATTTTCAACCGACTTTCCAAAAAAGACATAAAGGGCTAAGAAGGAATATGGGTGGTTTTTAGTCAGTAGAAGTCTGACACTCCCTTTCGCTCTACCCAAGAACGGGAGGGGGGTTATTCGATGATTTTCCACCGGCCAAAAAATAAAAAAGGATGTTCTCAATGCAGTTGTATTTCTCTCTTCCTTCAAGAGCGTTATAGAGACTTAGCCATTAGTAATACTTACGTATGTGCAGGAACACACTCATACAGCGAATATTTTCCCTTGCCATCACAATGTGGTCTCTGTTCCAGGGCTCCTATAGTTCCACTTAACTCTCTTGCGTCGTACTTGTCTTGGGCAGTGTGGCACTCTGAAGACACTAGAAGTAAAGTTAAGAAATTGTGTTGTTAACTCAGGTTGTTCATTATTCTGCTGGTGTAGGGTTCACAGAGCTATTATAAGATTTCCGGAGGAAGTTCCGGATCATCATTGTCATCATCATTCTCCTGGCATTTTTTTTTGCCCTTCTCCCAATTTTTTTAGTGCCGGCGCATCATGGTGTTCATCTTCTAAACTTCTCTATTACTCGTCATCTCACTTCGTAAGCAGTTACTTGAGTCACTTCTAGATCCTCATCTAGTGTTATAATTAAACGTTCGTAAGTTTGGGTTCAGGATGTAATTTTCGGAACTATACAGAGAGCATTCCGAAAATTGTTTCACTATTCGGAAGTTACATTATTCCTGAGTATCATAGGTTAAAACGTTTTTATTTTTTTATTGATAAATAAAACCTGCTCTTGCCTCGATCACGCACGGCTGATGGAAAGCGATGGATGATGTGGCCTAGGCTATGTCGGAACGAGCGTGCCCAGTTGGTATGAAAGCAGACGGATTAAGGTGAATGCTCCAACTAGCCCGCGAAATTTAAATTTTCTTACGTTTTTTGCAATTTGCAGGCCAGTGCTAGTTTGTATGTTGATTAAAATATAAATTGCGGCTGTAAGACGTATGTAGGTGCAGGAACTTGAAAAAGTCATTTTTGCACCTTCATGAACTTGGAGGCTTATATTGATGATTTTGATGATTATATTTCCGTAACTACATACGTCTTACAGTCGCAATTTATATTTTAATCAACATACAAACTAGCACTGGCCTGCAAATTGCAAAAAACGTAAGAAAATTTGAATTTCGCGGGGTGGTTGGAGCATTCACCTTAAATGATGAACGAGAGCAAAGCCGCGGGCAAAACATCCTAAAACTTACGTCTAGTACAACTTTCCCACCCGTCTTCGTCTGCGGTGCAGGTCAGTCCATCACCACATCTTCCCACCGTGGTACCCATACCAGGTCCACCTCTAGTACAGTGCTCGTCTTTACCTGAAAATTGGAAACAAAAAGCTTGAAATTGGACTTTTAAATAAGATCAGAGCGCTGTTCTTCGTTAGCAGTCATAGTGATATGACTTTCGGACTGCCAAGTCATCACAGGTCTCGAGTTCGAAAACTTCGAACCCTTAGATTTTTCGGATTCATGTCCGTATTATTTAATAGGGGATCGGACTTAGTCAAAAAAATATGATTCTAATTAGTCCGTCAGTTAGATTATCGAAAAATGTTGGATACGTGTTTTTTGTTTTATCAAATTAATAAAAATTGACGAAGATAAAACGCGTTAAAGATCGTGAGTGACGTCATTTGTAGGTAAAAAATGTACTGACATGTGACGTTTTCGAGGAGTGCACGAGTTTTCGAAGCACTGTATCGTCTTCATTTTTTGTTTATGTGAAAATAGAAAAAATGTTCAATACTTTTTGGAAATCTATCTGACGGACTAATTCGTTTTTTTTTGTCCGATCCCCTATTGTCACTTGCTTCGGTGAAGGAAAACATTGTGAAGAAACCAGCATGCCTGAGAGATGTCTCGACGGCATGTAATGCCAAGTCAGAGGTCCATGACCGGCATAACTCATAACTCTGGCTAACACCATTGGCTAACACCAGGTAGTAGGTACAGTAGGCACTAACCGTAACCAAATGATAAAGAAGTGCGCTGTTTACTATACGGGAACAGGTAATGACAGGACTATATAAAAGAGCCACGCTTCTGCAGTTTGCATAAGGAGGAAAAGGAGGAGGTAGGTCATTTTAATTCACCATAGAACAGTTGCATAGCTTCGGTCGTTATCCCCGTGAGTAAATTATTTTATTGTTTTGCTTTTTGAGTAACAAACATCTATCGCAAAACATGCGAACTAATTTGGCAAATCCTACATCGTGCTATCAACTTTATCTGCGACATTAGCCTGTATAGAAAATCCCGACTTACATATTTCGGGCAGTTAGCCCACCAGACACAACACCCATCTGGTCAGAGGATCCTTTACAATGGGGGATGAGGAACTTTACACCCTCCTCCTCGTTCCTCGTTCCTCATACCCCCAAACTGGTGACCCCGAGCGAGCGTGGTGGTGGGCGTGGCTATACCATTCCTATGAAGTCTCATTATCATTCCTTACCAAAGAACGGCATACAGAAGTCGCAGCAGTTGCACAACGTCGGGGAGGGTAGACTGAGCCCCGTGTGGGTAGCATTGTTGACGCTGCAGTGGATGGGAGGTTCCGCACAACCCTCATCGAAGCGATAAGTCTGGGGAAAGAGGTTTTATCATAACCCATTACTAGTTCTGATGAAGAACTTGATTAAAATAAAGGAGAGTCCTTCCGCTGCCCGTCGGGGCTGCGGGTTGTTCGAAAGAGATACCGCGTCCCCGGACACAAAGGGCTAAGAAGGAACATGGATGGTTTTTACTCAGAAGAAGTCTGACACTCCCTTCCGCTCCGCCCGGAGAGGGAGGAGTCATTTGTACCTCAGGACCTTCCTACATCAGACACTTTTCTCTATTCAATAAGATTGCGAACCAACACCTGTATTTTCTGATGTCGAAATAAATAAAGATTACAATAAAATATGCAATAAGTACTTGGTGTTTTGATGAATCAGTCACTATTTTTATTAGTAATTTAGATCTAGCTGATTTCAATGGAATCCGGATGTCACTCTTAGGTACATTAAGCAAATAGATTGAACCTAAACAGCAAGACGTATTTTTCGTACGGCTACTCCCAAAACTCTCTCCCAAATCTCGATTTCTCTTTCTTTCTTAGTTAAAGTCTTAAATTTCATCAGACAACATGTTTTCATGTTTGTTTTTCGGCAGTAGGACAGCAGATAGGTTATATTTATGTTGTACTTACTCTACAAAATCCTTGTTGACACAATATATCATTGTCTGCTAACACAAAACTGAACGAAACGAGGAAAAGAAAACAAAAGAATGTTCTTTTGTCAGCCATTTTAAACGTCGACAAACATAGCACTGATTTGTATTGTATGTTTAATGTGGCAATGTGTTATCTAAAACGATATTATTTATTGTAATTATCGGCAGTATTATCATTGGGCATCATAGGAAGTTATGACGATATTGATAAGAATTTGGTATCATTACGGTAATGTCCTGTTTGGGGAAGACAGAAGCTGTACCTACGGTTCACGTACAGGCAAATTGCTAACGCCACGACCTACTTTTCGCTACTCATTTCATTTACTTTTGTAATTACATATACCTACTTATTGAATAAGTTGACCAATAGCTGCCGTAGCGCTATAACCGCGAATTAGCATCCAACATAACTTTCGAGTAACTTTACGAATAAACTGAAGTGATTTTCGTCAACTCACAAGTTCTAACTTCCTCTGCCTCTAGCCATACATAAAAGTGGTCCTTCGAGCCGGATTTTTACAGCCATTTCCCTTGCTTCTAGTGTACTAGATCAATGTTTCGTATTCCCCGTTTTTTCTCCTCAAAAAGGGAAATACGCACGTGATAACCGTTCATGCAATTCCTCGTGCCACTGCTCACCCAACTCCTGCATGGCGCCGTGCTAAAATTCAAATCTTAAAAAAAAATACAAAAATACTGGTTTTCTTGTGTTGTTTTATGTTATCTGGTAATCTTCATATCTATGTATTTAAAAAATGGATCACCGAAATGTACGTACGCGCATAACTTCTGAACTACTGCACCAAATTTAACGATTCTTTCTTTTTTGTGTTTGTTATTTTTAGGAAAAGGTTTGGATAAAATAAAATAAAAGGTTTTTTTTATTAAAATGAGATTTAATAAAACCTCAAAATAAAAAAAAGTGAGTGTTCAGTTGTTCAGCCAACTAATGACAACTCTTTAAACATACCATACGTCATAATAATATCATAATGTCAATCATATACAATTACTGTTTCTTTCCTAACAGAAAAACACAGAAAAGTTAGTTAAGTTAGTCGCGCTTGTCGGGCAAGTGCTCGGGCAAGTGCTCGTGCCAGTGTTAGCTCAAGTGCTCGTGGAAGTGCTCGTGCCAGTGCTCGGGCAAGTGCTCGTTCCAGTGCTCGGACAAGTGCTCGCCCCACTGCTCGGGCAAGTGCTTGTGCCAGTGCTCGCTCAAGGGCTTGGGCAAATGCTCGGACAAGTGCCCGCCCCACTGCTCGGACAAGTGCTTGTGCCAGTGCTCGGGCAAGTGCACGTGCCAGTGCGCAATGGAGTGCTCGCTCGAGTGCTAGCACTAGTGCACGGGCCAATGCTCGCAACTGTGCTCGCGCGATTGTTCACGCCAGTCTAGCAGACAGTGTTGACAAATTAAGCGCCTGCGTTGCCACTTTCCCACTAGACGGGTCCTACTATACTATAGTACAAGTGCAAAAACACAACTTTACAGGAGAGCGTTGTGTTGATGTGTTTTACAGGATACAAAGGAAGGGTAATGTTAAGGCATTTGATCATGCGAATAAACGGTTTCACGGTTTTGCGGGTTACACCAGTATACGTATAGGACCCGTCGCACTGGTCAACCATTGCTCTGCTACCGGCAATATCAAACAGTTTTAAATTCAAGGAAAGGAAACACCTTATTTATCGAAATCATTTGTAGTGAAGGACGTATTCCGCATCAAAACAAAAGATCCTGCCAATAAGACGATTATTGTCGATTTTACCACCGTGATCCTTAAGGATGAATTCCTAGTTAAGTTCAGAAACCACAGCAAACACAGCTTTAAATTAACAACAGAACACCTTAAAATCACTGGTCCTGCTAAACAAATTTATGTATCGGAAAACTTATCAGCTAAGAATAAAAGGCTGTTCTTTCTGGCTAGAGACGCTGCAAAAACAAACGAGTTTCAGTTCTGTTGGGTCTCGCACGGAAAGATTCTAGTGCGGGAAAAGGTAGGATGTCCTCATTTCCAAGTTCAAAACGAGACGGATCTCGGCTGTATCAAAAAAAGCGCGTGACTAGTTGTTTTCTTTTATGTCACTTTATTACCTGATTACCTTGTTAGCTTAGTGTTATTGTTGTTGTATTGTTTGAAAATCTACTGTTATAAGCTGAAATATTTTGACTTTGGGACTATTATTAAACTCACGTTAGTAAATACTACTCACCTCTCCCACTTACAAATATCTTCACACATTGGTACACACCCACGCACTTTCGACATACTCTCTTTACTCCCCCTAAATAAAGACATAGCATACTTACAAAATACCAGTTTAGATCCCTCAGTGTGTCCTTCTACTGTTAACTCAATAAACCTGTGCCGACTGCGATGCGACCACGAGTATAATTACTCTAACCCAAGACCTTGCTACCCCTTTGTTGTCATTATAATTAAAAATGGATGATCTTACCGCGATTACTAGTGAAGTTGAGCAGATTGCCGTCTCAAATTGCTATACCTGCTCCCCGGAAGCAAGTGATAAGTATTTTGATTGTTCACTCCATGATCTTAAAGTATTACACACTAATATTCGTAGTCTTAACAGGAACTTTGATAATCTGGTGGTTTTTATGAGTAGATTAACGTACTTGCCTGACATTATTATTCTTACTGAGTGCTGGTTGAGCAAATGCCCAACTACTCCCTCCCTTACCGGCTACAACTCGCACACTTCGTCGTACAAAACACAGAACGAGGGCGTGGTTGTCTATGTGAGAGATTGCTTTAATGCGGTTGTCGAAATACCTACATTTAATGAGGCAAACGCTCTTCTTCTTAAATTCTCAAATACAGCTGCTTTTGTCGCGATTTATCGTTCTCCATCATACAGAGATTTGACAAATTTTCTTGTCAGCTTGGATAGTTTACTTGGTGCCCTAGCTCAATTTAAAACCTTAGCTATTATTGGTGATATTAATCTAAATATTACACCAGGGTGCACCGACCCCAATACTGATGAATACCTCAATCTTACAGCTTCGCATGGAATGCTGCCAGCCTACACTCTTCCAACTAGACTGTCCAACTGCCTTGATCATGTAATACTCCGCACACAAAGCTCTGCTACTACACTTCTCATTGATTCTCTTATCACTGACCATTCTCCTATTATTATTTTCTGCAACCTCAATGTAAAAACTAAAACTCCCCACCCCACAAGATTAAAGATTGATTTGCCTCGGGTTGTAGACCAAATTAACAGCACAGATTTTTCCCCAATTTTTCAATGTCATAACCCAAATGAAGCTGCTGAATCTCTTGTTTCTATAATGTCCTTGGCCATCAAATCCAACTCACATGTTTCACGGGTTCCCAGTAGAAAGCGCATCATTAAGCCTTGGATTACTCCTGGCCTGTTGCGGTGCATACGTCACAGGGATAAACTGCATCGTAAATTTAAAAAACACCCACAGGATGAGATACACAAATTAAGTTTCTGTCGCTATCGCACGTTCTGCAACAATCTCCTAAAAAAAGTCAAGGGTGAATATGAACGTGCTGAATTTCGGCAGGCCAGAAATAATCCAAGGGCTACATGGAAACTTGTCAAACGGGTGGCAAGCTTAAACCAAAGTAGAGACTCAGCCTCTGAGTTGCTAAACTGCAGTTCTGATCCGTTGAAATCTGTGGACGAAGTCAACAGTTACTTTGCAAATATTGGTGAACTCTTGGCGGCTAAGGTCAAACACTCTGACCTCTATAGATTTCTCTCAGACAGTCATCCCAACCTTGAGATCCCGGGTTCATCCATATCGTCCGCACCACAATCAATGGCCCTTCACTGTGTCGATTGTACTGAGCTGGAAAATATTATTCTTACCCTTAAGGACAATTGTGCAGTTGGATTTGACGGCATATCTCCCTCAGTTGTGAAGGCGACTCGTCACATACTTATCCCGATTCTTGTTTTTGTCTTTAATCTATGTTTTTCAACAGGAATATTTCCTGATATTTTCAAGACTGCAGTTGTTCACCCTATCTATAAGTCGGGAGACAAGGACAATGTCGCTAATTACAGGCCAATTTCAGTGTTGAGTACCCTCTCAAAAATATTTGAAAAAGTTATTAACCATAGGCTCACTAAATACCTGCATAAATTTAAGCTTCTCTCTGATAATCAGTATGGCTTTAGGACTGGAAAGTCCACCGAGGATGCGGTACTGGGACTTACAGAGACGATCGTTGACCATTGGGAGAATAAATATAAAACTCTTGCCATCTTTTTAGACCTGTCCAAGGCCTTCGACACTGTCTCAATACCCATACTTCTGTCGAAGCTAGAGCATCTCGGTATTCGCGGGATGGCCCATGAACTCTTTAAGAGTTACCTAACAGATCGCAAGCAAATAATAAAGCTCGAAAACCATCATAGCCACCAAGAGACGATCACTTTTGGTGTCCCCCAGGGTAGCGTTCTGGGACCCCCACTTTTTCTCATATACGTGAATGAACTCTGTCAGCTATCCATACCCAACTGCAAAATTATAGCTTATGCCGATGACACAGCTCTAATTGTTCATGGCCGGGACTGGACTGAAACTCGCCTCAACTCAGAGTCCGCCTTGAGTACGGTCATGAGATGGCTGACCATAAATCTCCTCACTCTAAATATCAATAAGACCAAATTTATTACTTTCTCTCCTATAATGTCAAGTCAGCCATCTACACCTATTGAAATTATTGCACACACCTGCCCAAACCTACACGCAAACTGTGATTGTGAGAGATTAGAAAATACGCCTAGTATTAAATATCTTGGAGTTATTCTTGACAGCAACCTAAAATGGAAACAACACATTGCGTCAACTGTGGCTCGTGTGAGAAAACTCATGTATATTTTTAAAAAGCTCAGAAGCGCGGCCGACTTTGGCTGTTTGCTGACAGTCTACATGGCGCTCGCTCAGTCTGTTCTAGGATATTGTCTGACGGTCTGGGGTGGTGCCGGTAAAACGGTTATGCTACGCGTCGAACGAGCGCAGAGAGCTGTCCTGAAGGTACTGGCAAGGAAACCAATTCGATATCCGACATCCTCCCTTTATACCCTCTGTCAGGTCCTCACCGTCAGACAGCTATTTGTTCTTCAGACTATTCTTCGCAGACACAGTCTACTTACCTTTGATCCTAAATGCTGTTCTACACGTCGTTCAAATAGGGTTTGTAACACTGTGTTTCGTAGAACCGGAGCTGCAAGTCGTCATTTCAAACACATTAGCTCTAAAATCTACAACCAGCTAAACAAAAGGTTACACATCTTCCCATTAACCAAGATCAACTGCAAAAAAAAAACTCTACTCTTGGTTGAAATTACAAAATTATGAGGAAACAGAGAAACTCGTGGAACTATGAAATACTCATCTCTCTCTCACACACCCCAACAAAACCACACAACAAACTTGCTACGAACACCACAAACACCTCACACACACCCCATAAACACTCACCCACTTACACACCCCCCTTTCACCTTACACTCATCACAACGCCAAAACACATCCCAAATCATAATATGCTGTTTACTGTAATCATGTTGAATTGAATTGAATTTTAATTATTAATCTTATTTTTTTATTTTCATTTAATTTTTTATTTTAATTTTAATCTCATTTCTGTTTGCATTCATTATTTGTTTAAATTTAAATGCTAAATTATAATATTAAGTACTTTTTGTCTGTACTGGAAAAGGGCGTTGGAAGCTGCGCTACAGTTTATACTTTTGCAGCTTCCATCGTTTTAACTGTCTTTTATGTCTCGTGTTATTGTTCCTAAATAAACTTTTATTATTTATTATTATTCATTTGATAATAAATTCATAGATATCTTATCAAAACATAGACTTTCAAAAAATTGGGTTAACATAGAAAATAACTCTGCCAACATTTATTTAGTGACAAATATATTTATTTCTATATTGCTTTATCAATCGCCCATCATGGCAATGACCTGAGGGTCTAGACAAGTCAGGGCACTCCACAATAGTAGCGGTAAGTCCCCACTTTGAGGAGTGGCTTAAGAGGCGCCACGGCGCCCTCACCTTCCGTCTGACGCAGGTCCTCTCAAGACGGAGCCGCGGGAGACGCTCCGGGCGTCGGGGGCCACGTGTCGGCTTCTGGCCACCGTAGATGTGGGCGTGAAGACGGTGCGTAATGGGCTAGCTCCCCGTCCGTCCGTCTTATGACGACAACAGGCCTTGTGGACGGCGCGTTCGTGTTCCACGCGCGCCTCAAAGAGATGTCGGCAACATGGAAGGGGCCCGCAAGGGCCGACGCCCGTCGGGGCTACGGGTTTTTCGAAAGAGATACCGCGGCGTCGGGGCTGCGGGTTGTTCGAAAGAAATACCGCGGCCTCGGCACATGGGCTAAGAAGGAACATGGGTGGTTTTTAGTCAATAGAAGTCTGACACTCCCTTCCGCTCTGCCCAAGAGCGGTAGGGGTTATTTGATGGTTTCCTATCCCCCAAAAAAAAATAAAAGAAAAGGCTTTACACTCAAGGCACAGGATAGTCTGTTTTAGTAGAAGCCAGCTTCATTCCTAGGTTGACCAGCGAGATATCATGAAGAAAAAACAGACGGATAGACAGACAAGAGAGGGATTTTAAAGCGTTCCTTTTTTACCTTTTGAGGTACGGTATCCTAAAAAACCGGCCAAGTGCGAGTCGGACTTGTGCACCGAGGGTTCCGTTCAAACCTGTAGTATATTAGTTATATTAATGTTGTTTTTGCAATATCTGTGGTATAAGACGTTGCTTCGTACCAAATTTCAAGATTCTGAGTTCACCGGAAGTCCCTTGTAGGTTTTGATTCCTTTGAGTATCGAAAATTTGGAGCATAAACGGCTGCATCTTTTGATTACGATTGACAGCTCTAAGGGACAGTAGACCTGAGGATTTGATATGAATTTCAGCTTGAAACCTCCACGCGTTCCTGAGAAAAAGGGTCTTGCCAGACAGACGGACAACAAAGTGATCCTGTAAGGGTCCTGTTTTTTCCTTTATAGTACGGTCTACGGAACGCTAAAAACAAAGAGATGTAAAGAAGAAAACTGACTGAAACTATTGTTATGTTAAATAAAGAAGTTAACTTTAAGGTACATGTAATATAGAACGTAGAATACTGGAAATATTGAAATAAAGCTGCATCCGCTTAGACTGGAAGCCGACCCCAACATAGTTCGGAAAAGGTACTCTAATGCAGATGATGTTGACTCGCAATTTGACAATTCGTTGACAAACCGACCTCATTTTCCAAAACCTCCTCTTAACAGGTGAGTGTATTTAATCGCGTTATCTACATCTTATCATCTCCGATAAGGACAAGAATGTTCTAACCACACAATGTGCAATACGACAAGAAGAAACTGTTTGATATGGGATCATTTTTATGGAGGAGAATTATGAATTTAGGTTAGGTAAATTTTTGGGTTTTATCTTGACGATTTTTGCTGTTGTTTCTGAGGACCGTTTGTTAATAAATGTTAAAAGCATCAAAAGCATGACTTGTTTTCTTTACGGCCTGTGGCCCGGTATCCACCAAAGTGGAGACGAGCAGAGCGGAGGAGATGTGCCAAATTCGACCAATCACATGAAGAGCGAAAGAGCAGATGTAAATTTTAACTAATGTGATTGGCTGATTTCCGCATATCTGCTCTCGTCTTCGCTTTGGTGTAAACCAGGCCTAAGTCAGTTTTGTAAAAGTACGCAAAGTTTAGTATCAATCGATGTCACATTTAATAGTACAGGGGGTCATTCAGGTATCACTATCACTATCATCACTACATAGTATAAAACAAAGTCGCTTTCTCTGTCCCTATATCCCTATGTATGATTAAATCTTTAAAACTACGCAACGGATTTTGAAGCGGTTTTTTTTAATTGATAGAGTGATTCAAGAGGAAGGTTTTAGTATATAATTTGAACGACATCCACGCGGGTGAAGCCGCGGGCATCAGCTAGTGTATAATAAAGTTATAAAACATTTAATACAATTGTATTTTAGAAAAAAACCTTATTTAAAGTTGGAGTCCTTCAATATCTCCGTTTCCAGGTATGGTCCAGAACAACAAAATCTGCTGCTGTCGCAAAAGCGACTGCTGAACTGAGGTCATGGGTCCGATTCCCGAGTCGGCCAAAGTGCTTTTGGTTTTTTCCATCAAGAATTTCTTCACGGAGTGTGTGTTCATTTGTGTCCGCTAGATGGCAATAGGCTCGTCCTCTATTACATGGGACTTAAACATAACTGGCGAGATGTGGGTACCATTAGGTACAGTCGAACAAGCTAATAGGCATGCAGCCAGCTAACTTGCATTAACTTTTAAGATTATACACAAGGGCGGATCTAGGATCCAAGGCACGGAGGCTCGTGCCCCCCCCAGATGGTTATGGAGTTTCCTTCACAGTACATACTTATTAGCCAAATCGAATTATCAGAGCAATAAAACAGAAAAATAGGATTTTTTTCTGGGGGAGGGGGGGGCGGCACATGTAGTCTAGTCAACAAGTGATTTTTGGAAAAAAAAATCTGTTCATCCAAAACATATGAATAATAAAAAATTCTACATGTGCCCCCCCCGGAAATAAATCCTGGATCCGCCCCTGATTATAGATACATTTAGAGACTGATGCCAAACGATACAGCGTTTGACATCAGTCGCTTAATGCGAAACGCTTTATAAAACAAAATTGCAATCAATATTTTCAGTGTACGAATAGAAACTCACGGGTGAATCGAGAGACAGAACTTTGAGAAGGATTTTAACTTTGAATGAATGTGGTAACTGGTATGTGGCAAAAATGGTTTCTATTTAATAAAATAAAATTAAGTGAATACAATAGAGTACTTGTTGGTAACATATCGTATTCATTCAATGTAAAAATCCCTTTCAAAGTTTTGTTTCGATTCACCCGTGAGTTTTTATTCACCTAGAATTATAAAAAACTCTACCTGTTTACTTATTAGCTTGTTCGATTGTACAGTCAGCAGAACCAATATGTATAATACACTTAGCAACGTTTAAAAGCAATTTTCGCTTACTGTATTGATTTAATTTTCATGTAACGTCACGAAACTAATATTTTGTAACCCATCTTTATACAGGGTGTAAATCAACCCATCACACACCCGTCAACCAAGCATTCTGTACATCAATCTAAGTACTCCTATGCAAAAATTTTTGCTGGGAAATGACTTTTTTTTTTGGGGTCAAAAATCACATTTTACGGTAAAACTCAAAGTAGCACTCTTAAAACATTGTGCTAGTGGATGCTTTGAATAGTAAACGGGTCATGGAGGTAATTTAAGTAAAGTTAAAACCTGGAAAACTAGTATTTACAAAAACAGCTGTGAAAAATTTGGAACTTTGAACCCCAATATCTCCATAACTAGGGGGTTCCCAGGTATGGTCTAGAACAAAAAAAATATCGCAGTAGTGGGGAGAACAAGTGCCCTTCGTTTGCGTTAAGGGTACTTTTACACCCTATATACAGGGTGTAAATCAACCCATCACACTGCCGTCAACCAAGTATTATGTACATCAAACTAAGTACCCCTACGCAAAAATTTTTGCTGGGAAATGGGAAAAAACTTTTTTTTTTGGGTCAAAAATCATATTTTTCGGTAAAACTCAATGTAGCACTGTTAAAACATTGTGCTTGTGGATGCTTTGAATAGTAAACGGGTCATGGAGGTAATTTAAGTAAAGTTATAACCTGAAAAACTAGTATTTACAAAAACAGCTGTGAAAAATTTGGAACTTTGACCCCCAATATCTCCGTAACTAGGAGGTTCCCAGGTATGGTCTAGAACAAAAAAATTATCGCAGTGGTGGGGAGAACAAGTGTCTTTCGTTTGCTTTAGGGGTACTTTTACACCCTATATAATTCTACTGTACGTGTGTATGTCACTGAACTCCTCCTAAACGGCTGGACCGATTTGGATTCAAC
This sequence comes from Diarsia brunnea, assembly GCA_949774965.1. Taxonomy (NCBI): domain Eukaryota; kingdom Metazoa; phylum Arthropoda; class Insecta; order Lepidoptera; family Noctuidae; genus Diarsia; species Diarsia brunnea. The sequence continues at coordinate 5,775,095 of OX459023.1, forward strand.
TTTCTGGTGATATTTCAATATGTTCTAGGATGGTTTGAAAACACAATTGGACCCGGTAGGGGGCGCTGATGACCGGGCAGGACGACGTATTATTATAAAGTTGGTCATATCTCAAAATTGCAATCGTTATTTCACGAGAAATTCGAGTTTGAACTTTGCCAACGTATCCATATTATTGCTCATGACTGCACATCTCTGCCTAACCCTTCGAGGATTACAGGCGTGATGTTCTGTCTGTGCAAAGATGTGTTTCACGTCATACCAAACTCTGTTGACATTTCATACAAGATTGCGTTTGGTGTTGACAGAGATTTGATAAGTTCCACTGAGAGACGTAGTATCATAAAGATAGTGATACACCTGACACTATCAGTGTTTAAATAAGTATTTAGTCATTAACTTTATTATATTTAGATATAAAATTGCGTAGTTTAATTGTACGTACCTACATCTGCAAGATGGGAAGGAGTTTTCTGTCTTGGGGATGAATGAGCAGGGTGTAAAGTTCGTCATCCCCCATAGAAAAGGGAGGATCCTCCGACCAGACGGGTGTTGTGTCTGGTGGGCTAACTGCCCGACATATGTAAGTCGGGATTTTCTATATAGGCTAATGTCGCGGATAATGTTGATAGCGCGATGTAGGAATTGCCAATTTAGTTCGCATGTGTTGCGATAGATGTCGCTGTCGCCACAACAAGTGTGTTTTTCCTGTTGATCTAGTTATTGTATTCTAGACTCGACCATTCATTTTTGTCATGTTTAATAGAATTGTGTAGGTTCTAACATGTCTGTGTTAGTGCACAGTGAAAAGGAAATAGTATAAAAACACTACAGTAATTTAGTACAAAAAAGTGCTACAGCAACATAGTAAAAAAGTACCATAAAAACATAGTTCAAAAAGTACTACAGCACCATCTTTGACACAAATGAAGAACTAACATCAGCATTCTAAATCGCGCTATTTAACAGTTAACTATCAGCATAATGTCGGCCCCTCCCTTTTCTTTGGGGGATGAAGAACTTAACACCCTCTTGTTTTTTGAAATTCTGGCAAAACATTCTAAAATTATTTTCTAATTATTTTTTTTTCTTATCTAATTAGCCCGCGAAATTCGAATTTTCTTACGTTTTTTACAATTTCCCGGTCAGTGTCAAGTCGTATGTTAAATAAAATGGGATTCGCGGCAATAACAAATGTTTATTTACTGAGTAATAATGATTAAAATGACCAATACAACCGTCTCAAATGATATCTGTCAATCATGCATAAATGATAAGTCGAAATAAAAATTAAGCTGTGTGAATGATGATATTGACATTTTTATCATCATACTTAGGTACTCATTAATAAACGGACTTTGATAAAATATCAAAAAGGGAACAACAAACGTAGATTAACAGATTTTTTGTTAATAATAGAGAACTTGTCTTATTGACTGGAAATGAAAGAACTACATAACATAAATCACAAATATACTGGGTGGAATGGACACCGACGCGACGCACAAAAGGTTACCACCAAAACATTACAAAGAGGGACAAAACAAACGTAGATACAATTTTTTTTTTTTTTAATAAAAGAGAACTTCTCTTATTGGTTATTAATGGAAGAAATACATAAGAAATCAAAAATCTACAGAGTGAATGGACACCGACGCACAAATAATTACCACGTATTCTATACATCATTCTAAAGAAATTTTCCAACGGTATCTTTTTTTTAAAGTCATCTGTTTTCAAAGATCCACAAATAATGCAATTTACTGCGGTACTCAGAGCTAGTACATGATTACTTATACCGACACTTAGGAAAGATCTGACATACTTTTGTATGACAAAACTGTCAAAACCTTTACTAAGTGATGGCCTAAGTAATCAATAAAGCTCTCTGAGTGCGGCAGTCAGACATGATAATATAAAAAAAACAGCCGATGGTACAATCAAGTAAGAAAGAAAATAAACAGCATACATTAAGATACACAGTATAAGAATAACATAAAATTATTAAAATTCCACCATCCTCCTATTCTTCTCTTCTCTTCTTGTCGAGCCAGCAACCGTTCATAAAGAGAGCAACTCCATGACAGTGTGTTTACTGGCAATACTGTCGACGGATAGCTCTCTTCATTAACAGATTATAGGCATCTTCTCTTCACGTCTCTTCTTTTGTTCGTTCTTCTTCTATGTATTACCTTTCCTCCCCTTACTGATTTCTGCCTGTCTTATCTGTAGTCTCTAGGTCTAAGCGTGGCATATAATTATTATAATAACATAATACATAGCATTTATTTTATTTCAGGCAACTTTGGCCCATAGATATATACAGACTAACATACATCTTCTTTATATATATAATTTTACTGTACGTGTGTATGTCACTAAACTCCTCCTAAACGGCTGGACCGATTTGGATGAAACTTTCTGAGGATATTTCAATGGGCTCCTGGATGGTTTGTAAACACAATTGGACCCGGTAGGTGGCGCTGCTGTCCGGGCAGGACGACGTCTGCCAGGTCCGCTAGTATTATAATATAATACAATTTGTGTTAGTAAATAGAACCTACCACCTACCTATTATGGTATAACTACCCAGGGACGTTACCAGTAACTTTAGCAATTATTATACTCAAATGGAAATGAGATGGAGCTATAGCGGACGTCTATCTATAACTTGAGTTTAAGTAATTTCTTATGCAAACATCTTGCTATAGATGCAACTCTATGCGATACACAAAATTTCAAATAAAGTAAGAACCGCTAAAGAAAGCAAAGCTATACGAGCGTCAGAATAGAAACGGTTACTTCCCAAATGCCCACAAAACACTTCTCATCAGCCTATAGCAGTCCACAGCTGCATATAGGCCTTTCGAAACACCAGTAACTGTCTTCACACACTAAGCACACTTCAACCCACCTTCCTTCAAAAACGAACCTTCATTGACTAGTTCATTTCGCGTCAATAGATCGGCGATGACATATGGAGCTCGGCAAGGAGGTGCTAAGTGGCCTAGCACGCCTGGGTGTTTGTCGTCTAGAGCTACTGTTTGTCTTTCATTGTTGCGTTCTTTTTGGTGTAACGGGATTGCAGGGTTGTTAGTCGAGGCTACTGATATTTGGAGTACTGAATGGAATCTAGACAACATTATTTAAAACGGGTCTTATTACAAAGGACAGTAACAAATGCCTTGAAGATCGTAAATAAAACAACGGGTTGCACTCCGGGAGTGCCGGCAGAAGTGAAAACTTGAACATTAACGTTGTGCATTTTTGAATATTTTGGAATTTTTAGGGAATAAATTCGCACAAATTGCTTTATTTATCAGTACAGTATTCATTTATTGCGCTATCGTACACAAACATGACAATTTAATTACATAAAAAAATAACACTTCAGAACTATTACAATTATTTTAAATTAAAAAGTTTATCTTTCAGAAAAATCAACTTGACATTAAATTTTTTTGACATTTGGCACACACACGCTCATGCGCAAGTGCCCTGCGCCGTGTCAAGATCAGGTCACGTGTCTTCCTGACGCGAGTTTAACAGTTTTTACCCAAAAAAAAAGTGCACAACGCCGCTAAAGAAGTTTTCACTCCAAAAATACTTACTCGTACATAATTTGACTTGTGCGAGTGTACTTGGCTTAGGCAAGAGACGAAATGTTAATTGTTGCTTTGTCCAAGAGAGTTATACAATCATTGTCCGTCAGAATGCTAGTCAGCCAAGACCCCCCCCCCCTGACCTGAGGCTTTTCTGATATTTTCTGTGGTAACATTGTTTTTGCTTCTGATACCTATGTAGCTAATTGTGTGTCTAAGGAACGTCTCATCATCATCATCATCATCCAGTCGCAGTCTAACTTCACCCACTGCTGAGTATATGCCTCTCTTTTCTTATACCTACCTATCTCCACGGTCCTGTGCCAGGTTTTTGCCCCGATGACAATTATGTCGTCTGCCTGTTTATTAAATTTTTGGTTACTTGGTGATTTCATTTCTGTTCTACTTTTCCGATTCCGTCCGTTTCAATTACCTAAATAAGTTTTTAAATGTTTGCCAGCCCTGATCTTACGAGTATCTCTCCGTTACAATAAGTAACCTTTTCTTAGTTCACTTAATTATTTGTCAAAACATTCGTGTTCCCACAAGATACTTTTGGATTTTTTGACCTAAATGTTCCTTATTTGACGTCACCGTTTAACATAACTTTGAATTGAACGTAGATTTTTATTTTAATTATTTTAGTTGCTTATGCCCGCGGAATACGCCTTCACGGAGTTCGGTAAAGCTGTCCCACGGGATCATAAAAGACGGTACCTGCAGGATAAAAAGTATCCTATTTGTTAATCCAGGTTATAAACTATCTCTATCCATAGAAATCTACTCTTTGGTACTACAGTACTTTCACAGTTATTGTACCTACTTTATGATTTGAGATATCTTCATTCTATTGTTGTGTGTGTTTCAACAGTTCAAAAGTGGCTGTAACTAGCCTACTAGAAATACAGGATCCGTTCAGCTGTTCTGGCGTGATTGAGTAAAAAAACCAGTTTAAGTGGACCTCTCATTGTACAAGAAACCTATACAAAGCGATGCCATGTTATACTGAAAATGTATAGGTACCATGATGTGTCGCCTTGTGCACCTAATGACCAATGACGTTCTTACCTACATAAAATATGAAAGGAATGTTCTCCATTACAACAGACTCGACATGAAAACAAAAGACGTTAAAACAATCGAATATAAAATTAACTACATGACTGACAGTCCTCTATTATTGTCTATTAAAAAAGATTATGGCATGGCTGACACTAATAAAGATGGTAGAAGATTTGAGTTACACAAAAACTATTAAAATTAAATTATTTTTATTAATTTAAACATTACTTCGATTCTACTCTTGAGAATGTTGAGATGGATTTGTGAGTGACAACAATGAATAGAAAAGGAATAGAAGAAGATTGTAAGAGGTGCCTGTTACAGAAAAATTGAAAGGAAGTCGTCTAGGTATTGGTATGGACAAGTAATGAGGCCCTAGGGATGAATCGCATGCGGCTAAAACAGTGATTGATATAGATGTTAATGGATGGAGAGGGACAGGAAAACCAAGAAAACGATGAATGGATTGTGTGAGGAATGATATGAAAGAAAAAGGGGTAAATGATAACGTGTCAGAAGAGAATGACAGAAGAGAATGACAGAATAAAACGTATTGCGCCGACCCCAAATAACACGGGACAAGGGCAGGAAAATGGTGACCGTTAAAATATAATGCAATAAATATAGCTTGAGCTTTCCATTGATTTGCAATTTATAAGCAGACAGACAAATAGACAAACGTTGCATTTAATTACAAGTAGTGACGTTTATGAATGAGTAAGGAAACGGCTGCATTTTTTTTTTTTTTTGGGGCTGGGAAATCATCAAATAACCCCTCCCTCTCTTGGGCAGAGCTAAAGGGAGTGTCAGACTTCTACTGACTAAAAACCACCCATGTTCCTTCTTAGCCCTTCATGTCGAGGCCGCGGTATCTCTTGCGAACAACCCGCAGCCCCGACGGCGACGGGAGGAAACGGCTGCTTCTAGTATATTTAAAGCTTCGTCTGCCAGTTAACTCATTAAGATTCAAATAGCTGCTATAACAGTTAATTAATTAAGGGTGGGTTGCACCATATTACTATAACGATAACCAAACCGTAACAAGCCATCAAATTATGCTTTTGTTATGGATTTATGGCTTGTTACGGTTTGGTTATCGTTATAGTAATATGGTGCAACCCACCCTAACACCTATAGAATGGAAATAATCTGTTTAGAATACTTTCTTTGGGAGAGCTTTTTACTAATTTAGTACCAAGGTAAAAGCTTTAGAGATCTTGTAATAAATTCTGTAATTATTAGGTCTGACAACCAGTCTTACCCAGTACTAACTGGGTTGTGGAGGTTATAGGCAGTCGCTCCATGTAAATACTGGTATTCAGCTGCATCCTGTTAAACTGGAAGCCGACCCCAACATAATTGGGAATAGGCTAGGAAGATGATCTCGTAATTAATTCAAGAGAATATAATTGATACGCAATGTTGCGAAACAATGGAACGACTGCCTATCTGCTCAAAGAGGTAATCGCTCCAAGTAATATACTGAGTATTCAACCGCATCCGCTTAGACTGGAAGCCGACCTCACCTTAAGAGATGGCGATGTAGTTGTTTAAGTTATTACATAAAAAGATCGTGCTCAATATGACAAAATTCATAAAACAAGTGTAAATAAAGAAATAGCTCAATAAGCGACATTTTTTAAGTGTACTATCAACTGCACTTCCAATACTCAATTCGACATCGACAGCGTTTTATTTCTTGCATATAAGGTTGGTTTTCGTATTTCAAGGAGACCACAGATATGCGGGTGACCATAGACGAGTGGAGGCGTCAATTATCGCGGCACGCATAGAAGTGCCAAGTGGGGTCTCACGCAAAGCTAATTTGATTGGCGTGGTTGGCCAAGAAGAACCGTTGCTTCGAGGTTACACGACGATATTGGTTGTAGTTTAGATGACAGGCATCTGACAATGCCTATTATTTTTATGAGCCTGTTTCCCGCTGCGGGGCAAAGGCCTCAATTCTGTCTTTACACAGTTTCTTGCAATTTGAGCATGCCTTACGTTTGTCTGATTTAAAAACGCAGTGGAATCGTAAAACATTTGAAAATGATTGACTAGGTATTCTTATTTATTTATTTATTTATTTATCTATTTATGTACACACAAAATACAAAAAAAAGGAAAAAACAAAACAAAAAAAAATATAGTAGAGCACAAAGATACTGCTTATTTCATAAGAAATTTCTTCCAGCAGACCTGCGAGAGGAAAGTTGGATAAGAAATATAGACACAGTGTGATTGAGTGATTCTTCGTAGGTACCTACTTCTTTGGCAGCTACTTCACCGTTTTCTAAGACAAGGTTTTTGGATAGTCGACCGCTAGATACCTACTACTTAATTCTATTAGATACCATGGCCATATTATTATCTGTCTAAACCTTCATGAAGTTATTTTGTACTAATGGTTGCATTTTTATTTTATGAAAGATCTTGCTGTTGTGCTTTTCCGCTACGACAAGAAAATAAGCTAAGACTTCAGTTACGACTTCAACTTGATTCCGTGTGTATTTCCTTTTCCTTAGATTTAGGTAAAAATTCTCCAAAAACTAAGATTGTATTAATAGGTACTTACCTACCTACCTACTGATTGAAGCGACAAGACGCAAGAATTCTAAAGAAAGCGACAAACTAACGCAAACAACCAAAAATCTCACCATCTTTAAAACAATCAGTAAACAACTCAAAGACTCACTTCTAAACGGTAGTCTTGAACTAAAAAGCATATTTCATTCATTGTAACGCAAATTACTTGAAGAACCGACGCGACGCCATCTTGGTTTCGCGCCATTTGCATTCCATTTGTTTGAATTCATTGTCCAACGACGGCTAACGTTTTGTCAGGTAAAAGAAAGGAATACGTAATGCCTTATGCAACTATATGTGACCTATTTTAAAGGATATTTCAGTTTCTAATATTAATATATTATCTTGTGGAACTAATTTAATTAGTTGGACAGTTATTTTTTGTTCTTTATTTTTTCCGCTGCGCTCCTATCATACTGCTACCAAATGGCAGCGCAATTCTAATTACAAAAAACGAACGATTTTTTAATTGAATCGTTTATTTTTGAGGATATCTACAGTTTTTGCAGACCACCATCCATTAACTCAGTGTGTAAATAACGGCAATACATACTGTTGGACATTTAAGCCTCCCCCGAGCCGAGGGAGCACGAAACTTTTATGATATCCTTGCGGGACATTGAGGCCTCTCCCGTCTCTAATCTGTACATAGGCCTCGCGGCTCTACTGCTGGACATTTAGGCCACCCCGGGCCCCGTCGCTAGGTTATACATAAATCTGGAGACATATACATATCTCTTCTCTATATTTAGGCCTCCCCGTCTCGAATCAGCACGTCATAAGCCTCAGTACTACTCAGTAGGTACACTAACTGTTGGTTGCTGGACATTTTGGCCTTCCTAAATCCGACTACTGATGTAAAAAACATCCTTATTTTTTACTTTTACTCAATGCCTCGAAAGTACTCCTTATGGCAAGTTGTTCAGCCGCGGGAAAACAACTATTTAAATTTCACGGTGTATATTGCTTCTACTGTCTAGCTCGAGACAAGGGCTGGGAATATTAAGATGAGGCTTTAAGCCAGGTACGGCCAAGATTACTTCTAGGTCTTTTTGATGACCAGTTGCATGCACAATTATACACTGGACGATCCTTAGGTAAGTTTACACTTAGGTAGGTTCATCTAGCCTTCCAAGGCCTACAAAGTGTTCATCGTAAAATCTTCGCTAATATAATTTTAACTAAGTCACGCCTGCACGATAACGCATATCAGTGTTAATGGAAGATACATTGTACTTATTCGTTGTTACAGGGTCTATTAGACACAGTATTATTTCTCCTCCTTTTTTTTTATTTGGTTCTGTGGTGGAAATTCCTCACTGTTTTACACAGGACTAAATAAAATAATACCTATTGTTTGACATATTATCGATGCATATTTTCTTGACAAGCACGCCCACTTCGACATGCACACTTATAAGTCATAATGTAACGTCGTTGAAGAAATAGTGCAAAACGTCGTCGCATGATAGTACCTTATTACAGGGAAGGGTATATTACCATTTTTTTTATTTTTACTATCTAAGTAAGTTCAGCATTGCTTAGCAATCGACGTGTTAAGAGTGATGGTCGCTTATCAAGGGCTTTCGATTCTTTCAAAAACTATTTCCCCCACACACCCACACACACCTCCCCCACACACACACACGTACACACCCCCACACACACAGACACGTACATACCTTCACACACATACACACGTACACACCTCCCACACACACTCAGCGTGATATAATATAATCATTAAGGAATTATTTAAATTATTATTTTGATGTTTTTCCATTTATTTTTTTAATTTAATTTTTGTATTTCTGATTGTTTTTACCTCTTTCTTTTTAATTGTATTGTAGAACACAATGTTTGTATCTTCCTATGTTGACATTAGTATCTAAGGCAAATAAAATGGGAGAGGGCGCTGACTCCTGACAAACAGGTACACTTAGTTTAGGAGTCAGAGGCTTCAAACAAATTTCTGTAACCTATTATGTCAATAAAGAATTATTATTATTATTTCTTATCTTCTTTTAACAGTTTTCGATGCCAAGACAGACCACCTTCATCACATTAATACAAAATAAATTAAAAAGAAACTATAATTCAAGTCTGACTTGTGTCTGTTACCATTTCGAGTTCATATTTAAACAGCTGATGAGCGCCTACACACAAAAGTAGACGCTGTTTTTAACTTAGTAAGGTATGTAATAAAAGAAGCAGGTGATATTTGAAGACTCACAGACATGATTCAGAGAATACTGCTGATTAAATAATAGATGTTTCATTAAGGAATGAATGTGGTAAGAAGGTACCTATGAGTGATTCAGAATTTGTGGACTTTAAACATCGTTAGAGTCGTGCAAGCGACAGGTTGCTGTTCGTTATGGCGTTCTATGGGAGAGGCCTTTGTCTAGCAGTGGACGTCATGCGGCTAAAATGATGATGATGATGATGATGATTGTTTGCCAAAGAGATGACTGTAATACCTGGTTACACGAAATAAAGCCTCATTTACGGACACGCGGGGCGTCGCGCGGCGCGTTGTGCGTTTTAATTCAAACACATGGCGATGTATGAAAACGTTAACGATTTCATTCGTCGATTTTACGAGAAGCGATTTTTCGCTTGTTAGTTTAAAATGCAGCGTTCGTTGCGATGGACGCGCCTCTCAGTAAATAAATAAAAAAGCTCGAGACGAGCCTTCTGCACGCGCCGCGCGACGCCCCGCGTCTCCGTAAACGAGCCCTAATAGTCGACCAGTATATGGAGTGGACGGAACACCGACGTAAAAACGGTTACCACGTACACTGCTACTGAGAAATTCCTGATGGTAAGATCCAACAACGCTTTGCCCGACTTGGGAATCGAACCCAGGAGCTTATACACAGCAGTCGTGCTTGCGATCACTAGACTAACAAGGCAAGGTTTTGTTATCACTGTTTAAGTATACTTTCTTCATCACGAAAACAGAACAGATGAAGATATCTAGAGACCACACAAATATCTAGGCTCCTAAAACACAAATAACCAGCCAAAAAACCGACCACGTTTTAAATCCGTACTAATATTATTTTTATGCGAAAGTAACTCTGTCTGTCTATCGCGCTTTTACGCCAGAACTACTGAACCGATTTAAGTGAAATTTGGTACGCAGATAGTCGAGAGCCTGAGAAAGGATATAGGCTACTTTTTAATGCGATAAAATGGTTTTATGGGTTGAAAGGGGGGATGAAAAGATTACTTTTGGCCGCGATAAACGAGATCCACGCGGGCGAAGTCGTGGGCATCAGCTAGTATCCAACAAAGCTTATGTACAAAATCAATTACTAGACTTATGCAAACCACAATCCACATGTTATGTTACAAAACAACGTCAAATATATTTACAAATCGAAGACTGGCGCCACTGTTGTATCATTTAGGTAGGCGACTGTTACATCATCATCTGCCTAGCCTTTTCCCAACTTTGTTGCGGTCAGGCTCCAGTCTAACCGGATGCAGCTGAATACCAGTATAAGATCAACTAGTCTTAAATCGACACCAAGCTAAATTGTAAAGAAACGAGTACCATCGAAGACCTTTTCAGTAAACCAGTGCTACAATGATGCTTGGACTAGAATTTGAAATTTCACGACTTTTTTATCTTTAACAGCGGGTGCAATCGACTAAAGAAAAAGTAATAAAAATAATGGATTAGTAAATCCCGCGGGTCCCAACCCAAATAAGAAATGACTACATAGCAGGAAGTCTGAAAGTATCGCCGGTGACCGAAAAATTGAGTGAAAATCGGTTGTCGTGGTATGGGCATGTGATGCGCAAGAAGGAGGGAAATGTTGCGAGGAAGGTTTTGAATGAATGTGGATGGGTGGAGGAAGACCAAATAAACGATGGACGGACTGTGTTAAGAATGATATGGTAAGAAAGGAGGTGTCTCATAAGATGACGAAGAACAGAGAAGTATGGAAGAAGAAGACATGCTGCGCCGACCCCAAATGAATTGGGATAAGGGCAAGAGAATGATTATGGGTCCCAAATGAGTGGAATCCATTTACTAAAGAACCATACCTAACAAAATAGATGTAAGAATTTACTCTGAAAACACCGCGGGAGAACCTAAGTATATTTAAGTTTAGTATAAGCCACCACTTATAATTATAATGTGACTTGACCATAACGTTTCAAATAGACATAGTGATAAACTAGATGCTAAAGTATTAGTTTTACGTAGGTGTCTCATCGTGTATACTCGTGGTATTAAGGTGCTAAGTATTAGCCTAGCTCTGTATTCTTTCTTTAATATCGTGTGGTTAGTGCTTAAACTCCTGTCAGAGTTTTTATGCCGCTCATGGGCATCTGTCTTGGCTTTACATGCCGTCGAGAAATATCTCTCTGGCATGCTGGTTTCCTCACGATGTTTTCCTTCACCGAAGCAAGTGAAAATTATACAATACGCACTAGAATCCGAAAAATCAATGCTAGACCTTTGACTTGGCAGTCTGGCGTGGTCTACTAGGCTGGCACTAAACTGTACTGCGTTACATTTCATAGCTCTGTATTGAGTTAGCTATTAAGTTACCAAAAACCTTTGGTAACTGAACAGCTTAGCAAGGAGGAGGATCAAAGTAACTAAAATAACGAACTTGAGCGACAGTTACGGACATAGCTTGCTGGTTTTGTTGATGATGAACAGAGTACGGCTTGTGTATCGACAAATATGGTAGACATGGTAGTTCATCCACACTAAATTCATTCGTTCCATCTGCAAAAATCTACTTAGACATGAAATTGCCATGTCTGACTTGTAAGATTGGACGCAGCAAGTAAAAACTGCTCAGGTGGATGCATTAATTAATGTCTACTCTGGAGTGTAAATTTAGTGATTTTCCACAAACAATGGGTTCATTATAGGAACGTTCGGACGCTACTAAAGGCTACGCCAGAGTTATATACTGGCTGATTTCTGGGCCTGATTAAGAAGAAGAAGATCAACCAGCGTTATTAGGACCCGAAAGGTAGACCGGAAAGGTGTCGCACAGGGTATTGTAGATAACTTTGGGGGAAGCCTCGGTCCAGAAGTGGACAGCAATCTGAGTTGATTGAAGTGACAGTCAGCAGGACATTTAGCTCGACAGCGGCTGGCCAAAGAGGCAGAAAATTTGCGCACTGGCGATCGTGGAAGGCTGCTAAGGACCCTGTCGAGGCTGCGGGATGTCCGCAAGGGATACCGAGGCCTCGACATGAAGGGCGAAGAAGGAACATGGGTGGTTTTTAGTCAGTAGAAGTCTGACACTCCCTTTCGCTCTGCCCAAGAGCGGAAGGGGTTATTTGATGATTTCCCACCCCCCAAAAAAAAAAAAAAAAGGCTGCTAAGGACGTATTTAAAAGCCGAAAGGCATGAGAAGTGTACGACCGGCTCATGGGCCAATGTTCGAGGGAGGTCTATGACAAATTTTGATCATCTTTCGGCTAAATGACATTTGAAATGATAAGAAAACTGATTCACAATATCCAGATAAGCACAATGCACTAGACAGACTTGTACCAAATTTCACAGATGTCCTTGCAACCAAAATAATGTCACAATGTCCTTTAAAATCTAGGCAATAAACACTCGTAGTAAATGCTACCACTTGTATGGATATCTATCACGTTCCCGTTATCAGTCGATAAGATCTTGATTAGGTTTCTTATCAGTAACGGTTTGTGATCGAAATTGATGCTAGACTGCCCTTTGCAAGTTTGAGAAAGATATTTTTCTCTTTTACTAAATGAAAGAAATATTATCTTATCTTACACCTCACTATTGTATAGAGTCTGGTTTTTCTAACCTAACAGACATATGTGTTGCTGGGGAGTTTGTTCCGCCACTTCTTCTTTCCAGCAAAAAGTGTCGAAGGGTGGGCGTTTTGGGGGACTGTCACTTGTAATTAGGTAAAGTAAATTTTGACGTTCGAAAAGTGCTGATTATCAGCCTAGTTTGAATAAATGACTTTTGATTTTGATCGGGAATTTAGCGAGATAAAAAGGTATGCACCGGCCGCAAGTAACATAAGACAAGGAAGATGATAAAACCACGGTATATAAGAATAGCATTATGCCTGTAATCCCCGAAGGATTAGGCAGAGGTGTAACCATCAGTATAAATACTCATGTTTCAAAAGGTATGTTTAGGTCCCATGTAAAAGGGGGCGAGCTAATGAGTTTTAATGATAAGACTAAGGGAATAATGTATTCTGAATTGCGGAAAAGGTCTTCTTGTAGCTAATGAACCATTAGCAGTCCCCACTTTATTGGAATCATCAGCTTCCAGTCTAACCGGACGCAGCTGAATGTACCAGTAAGTAGTGGAGCAACTGTTTGTCTGACCTCCATAAAATAGTAAAATATGTAATCCTTGATACTACAGGTTGCCTTGGCTTCCTTTCAGCTGAACATTTGGAACGAAGGAGTAAGGGGCCTTAGCTGAAACCGCTGATAAATGAAATTGGAAGGTGCTAGTTATTTGAGACAGAAGCAATAGTAATTTATACAACTATTTAGTGTATCCCAATTTCCCGATTGGCAGGAATTGGCAATGGGGCACAGCAGGGCCAAAAAGAGATGGAAAGCATGGACAATTATATCGATTTGGCTCAAAATTGCAGCGACACGAAAATATGTATAAAGAAGGCCTCCAGCAGGACTTCAGAGTTCAGATCTGAAAGGACTTATTCCGAGGATTCAACCGACCTGGTGCTTGGTGTACTAACTTTTGAAAACAATAAGAGCATGGGTTGCAGCACTCGCAGGCTCGCAGCATCGTTCTGTTGATGCAACTTTTATCAAGAATATCTGTCATGAAAATCTCCTATAAATACTCTAGTTAATTAAACCACCCAGCTTTGGTAAAGATTAGGAATTGTACACTTACGTTAACGTATCTTACGAAAAAACTGTATTTTTCCATAGGGAAAAATTGTGCTGATATCTAAAATTCTGTCAGATAATTGTGTGAGAAAAATCCTGGAAGATTAAAAAAAAGGTTCTCTACTCTCTCCCTAATATAACCTGTGACTATTACGTAATCAACGACAAATATAGAAAGGGAAATATGCATGATACCATAAATTTAACCACTTAAAACTAACTAAACAGTGTTATATTCAAAGATAAGATATCTTTCGTTTACTGCTCTTAATCTAAGATATGGGGTTTTTATTTGTAGGTAACTGGCAATGTGACTCCGTGGGTAAAAGACAAATATTTGTCTTTATATAAACGTTAATTGAGGTGATAATGCGGAGACTTTGGTTTTTGATGTTCTAGTTTGAATAAAAAAAAATAGAAAGACTTAACTTTTCATAACTAACTACATTATATTTTATTGTTATCCGGTAAGTAAGTAAATTTAAAAAAATGCATTTATCTAGACAGAATACAATAGTATTACTTAATACTTATGTCTAAATATGCAATTTATTTTTATTAAATTGTAGAGTAGCGATATAGGTTAACTTATTTTATCACTGATATTTTAAGTTTGAAACGTAGCAAAATTAAATATTCGACAAGAAATAATTCTTAAAAAAATCTTATTAAATTATTGGAAACGTAGAAAAATAGTTTAAAACAAATTTTATATTATTTACGCCTAGCTATGAAACCGTAACTTAATTTAAGAAAGCTAGAAAAACGATATTAAAAAAATATTAAAAATGTCTCTTACCCATACTGAAAAACTTCCACTGCGAGATTCCCCCTCAACTGATCCGCCATCTTGAATCACATGTTTATCTCATTAGTTGGTCCATCGTTACGACGCCCTGCCGACTGTCATGTGACCAATCACAGGCCAGAAAACTTTAATTGTTATCTATAGCGTGATAAAACAATCCAATCGAATTGCTTTATCAATAATATTTTGTAACAATCGTAATTTAACCATATTTCCCGCTCAAAAGTGACTGAAACACTATTCTAACCACTCAATTGACTCAAATTTAAGAAAAAAACACGTTAAAAACTCTAAATTACTAAAGTGAAATACCGTAATTATTCTAATTGTTAATTTAGGAGTGTTTAACTTTTAAAACGAACTAATTTTAGTGATGATTAAAGTTAAAAGTATCGTGAACTGATTTTGGTAAGTAGCACTGATGGCGGCAAGCATAAAATGGCGTCGGTGCTTACATGTCGAGTGTTTTATACAAGTGTACCTGTTACGTCATACCTGTGGCTAGGACACGTTGATAGGGCGCGTTCAGACGGGCGATTGTTTAATCAGTTTTTTTTGTAACTTTTCATGATGAGGTGATAATTTGATGGCTGCGGGTTGTTCGCAAGAAATACCGCGGCCTCGACATGAAGGGCTAAGAAGGAACATGGGTGGTTTTTAGTCAGTAGAAGTCTGACACTCCCTCTCGCTCTGCCCAAGAGCGGGAGGGGTTATTTGATAATTTTCCACCCACCATAAAAAAAAAGGTAGGATAATTTGGTTTTGAATAGGATTGACGACTTAATAAGAACATAAACAATATGTAATTGAAGTATTTTTTTTAATTGGCTTCCGGGCCTTTTAGTTTGTCGTCTTGTGTATCACCTTAGTCTTACCTTCAAGCCTCGGAAAACACGTTAAGCTGTCGATCCTGGCTGGCCTTTGGAGATCTGACAGTCGTTACAGGTAGGTAGTATGATGCCTAAGAGTATGACATGGTTGCTATGGATTATCTCTCGAGTCCTAAAATTGTGGACCCAGTAACTAAAAGTCCTAAAGTTAGACTGGAAGCCGACACCTATCTACTTTAAGTAGGAAATTAACAAAAAACAGGTTTGTTCTGACACCATCGCATTAAGCAGCCCGAAACTGTCAAACATTGCTTTAGCGATAAACTTGAAAATCTATTAAAGAAATTTGACAGATTGATGTAGCTTTATGTGCTAGCTTCTATATTATGAGCTGTAATATTGCAACAATTTACATGTCTGTGGTCCACATTTGCCTTGAATCGACACAACAGGAAGTCGTGGGGAGAAGTCTTTGCCCAGCAGTGGGATATCAGGTGTATCAGTATTTATTTTTGCTAGGTATTGGTCGGTCAAATATTGAGTCATCGATTCGAAAAGAAATATTGTTTTGAAGAAAATGAACAATTTAATCACCTTACTCTACAAAAGTTCCACTCACCCCATATGAACACAGCTTTACATATTTCTTATCGGGAAAACGGGTACATGCTGTAGGAAACGAAGTTTTAGTGACTTTCAATTTTCTTGCATTGTTGTCGGGTTCCAAAGCTTGAGTTTTACTTTATTATAAGTTATAACATGCCCAAGTATTTGCATAGACTTATGTAATGCGTCTTGCAAATATTGTTAGTTGTTATTGAGACGGTCTTGAGAGAAAATGGCGGGGAGATGACTGTTAGGCTACATTTTTGAAGCGGATAAGAACTTGGTTTCAGTTTTTAACGGAATTTCGTAGTTAGCAGGTTTTTTTTAGTACCTATGGTGGTTTTTTTTTTGTTTTGTATAGGTTCTTTGTAGTTTACAATAAGAACGAGATAGATGACGTTTTATATTTTTCTACTCCTCCGCTATTCTTTTCTGATTCAAATTAATAAAAAAAAATCGGTTCAACCAAAAATCTACCTAGCGGTACCCCAGTGATCGTTAAAATAAGTAAATAATAGTAATTGCGTAGGTAGTGCACCTATTATGATGTCGATAAGTCTTGAATGGGTTCGAATACCAACCATTATTGGAATAGTTGTCTGTCTGCTACTTCAGTCACAAGCGTGAAGTTTGTTTAGCTGCTCCCGACCGGAAGTCGCGCGGTCACGTCACCTACGGAAAGTGCTAAACATGTGGTTTCGAAGACAACGGTTTTATTTGAACAAGGCACCACAAATGAGCCGCTACTGTTTTAACAATTTAGTCCTGGTTTCTTTTTACTTTCTTAGACAGAAATTCAAGGCACTACAAGATTCTCTATTAGAAATCGATTGATTGATTATATAGTTACAATACATAACATGACATCACGCCTGTTATCCCTGGAGGGTTCGCCAGATAAGTTTTAAAGTCATATCATCTCATTTAATAGGGGACGAGCCTTGCCATCAACCGAGCACACATTCAGACTCCGTCGTTGCCACTGAGAAATTCCTGATGGAAACAGCCAATAACAATTTTACCCGACCCGGGAAACCTCATGCTGAGCAGTCAGCTTGCGACCATTCGACAAACGAGGCACTCCTAAGGTAGGTATATCAATTTCCAGTTCTCTTCATAATCGATACACTCTTGTCAGAGTGGTCGTGGTCGCAGACGAGGCACACGGAGAGATGTTTGGTGGGTCGTTGACTTCCCCGAGGATTGCTCTTTCAGCGATGTGCATCCATTTCCAGAGTTACACAGAATTATTTCCGTATGGTGTCGGACGTAAAGAATAGCATCATCTTCCATCTTCCCATGGGTGTCGTAAGAGGCGACTAAGGACTTACCAGAGAATGGGCAGCAGCGTTCTCTGTGCCTTCGTAACAACCATCCTGTGATCGCCAACCCGCCTGCCAAGCGTGGCGATTATGGCAAATCCCCCCTCTGGGGGAGGCCTATGTCCAGCAGTGGACGTCTTATGGCTGAAATTATGATTAAAAAAAAATAACATTTCCTAAAATGGCGTCTCTATATACTAGACGTTTTAACTAAAGAAAAAAAGCCGAGGAGAAGGAAAAACATAATTTCCACTTCACTTCATATCAGCAAGGCAGAACAGAACATGGCCAATAGGCACAACGGGACGTTATACAATTGGAATAAGCCCAGTTGCCTAAAGTTGCGTTTGTGTGTGTGAGTTTAAAATTTTAAATGTTTGAAAACGATTCTCCAGTTTTAATTAGGACCGATGGTATTCATAACTGGCAATGGGAATCCTATCTGTGTACTATAGATGTTCCTTATAGAGGTCATCAAGTATTTTGTGTCACAAATAAAATCCTTTTAATAGTAGTCTGAATTCAACCATTCTGTTCATAATGCTTCGTAAAAATTATCCTTGTTTTTGGGTAAAAAAATACCACGTTTTACGTTACGACTCAATATAACACACACCTCTGGTTTTTATCTTGGCCAGAGGCTAAGTGTTGCCATACAACGTGGCAATGCCGCCAGTCTTTTGGGCACATTACCGGCTGACAGCGTTGAGGAGCAGTTTTTTAATGCCTTTTTATAGTTTCTTGTAAGTTTATATAATAGTTTTTAATTAATGTACATGTTACATGTTTATTTATATATAACACAATCAAAATATTGATGCATTGAACAGTACGAAAGTCGTGGAGTATTTAAACTTAAGTTATAACATTAAAAATTGTGTATCTAGAACAATAAAAATATCACTATGAGAACAATAAGGCCTTTCGATTTCATTAAGACAATTTTTACACACCCATCATTTCACATGAACCCAAATATCTTATGTCGAGTTCATTAAACCGTATTTATCAGTTAAAAGCTTTAATCTGATATCTATGCCTATCGACGAAAGTAAGGGAATTGGGTGATAGTGGCTTTCGCAGAAGATTATACAGTTAGCCTGACACAATCAGGATTCATTGATTCACTTGATTCATTGTCCAAGGTGTGCCACATTCATACGATTGTGGCGCACCTTGGACAACCAGCTGGAATTTTCGATTTTGAACAATCTGCTACTCAGATTGTTCAAAACTATAACAGCAAAAGTCTCTTATATCATGCCTGCAAGCCTATAATTTTCCCACTGCTGGGACACAGGCCTCCTTTATGTTAGAGAGAGTGGGCTATAATGTACCACGTGGACCCAATGCGGGTTGGTAAATGTCACATTTCTTCGAATTTTCGGTTTACTCACGATGTTATCCTACACCGTTTTGAGACCAGTTGTAATGAAATAAATTACACAATGCGCCTGGCTGGGTTCGAACCTTCAACTTAGGTACTGCTCGTAAGTCGGGGTACCACCGCTCTCTAGTTCCTGCTAATTAAACAATTTCACCTGGGAAATTCAAAGCATTTATTTCAATTGTATCTGACAAATATTTTATTTTGTATTTTATGATGACGACAAAACTACAAGTCGTCGTACAGTCTGCAAAGTGATTGCAACGTGAAGTGTATTCATACCTTAGTAATGGCGTTATTAAAAATGGAGAAAAAGAAGAGGAGGAAGTCCGTCACCCTGAGGTACTCCCGTAGCAAGATCGCACCATCCAGAAGAAGCCTCATCAAGTTAACCGACTGTTCGCGACCCCGAAGATACGAATTGAACCAAGCAATCGCAGGCAGCGAGTGTTTGTGTTTAGAGAAGGAAGTATGCTGAAGAAGTCAAAATCAACTGAATCAAAAGCATTGCTAGCATCCAATTGGGTCCCGAATTCTCAATTTCCCGAAATCCCCAACGGATTAGGCAAATGTGTAACCCACATTTGCAAGTGCCTTGTAAAAGGGGCTGAGCCTTCGCTCTGAACCGGGAACAAATCTACTACTGATGAATTACCTGATGGAAAAACCCAATAACACCACCACTAGACCGACGAAGTATAGTTCTGTCATAAAGCTGGAAAATTAAAATGGGACTGGGCATCTCATGTCCTCGGATACCGGGGAAGCTAGATGCAAGCGCAATACAGGAGCCCACAGACAACTAGAAGACGGGGTCATGGGCTCATGGCAGACTGAGGAGAAGATGGTGGGATGCCTTTTTTTTTGGAGGGTGGTATTCAAATGCTCTGGACGGAGCGGGGAGTGCCAGATTTCTACTGACTAAAAACCACCCATGTTCATTCTTAGCCCTTACCTTCCTCATCAATTGGCGAGAAGAGACACAACAGAGATAAATAAAAAGAATGGAGCAAGTCTTTGTGTCTGGCGTGCGACATACATAACATAACGCCTGCAATCGTCGAAGTATTAGGAAGAGGTGTACCCAATAGAACACCCACGTTTTGCTTGTTATGTTTAAGGCCCATGTAATAGGAGGCGAGCCTATAGTCATCAACCGAGCACAAATCTAGACTCCGTGGTTAATTAATACATATACGAAGAAATTCCTGATTGAAAAACCTCTAATAACACTTTGCCGTCAGGTAAAAAAAGCTTGTAAACTGTAGAGTATGTCATCATCACTCTCCGGGCAGGAGAGTGAAGATGATTCTAGCAATTTATTTGGGGTCGTCGCAGCATGTTTTCTTCTCATGTCATATTCTCTATTACTCGTCATCTCAGCAGGCACCTCCTTCCTATATCATCCTTTACACAGTTCATCCATCGTTTCTTTGGTCGTCCTCTTCTCTCTATTTTTCAATTTGTAGGTCTTCTTCTTCTTAGCGTGTCGATGGCAATCTAAATTGTGTTGGCCCAGAATTGAGCTACTAGTTCCTGTAGTGAAAAAAACTGTAAAAGCAAAAAACAAAGACATTTTAAATTAAACAAAACTTGGAAGCGGGGCGGGGTTCATTTTATTTTCATTTCATAATTTAATATTCAAATTAACCCTACCTGCTTCCAAGTTTTGCTTAATTTAAATTAATTTAAAATGTGCTTGTTTTTTTGTTTTTCAGTTTTTTCAGTCGGGTTTTTTAGTTTTTATTTCTTTTTTTGTGTTTGTTCTTTCGTTGGTCGCGTAAAATTATTCGCAGTTAATTGAACTTTTATGTTTGTTTATAGTATTTGTCACTTTGAATTTCTTTTAAACATAAAAGTATTATATATTTTTGTAATCTCCTTTTAAAACCCTTCATTTTGATACTCGATGGTAATGGTAAAAAAAATTTTTACTCCGCGATATGGCCCCCAAAATCCGCAATTTTTCTTTGATTTTTATCGCCATTAAGACGAATGTAACGACGTATATTTTATTCAAATCCCTTCATCCGTTTTGGAGTTATGAGGGAACAAAGAAATGGACATACATACAAACATACATACACGTCAAACACATAACCCTCCTTTTGGGCTTCGCCGTAGTCGGGTAAAAACCAACAGGACACGCAAGACACGATATTAAGTGTCCCATTGTTTGTGGATTTACATACATTTACACCACATTTACACTCCAGCGGAGAGTCATTTATGAATCTCCATCTCAGCAGGTTTTTCTTGCTGCGACCAACCTGGGTCCGGAGTCTATTGAAAGACTTTCATGTCAGCCATGGTAACTCATGTCCAGGTTTTCAGCAGGAAGAACGAATGGGTTAGGTAAGAATACAGGTATAGTAGCTGTAGCTAATAGGTCATCATCATCATCATTTCAGCTATAAGACGTCCACTGCTGGACATAGGCCTCCCCCAGAAGAGGGGGATTTGCCATAATCGCCACGCTTGGCAGGCAGGCGGGTTGGCGATCGTAGTATCGATGTAGTATGGTTGTTACGAAGGCACAGAGAACGCTGCTGCCCATTCTCTGGTAAGTCCTTTAGTCGCCTCTAACGACACCCACGGGAAGATATGGGATGGTGCTATTCTTTACGTCCGACACCTTAGGGAACTGCTAATAGGTACGGTACGTAATTATTATTGTAACTCTCTCCGGTACTTTTAACTTTAGTTCAGCCTCCCTATCTTGTCCCCATTTCTTATCTCAGTATCTTATATCTCTTGAGATACTGCTCCAAAGTAAACTGGCCAAGTTTGCTCAGCATCTAGAATGAACCTTCTTCTGATAGCATTATACACGCAATACTAAACCTTATCTTTTGTGTGTAGAATTTAAAATGTCACAAAACTTCTATTGAAATCTAGAAGCACGTGGTTTTGAACCTTGGAACAGAGGAGTAGGGTTGAAAATGTCTGTAACACGTTAAAAAGGTGTGTGCGGAATGATGCAGTATAAAGATAATGAAGCAAATCAGTGTAGATGATTAAAATATTGTTGTAGTCGTACATTCGTAAGTAGGTATGATTTAATTTGTAAAATGTTTGGCTTGTTATTTTTAGGGGGTTGGCAGAGGAAAGGGGCTCGTGGCTAAGTTATAGCAGTCACATGAGGTGGGTCCGTAGATGGGTGCCCATATATAAAAAATCTTTTTTGAAAAAAAAAAAATTGTCTTCCAAAAGACTTTCAAAAGAAGTCGAAGTTTTTTTAAAAAAATGTTTTACGGTTTTCCCTTTGTGTTAGTTGTGGTATGATGATCCCACACAATTTCTAGCCACGAAATAATTTTGAATTGTAATTAGATGTTATTTACACCATCATATTGTCATTGATGATTAAATGTTATAACCAAGAAGGAGATACGTGAATCCTCAAAACATAATACTCCTTTTTTGGGCAGTCGTGTAAAATATACGTATTAAAGCAAGCAAAGTTAATAAAAATATATGGGACCAGCCTGTGGCCTTCTTCTACCAAACGAAAAAAGTAAAATGGGCCCAGTAATTACGCAGTAACCGATGTACACATTGTACATACCTACATGAAAAAGATGCCGTAGGGTTACCTATATTTTTTTTTTTTTTTTTTAGAAGTCGGTATTCAGCTGTGTCCGGTTAGACTGGAAGTCGACCCCAATATTTTGGAAAAGGCTAGCTATATAGGTAGATCATTTCAGCTGTATCCGGTAAGATTGGAAGTCGACCCCAATATAGTTTGGAAAAGGGTAGATAAGTAGATCACGATGTACGATGGATGAGTCACAGTGCCTACCGAATTCTGTAGAAATTATGAATAATTTGGTTGCTATACTATTATGAAAAGCGTTTATAACGCAACAAAATTACTTTTTCTCAATAGTTATTGACTGGAATTAAATTAAGCTTGATAGTAAACTACGTAATTTTGTGTTACGGACGCAAATCACATTTTCATCAACATACAACGTGACTGACCTGCAAATTGCGAAAAACTTCGCGGGTAACCTAAAGCTTTCACCTCAAGTTCTTCTTAAAACAAATAGATGGCGTTGGCGTCGTCTGCTGCAACAGTGGGGCATATTCTTAGATCGTTATTTCGTTCCATGATTCTGATTCAACCTCTCAGAACACATTGCATTATCATCTAAGACAAAAGATGGTCACGTCTGTGTATAAGAGAACCCAGGCGTCACGTTCGATTTGAAACGCTAGTAAATAACCGCGAAATTTTTGTTAATAATAATATAGTCTCAACAGCTGATTTGAGAAAGAGAATCTATTATCACAACGGAGAACAAATCCAATTTCCGGACAGTTATTTAGAAATTCCTATTGGATAACACTCACTGCCCACCCCGAAAATTGAAGTCGTGAAGTGAACCCCACAAGTCTTTTGATTGTTTGACAACTTTATATAACTGCCATCTATCGAAAGCATCTTAAACTAATCTGATACCGATAGTCTAAATGTTTAGTCGTGAAACTTTTACTGAAAACAAACTCCGCTATTAAGGTGAATGCTCCAACCACCCCGCGAAATTCAAATTTTCTTACGTTTTTTGCAATTTGCAGGTCAGTGTTAGTTTGTATGTTGATTAGAATATTAATTGCGGCTGTAAGACGTATGTACTTACAGAATTATAATCATCAAAATCATCAATACAAGCCTCCAAGTTCATAAAGGTGCAAAAATTACTTTTTCAAGTTCCTGCACCTTTATGAACTTGGAGGCTTGTATTGATGATTTTGATGATTATATTTCTGTAACTACATACGTCTTACAGCCGCAATTAATATTCTAATCAACATACACACTAACACTGACCTGAAAATTGCAAAAAACGTAAAAAAAATTGAATTTCGCGGGCTAGTTGGAGCATTCACCTTAAAATAAAACTTTGTGGTAGCATTTTTTTGTAATGTTACCATAAAAGATTACTATATATTTTTTTAGCAGATTTTCAACTGCAAAAGCGAAGCCGTAGGAACACCCCGGTATAAAATTTAGGTCATAGGCCGCAACGCGATGATTTATTAAGTATCCGCAGTGGAAAATTATGAATTACCAGATAAATAAATAAAGACATTGTCACGTGAGTTAAAATATTTATACCAAGGGGTGACACACAACGAAGAGGGGCGGCAGTCCCTTGTTTTGTATACATAATAGCATCCTCTAATAATAGTTTTGCACTCACTATGCATAACTGTAGTACCTAATTATTAATTGAAAACATATTAGTGTATTTATATGCGACGGCACGGTTGGCGCAGTGGCTAAGCGATTGGACTGCTGCGCTGCGTGTCGCGGGTTCGATCTCCGCACGGAACAAATATTTGTATGGCCTGCAGATAGTTGTTTCGGGTCTGGGTATTTGTGTATGTGAATTTATATGTTTGTGAACGCACCCACGATACAGGAGAAATTCCTAGTGTGGGGCAACGTTTTTTTAAAGGAAAAAAAAAAAATATATTACCGTTTAGAATTTAAGGAAATTATTCTCATACAAATCCTCATCATAATTTGTCGAGTAATAAAGAAAACAAAAACTTTGATTTTCATTTTGACAGGGTAACTAACAAAAATAATAGATGAATAGGTGATAGAGATTATTCATAATTCCAGGGCAATGGTATTATTTTAACAGTTATAATCAATTTGCCCTCTCATATTGAGCACTTTTTACAATGCCCGGGTACAATGTGTCGTTAAACAGTTGAACATTTTCTACCATAGCAGTTCTTCGTTTTCCGATATAGGTAACTCTCAAGCTCATTACTGTCAAAAAACAGCCAATCAAGACTCGAGTGTCATCTCTAGATTCTTCTTTCATTCGCAGTAGTCAGCGGGTGCATGTACGTAAATCAAAATTCAATAACTTCTCCATAGATATCGTGTAAAAACAGCTGAAATAACAAGTAATTTACAACAATAATATATTGAACGGTGTGTGTCAAAAAATTACGCGAGTGTTCTTTTAAATAATTTTTTTTATAGGTTATGTAAAGGGACTTTAGCGGAAGTGTATAATTTTCGTGATTTTTGAATTAGTTATTTGTTTTTACAGCTCACACTGGTTTGGCCACCATGAGAACGACACAAATTGCCCAGTACGCTTTAAGGCTCACATATTCGCAGGTATGTCTTTTTTATTCTTATTTTTTCTTTCAGGTACCCGAAAGTCCCAAATATTTGTTTAAATATATAATGCTGTCAGTTTTTGTCTAAAGCATGTCGTTGAAGGAACTCTTTTACTTACATATTTTACCCATAAATCGCCCCTAAGACGACCCACTGACCGTACCTAGCATTATTTGTTTGACAATTTGTCTCCACTACTAGTTTTACACACAATTTCTCTGTAAATACTGTGTTTTTAAATGATAAAAGAGGTGCTAACTATGGCTAGATGTCCTTTACTGTCTTTATTTTCATCCAATGCTAGGTACAAGTTTTCCATGCTGATGCTACTGCTAAATTTACCTGACCAAATATTTCACCATCTCCACTGAATTATCGCCTTTGGTCTAGAACTGTGTACATTAAACCATTTGTAACAACCGGTTGTTATAAAGATAAAAAAATACTGGGGGAATTCCCTCAATTTTAACAAATACAATTCCCAATTCTCTGGAAACTTCGAATTTCTCATGTTTTTGCATCAAACAATTAAAAAATTGTATTATTTATAGTAATGCTAAAGTAGTTTACAGGTACTAAACTTCAATTTCTCAAAACAAAAACCCATTTATAGAAGTCTATCAGTAATTTATCTAAAAGTAATAGCGCAAAACCCAAATGTAATAATATATCTACTGTAATCAATTAATGGTGATAAAAAATGGTTGCTAGCATTTCAATGGATATAGGAGTTAAATAAAAACATTTTCAACAAATAAAGAATAGATTGAGAATTTTAACAAAAGAGGTTTTAATAAACAAAACAAACTGAATTAATGAATACAAGAAAGTTGTGATTTTCTTGTATATTCTTTATGCATCATTCAAGCCTTGTACCTACATTGTTATTATTTAAAACTGCCTGTCTTATAGCTAACTACACCAAAAATATATTAAAAAGAAACCAATTACTTCAACCATCTCAGCAAATTAACTCAGTAGGTAATGAAGTATAAAAATGCATATTTTTGGCTTGTTATTTTGTATTAACATGCACATGGAAACAATGAGTTTTAATTCTTCAGATTTTCGTATTGTTCTGATCATTAATGTCTTTGTTCTTTTGACAAAAGAACTGTCTGTTCTGTGTGCGTCATTTATTTCAAGATTTTGTTAATATTTTTGTGGAAGGTGTTATTCAAACTTCTTACAAAAGGTCTCTTATTTAATAGTCCTCAAATCTTGGTATTCTCTCTTCTGTCCCTTGTGTCTTTGAAGAGATCACAGCTATTTTTTTTATCATAAATAACCATAAACGACCCATTACTAGCTGGGTTGTGAGAGTCATTTAGGCACTCGCTCCATGTAAATTTTTATTTTATTTATTAGGTCTACCAACAATTGTTTACACTAATTCACAAGCAGAAATAAGACATGCGTTTATACTTTACGCAGTGCAACAATTACTTATAGGTAAACACCACATGGACAAAAAGAAAACAATAATAAATAAATTCTTAAGCTATACATTGTACAAGGTAAACTCAGTAAAAATATTAAAAGCATCAATTCCACACAGCCCAAAAACTATTACAATAAATCTGATAAACAGTTCAGAAATTTAATTTTTTGCTTATTAAGAGAATCAAAGTGAAAATCAACCATATCACTGCAACTATTCAAAACCCTACAGAACCTAAACCTAAAATATATAATAACCTAAAATACAGGTATTCAGCCACATCTGGCTAGAATGTCATAGTTAGAGAAAACCTAGGCAGATGATAAATTCTAAACCTCTTACCTAAGATCAAGTAAGCAGCTCCTCCAACTAAAATTCTGATATTCAGCTGCACCCTATTATACTGGAAGCCTACCTCAACATACCTAGTTTGGAAATAATGACATACTCCTTTATTTCATCTATGTTTGTTCATTTCTACATAGCTCATAGGCGCCAATGGATGTGTCATCTATCAATTGATGAACACTTGAAAGTTTAATTCATTGTAGTCATTTGTTTGTAGTATTATAGTCTTATTTATACACTCCATACTATACAATACATTCTAAGGTCACAAGGTCAGATCTATTTTCATTGTAATTGTACTGTAACTAGCATTGTTTCAGCTTATTCATTTGATACAGTAAACACTATGAACTCAGTGAATATGTTTACAAAATTAAACATTTTGTGTCAATAGGTATTTCCTGCTTTACCTATTGTTAGTCGAGAAATACTACACATTTGAAGTTGAATTTAGAAGGCTAGTGCACAAAACTATACTATTTACTCATGAGGTTTTACAGGGTAGTGTTCTTGCACCGACCCAGTTTAATCTAGGTAGAATGTTGATGACTTCTTGTACTTTATTATATTAAAAGCTCGCCAGTTCCTTTTTGTGATTGGCGCAGCATACGTGCACCCTTATTAGCTATCGTTTCGTTGGTTTTCACCTAGGTACTTTTACGGCTAAAACATTCCGCTTGCAAAAGCAGTGTTCGCCATCGACACAGTGGTTAGTCTTGTAACAAAATAATATCAAATAGTCCCTGACCAGTGGCCATAAAATGCACCATACAATAAAGAAAAAACAAACTACATTGCTACATTTAAAAATGGAACCCGGAACCGCCATTCAATTACCAGCCTATCTATAAATAGCCCACTTTGTAAGGATGCAGTCGCACATGTGCACTTGTGCCGTTATGGCACATGTGGACTGACGTGATTTGTCACGTTCACGGCAATTGCATTAGCGCAATCCGATCTGTGACATGCGAGTAAGTCGCGTGCATAGAGGTTTACAAACTCATTGGATGTTAGTTCAATAGGAACGTGATTTGATACCTCTATAAACGTTTGTACTCCCGGTACATAGATATGACTCTCCTCGGAAGTCCGGTTAGTGTTCTCCGATTTATAAAAACCTCATCAACCTTCATGTTTGCTGTAGTTGACCAATAGCCCTTCCCCAATTATCTTGAGGTCGGCTTCTAATTAAACTGGATGCAGCTGAATACCAGCATTTTACAAGGACCACCTGTCTGTCATACCTCCAAAACTATGTAACTGGGTAACATGTTACCCCGTGGTAATAGGTACTCAGGAAGATATTTTCCTAATATCACGATGAATAGGTCACAGACAATTTCATAATAGAAGCAAAACGCCTGGAAAGCCATACAAATGTAGTACCCTCCAAAAATAGCGATATCTATTTTTAGCCCACAGCGTGATAACCTACAGATTCATTCATGTTTTTTACTGGAGATATTACATAAATAACT
Organism: Diarsia brunnea; assembly: GCA_949774965.1. Taxonomy (NCBI): domain Eukaryota; kingdom Metazoa; phylum Arthropoda; class Insecta; order Lepidoptera; family Noctuidae; genus Diarsia; species Diarsia brunnea. The sequence continues at coordinate 5,803,619 of OX459023.1, forward strand.
AATAAAGGGCAAGAGATATCATGCATTATAGTAGTGATTTTATAAGTGCAAAGTCTCTTATCTTGGGTCAAAGGTGTTGCTAATCCCGAAGACGTTATCGCTGACACGACAAGGCCTGATGTATATTCCGTTCTGTTCTATTGGATGATCAGATATTTCAATATGGGCTGGGATCCTTCAATCAACCAAGTCTTTTGCAGTCCACTGCTGGACTAAGCCTCTCCTTAGCTGCGCCACAACACCATATCCTCTGCCTTCCGCATCCAGTCTGATCCAGTAACACTTGTCTTCTAAAGATCCATACAGACAAAAATTATCATTTGTAGAATTCTAGAGCTTTCTATAATAAAAACCCGTTCAGCTATTTCGGCGTGAGAATCTAAAATTTTCGCATAAAATTATAATAAATTTCTCGTTATCCACATAGAAACAGTTGACTTACTTTCCGGAGGTACTACAAATATAGAAATACCTCGAATTTGACGTTTAACGGTATTCCATCCTACAGTTCTAAAGATACTTCGTAATGAGCGTAAACTAATAAAGTTTGGAGGGCAGCCAAAAATGTTTTACACCTAAAATTCTTGTCCTTTGAATCATTAGGTAATACCGGTCATTCATGATCTCGCAATGATTCAGAACATGGCGTTAGACTTAAAGACAACGTAGCAACTAGCAACAGGTAAATCTATTGTTTTAACTAGCTACCATAATTTATTTTATGACCATGTGGAAGAAAGACCAAAATAATTTTCCTTAAAGGAAACTAAACAAAACACCAACGTACTTATCTATTATAAATTCGAAAATTCGAAGACATTTGCAAAAAATTGGCGAACACACTGTCATTCACTGCCTCCAGTATTCCGTTGCCAATTATAGGTTTCCTCTATTTTAGCCTATTAGCGTTCCACTACAGGACTAAAACCTTTGCCTCCTTCCATGTCTACTGCCATTAAACACAGGTCCATTAGTATTGAGTCAACTTCATCCCGCCATGTTTTATCACGACCTACCTTCTTCATCGTTGCACATAGACCTGGAACAAGTGCTCTTCCTTGTAAGAACCTCCTTTGCTAACTTAAAAATCGAGAACTGTCTCAGTTGCCTTTACAAAATCCATAACCTTTAATACAGGAATTAACTCGATACAAAGTGTAATCCTTTTAACAACTACCAGTCACCTTTTATAATAATGAACGTAAATGCTTTTTGCTATAAAGTTCGTCCACGTTCCAAGGTCGTCTGCATTCTAAAACTTGTTGCTAGGCTCTGTTTCGTGAGTGAGAGGAACTGCTTAGCGACTGTAGTTATCTGTCGACTAAAAACTGGACAGTTACTACTTTAGAGACATTAGAGTCTTGGGGGTTCCCTATCAGAATATTCATCATCACCAGGGCCTTTTCTTACATTAATTTTGTATTAAGATAGGTACAATCTTCGCTACTTGTGGGTGTAATAAGTATTTTGTTGTGAGTATGACTGCTGTATCTTTCTTTTTTTGGATACCTACGCTTCCCAAGTTTTTTGAAGTCTTCTTTGTGCCAGTAACTGTGTCAAAGTCTTTGTTTCAAAGTCCAACTTTCCTCCTTTCTTCTCTCGGAATTTGATTTATCATAATATATTTTGCTATCTTTTCGCTGATAGTACTTCATATTGCTTTCTTTATTATAATCTATAAATATGCCTGAAAGTACTGCACTATCAGGTTACTACCCTCAAAAAAAGTCACAAGCGTGTCTTTCTATAAAAAAACTGTTCCCACATAACTCGATAAAGAATACCGTCATACCTCACATAGGTAACCGTTTACATAACATTGCGATAATCGTTAAAATAGCGGTAAAAGCCACAAAGACGTTTTAAAACGTCAGCTGCAGTTTCACGCATATTTCTGACGTATGCATTTGAACGTGGAAATCGATAGTACCACCTTATGAATATTAAAATGATGCTTCATCATCTCATGATGCAGTAAATGATCGACTTCCCCCGATACTGAGAAATGCATTATGATCTGTGACGATGTTCACATGTAACAGGATATACCCAGATACCTTTTTATAATGTTACCCAAACAAATAGATAACTAACAGCTTTTTACTGCATGCAGATGAAAAAAAACGAATCATTTTTTAGATTTTTGTCGGTCTGTCTTTTTACTGGCCGATAGCTGATTTAAACAGACTAAGTAAGGTAACTTTTACTATAGAATAAGAAGCAGGGTTCCGTGCAAAATAAAAATCAATCCCTGGATAACAAAATTCGATTCAAATAAGGCAGTAATATTTTCTAATAATTTCACACCAGCGAAGGTCACGACTAGTCACGAACAACAGCTAGTACTACATAAACTTCGTTCTAAACAGGAAAACCGTCTGAATCCATACAAGTTGACTCTTAAACTTAAGCCACCAAGTTCAAGTGGCATTTAATCGGACCCAAACACGTTTTGCATTACACAATTTCTTTGTTAACGAACGCGGTAAAAAATGTGACTCAGATTTCGAACAATGTTGTTTATTTTCCTTTTTATGAAGGAGGAAAACCTTTCGCAACGTATTTTTATTAACCCTGTATTGATTTCAACACCTGGGCAAAGAGAGCTATCTCAGATCCATCCATCTTTTCTCTAGGCGTTCCCTTCTTTCTTCTGCCACAATGGCATCGTTGAATAAGGATCATTGATGATATCCTAGTTACAAAAACTGAGAGAAAAATCGTCCTTTTAATCACACCTAAGATCATTAAACTCTTAAACAAAGAATGTTGGCGCCATGGCTATTTCCTGATTCCTGATCAGAAAATATAAACAGTACTTCCTTCTTCCGATATTCATATGAGCGAACTGCGCTGTAATTTAGCGTTTAGATATACTACATGTATGAGAATGTATAAACAACCTTGTCTCCGAGAAATAAAGCTGTTAATCCTATAAAAACAAGTAAGATTTCGCAAACGAAAACATGTTTGGATTTTGGCACCAGAATTGTGTTCAATTACAAGTTCTTTTGATGATAAATTCTAATGTTTTGGGTGAAAGATGCAAGACTATTTCTGTCAACTTCAGCAAAATTAAATAATAATAATTCTTTGTTCAGATATTAAAATCCATACCAAATAAAAACAAAATTATTCACAAGAACAAAATCAATCAATGACACAATCAAAATTAATATCAAAACACAATTAACGGAAATTAAAAATCTAAATCAAAATAACTCAATGTCAACAGCAAAATCATAATCAGACTTAAAATTTTAAATTAAAAACGGATATGAAAATAAAAATAACAACAATACAATCGATTCTGATAGCTCAGTTTTAATTAGCTTGCATTTTAATTTGGCATTCTTTATTTACTTCATTTCCTTTGAATTGATGATTTTCTTTGAATTTCTCAGTAGCAAGCATTCCGAAGTCTGAGTGTGTTCTCAACCAATGGCAATTGCTTTCAACATAATAAGCAAAACTTGCCCCCAAAGATTGCAGGTGTGATGAGTTATGATGCCTGTGCTATAGACCCGTTGTTTTCGCTGTTCATCAGGATTCAATTTTCTTTTTAAAATAATTGAAATAGGCCATCGAAACACACAGCCTATCAAGCCACTAAAATCCCTCAAATTTCTTTAATAGATTTTCAACTTGATCGCTAAAGCATTAAATTCAAGGAAAACAGGAAATTTGACAGTTTCGGGTGTACTTTGATGTGCTGGCGTCTGTTCTATGGACCCTTCTTGTTCATACAACTGCAAAAGGACAATGTTCAATTCATTCATCCATTGCTATTGTTTTGCTCAACAATTAAGCCACAATTGAAAAGAATTGATGCACTATTTATGTTACAGCTGTTCCTTGTTGCGCATTCACTTGTTTTTAATTTAAAACAGTCTGTGGACGTCATTGCAAAACAGACATTATTTTTGTTCTAAAACTGTCTTGGTAGGGGGGCAAGCAAAAGAAATGCGTAGTTTGTAGCTCCCAAGATTGCTAAAAGTAACTGTGCTGTCTTTATTCTGGGACCAATACTTTTGCGTTCCCGAGCCACCAATCCGGATCAGTAATAGTAGCTAAGCTCATTCCGAAATTTACGTGGAGAGTGGGACCTTCCCTTTAGGCTTAAATTCTAATTAACCGTAAATCATCATCATCAGGTTATACTTGTCTAGAGCCTTCAGTTTATCCATATAGCATAGTTATCAGACAGTAAATTTGCCACACCAAAGCCCTCTCTATTGACGGGAGTAAGTCTTAATATATTTTAAAGCCTTCATTGATGCTTTAAAATAATTATACATTTTCCATGTCGGTAACCGGAAACCACTACGGCATGCTAAGATCCTATAGTCGTTTTAATTTGTCCAACATACCCAATGCCTAATAACAAGATGATGCGTAGTTGCTTACTATACTGCCCACTAAATACGCACTTTAACACACTCGAAGACTGACTGAGTGACAGACATGTCAACAAAAATAATTCTGGCACCGCTCCCATCTTTATCATTGACAAGTACAAAGACCACATAATAATGTTCCATGTTATTGTAACAATAAAAACCAAAACACCGTTTAAAGTATATTTCGGGCGACGATTTGGACAAAAATAATCTTTAATTTACGCGAATCCGGTGACCTTCCCGAACTTTGCGACTGCAGAGTTATTTTAAGTACCGTTCAAAGACCGCAGACTTATCAAATGATGATTGACGATGTGTCTACAGTTGATAATGTTGCCAAATTGCTGTTTTATAACGCTTACTGAGGCTTAGTTACCTAAACTCGTGATCGACCATGTATATTGTCCGTAGAACTTATCAGTTTAGGTGGTAGACATCAAGCTAGAACGCTCTCAGGCTATGTATACGCATCTTACATGGTACTACTACCAGTCAGGTAGTAGTACCATGTAAGATGCGAGTGAGCGAAGATCGAGGTAAATGTTCAAGACTTTTGGTGTCTGGTCTGGAGGGGTCTGGTCTGGAGGGGTCTACATTAACGAAACAATCGTTAATGTAGACCCCTCAGGCTAGATGAACCGATAGACCCACTGGTATCAGCTTAGCACAGTCGCTGACTGAATCTACATGTGACTGGCCAAAGATCGAGCAGAATGGCGTGTGATTGCAGACTCCTCCCGTCCAGTATTGTCCCACTCCTGGGCAAAAGCCTCCCCTATTCATTCAACTTCTCACGATGGTGTGCTTCTTCTCGCCAATCCATCTACTAAGGCGTCCCGCCATCTTTTCCTCGGTCTGTCGCAAGCAACCCGTTTAACTGTCTCCAGTCTTTCGATGTTCGCCACAGCGGGCATCCGGTAGACGTGGCCTACCCAGTCCCATCTTAGTCTCGCAGCTTTTATACTACGTCAGCAATTTGCGTTCTGGAGCGCACTGTTATAAGCTAATATTTAATCATGATGATAGTGTTACTTACTACGCAACGTTGTATAAGTACATGAATCAACATCGCTAGTGTCACTAAAATAGCTCCACATCCATTAAAAGAGGAGGAGTTGTTAACCAACGTGACGCACACGACGACGATGAAACGCTAAATTAGCTTACATTAGTGCCGTTATCAAGGTCTAACTTAATTAAGTCGCTTACTGGGGCAGTTCTGTAAGTGGTCGTATTTTGCAGCATGTGATCAATCCTAAATTCATCTTTTTCGCTGAAGAAATCCTCGCTGCTAGAGACAAAGTATCCTTTATTTTATTCTAATGTAACTATTCCAAAGTACTTCTTACTTACTGATCCAATTTCTTACCTGCCTTATGGTATGAGCACACCCAATGACAGCATAGCGAACATGTTAAGTACAAAAATCCAACAATTTTTAAGAATTATATTTGCCGTTAGATTTGTCTTCTACGTATTATGTTCTTAGCTAATTTGTGTCAATATCAAGCATTAGACACAGTTTTTTTCCTCAATGACAGTAATCCCCAAATATATGCAAATCATCCCAACAATTCAAGTTTTTCTACGCACGAAAACGTTTTTAAAATCACGCGTAATAGTGCCACGGATAATGGAATAAATTAACAGAGAGATGAGACACTTTGTTTACTGCCAATATAATAGCTAAAGATAGCAGGAGTCAATGAAACGATACTGCGCAGGAGTTGATAAAACTAAGATTGATCGGACAATTTACTATCTGATGTAGACGAAGATGAAAATATTGCTGCAAACAATAGAATTGTCTTTGTTTTAGATGTGGTTGCAAATAATGATGAAATGGTAGATTTACGCAAGAGAAAATTAAAACAAAGATTCTGCTCGTAAAGACAATATATCTTACATTAATACTCAACATTATCCTAAATGCAGTGTTAGATAGTTGCATAAAAAAGTATATAAGTAGTTAGTTTTGGCTGAATATAAACCTACATCCCCAACCTGAATTTAAAACTAAAAATAATCCTCAAATTCGTGACGCCAAAGAAAATTTATTCGGATAAAAGCTGAAATAGCTGGTTTGTTTTGGTCACTGAAGGTCATTTCACAATGGATAGATGCCAAAGTAAGCTTAATAAATACGCAAAAAAATAAAAATAACAAGTTTTAAAGCCGTCCATTCAGATGTCTGGACAAAACAGTAAAATATAAAGATGATAATTTATAAGAATAAGTCAAACTAATAACTGCAGGAGGAAAACTATTAACATACGAAGCGATCTGACAACTTCAATTATTTTCACGATAGTACACTACGTACATGGAACGTGCCAAATTTAAGTGATTTTTCCATTAAAAGAGTGAATTTTGATATTTCCTTCCTACAGTAAGCGTTTTGATCAACTTCTACCATTTCACATATAAAGCTAAGCTAATATTGTTTAGCAATGAATAGCAACAGCAGAAGCAAAAAATATAAAAATAAACAACGTTCAAAATCCCACGTTGATAACGTAGAACTGAAAACGTCACTAAATTGAATTAGCTACAAACAGTGTAACCCAAATCTATCAACTCGCATTGGGCCCGAATGCAAACGTCACACTCCCTCTAAGTGATGACAGAGGAGAGACATGAGTACTAAAAGTAGGAACGTTTAAGGGTGACTCTGCTTATGCTATGTTTCCAAATACGGCAACATTTTCGACTGCACAAATATAGGAAAACCAGCAACAAATCAAAGCAGACGTTGCCAAGGTAATCGAAGATAGTAAACAAGACAGACTTAAATCTTCTTCAATTTATCAAAGGAACGTCCAAAAATGAAAAACAACAGAAAACATATTTTAAACAATAGGTTTTTTTCCGAATCCCACGTTACTGACGTAAACCTGAAAACGTCACTCAATTGAATTGGCAACCGACTACGTAACCCAAAAACAATTTCCAGAATACTCAAAGCCTTGAACTACACTTCAAACTTCAACACCTACAGTCTCTTACAAGCCGTCTAGCAAAATTCCTCCTTTATCTCTTGATAAAGAAAGAAATATAGGTGTAGTTTTAAAAGGTATATCGTTGATTACGCAAGCATTTGCCCTTATCATCGTCTTCAATCAGCCTGTGAAGTGTACGATAAACGATAAGACTTGGCGCCTTGTAGTCAACCAGATTATTTTTATAACTGACAATCTGCCAAGTCTTTGTGTGGTTTGTTTTGTTAGATAAATTGTATTTCATGTTGCATATTTATTTATTTGTACTGTGTTTGAACCGTTGCAGCGTTAGTCCCGGCTATTATTTATAGATCTTTTCAGTCGTGACAGCAGGTAGTCAGTAGCCCGAAATTCTGACAACCAGTCATTCCAAGGGGTATCATAAATAATATCACCATAGTACAACTGGATTGTGGTTAAATATTGCACATCTTCTTTCGTATCTGCTTTAGTAGAAACCGAACCTTAAGTTTGTCGATTCCCACAGTCTACAATCAAACGTCTTCCGCAATAGTTAGTCAATTTCCATTCATTTTACTACTTATATAGTCGGACTCTTGGCTCCCAACATTTTTGTTTTTTTTTTGCTTATGTCTTGCTCTATTTTATAGATTGTGTATTTGCCTTAGCCTCATGAAGATTTAAAAGTGCTATTATGTCAATAGAATGCTGTAAATCTTTAAACACGGCTACATTGTCTAATATTTCTTCAATTTTATTGCTGTACTGTAGCTTGGCATACAATTTAGTTTTTATACTTGTAGTAACATTTCAGTAAACTTTGTTAGCATTAAAAACATAGACTCCTCTATTAATATCACCAACAAAATCAATAGTAGTTTTATCTTCAACAGCTTTATCAATAGCAGGAAAAACCGAAAGTGCCCTGAAATTACTTGTATTGTACTGAAACCGGATAAATATTATCAGATAACTTGATATCACAAAGTTCGATGGACACAACGTTACAAGTAGTATTCTACGATTCAGTATTTATCGAATTAGCACTAAATTATAGCTAGTAACCAATTATCTACAATTTATCATTGTCATAAACTTGGTTATGTCTCGTGGCATTCCTAAATGACGTTGACGAAACCCAGCAGACCATAACTAGTGAAAACCGGATTGTCTTCAGGTAGATTGAATTCCCATGTATTCAGAACTAGGTTGCTATAATATGAAGGATGAAGAAGCAAGGTCACGGGCATGCAAGGTCGATGTTGGTCTATCTATCTATAGGCTTTGAATGGTTCTTTAAATAACGGCTCCGTACGCAAAATACGCGCTTTTGGACGTGGAGTTGCGATAGTACAGACGCTTGCACCTCAAACTACTCGAAACAGACATTTTTTTCAATCAACCTTGAACGTAATACTTGAGCTATAAACTTGAAAATATATTGAAGAAACTTAACAGATTATAACAGTAGCTTAATGTCTTGGTGACTACAAATTGTTGGTTCATGTAGACACATTTTTACGAAAAAATCAACTTGTTACTACGCCGAAATTAGACCAGACCTATCATGAGAAAAATAAGGGAAACCCGAATGACAAACAGATTGTGATAAGGTCGGGGAACCCCGATACACCCATGATATTTATTTCTTAACAACATGAATCATGATTCCTGAAAATTATTTTTTGGGAACATTGCCAAAACGTTTCCAATTATGGAAAGTAAGATTATTAGGGGTGTTCTCTTGAAGCAACTGGTGTTGAAAATCTGCTTGGGATAGACATCATAATATTTTATCTCATAAACTCCGTTACTTTGTTCAGTTTTTTCAGAAACTAAAGGTAATGGCTGACGCAGATTTGACTGAGCATAGCAGGTATACCGTATCCTTCTACATCACTTTCGTTCATCATCATCCACAGCCTGAATGCACCTACTGCTGCCATTGCTGGGAATAGGCCTCTCTTCATTTGTACCAATCTCCACGGTCCTGTGTCAGCCTCATCCAGGTTTTTCCCTCGATGGCAACTATTTCGTCTGCCCCATCTTGCCGCCGGACGACCCACATTTCTTTTGCCAATCCTCGGACGTCATTCAGTGACAACCTTAGTCCACCTCTGTCATTAGTGCGCCTTGCTATTTATCCCGCTCAAGTCCATTTGTGTTCCCTAACACGATTTCCAATATCCACTCTACATTCATTCCACGTTTCTTTTTTAAGGTATCCTAATATAACACCTGGTTAAACAGTTAGCTCCCAAGCTTACTTGAGAATCGATGATGATCTTTGGTGACAAATCATTCAAAATCTTGTGCTTCTTTCTATAGTCTAATTTAAAATATTCCGTACTTAATATGTACCCGTTTTGCACCTTGTTCCGAACCCGGAAATCAATCGCGCACGATTCGCTCTAACAACGTCACGATCAAGGTCTTCACATAGTAGTGATCTTTAACCTTATCACCTAGTCAGTCCGTTGAACTCTCTTAGTATTCCAGCAGGGATTGTATGAAAATAGTAGTTTTATTTGTAGGTGGAAAATTTTCTTTTCGGGAAAGATTAGTCGTTGGTGTAGTGGTTGCAAGCGCGACTGCTTGATGTCCTAGTAGCATGTCTTCTTTATTTCTCCTCATCTGAAAGGAGGAGATCTTTTCTAGCCATATCATCCTTCCTTCATACGGAAGCGTTAGTTACCACGGTAATATTTATTCTTTTGATAAATTCTTACGTTTTTGGAATATCTTTATTTAGCTACAATTGGAGATGAAGTAAATGGTGGAGATTCAGAAATAATTGTAAATATTTGGATATCATCCAGAGAATTCCTTTTTTCTTTTAGATAATGGCGTCCAATTGGGATGTTTTATGTTATTCTCTTGAGATTTCGTTTGTTTGAGTCGAGATGTTTTATATGTTCTGTTGATGCTGATTGGGGGAAACCGCTGATGCATTTAATTTCTGTATTTCTCAATTTATATCAGTTGTTATTGTTTAGAATAAATCTGAGATATCTATTGCCGTATTAAAATCGGTAATTTCGTTCTATTTTGGTATGGGCATGGTGGGATGAGGAGGGACGAATTGGGAAATCGAAGAGTGAGGAATATAAATGTTGATGAATGGAAAGGGAGACGAAGACCAAGGAAGCGATGGATGGATTGTGAGAGGAATTATATGAAAGAAGGAGTAAATGATAGTGTGACGGTTGACGAAGGAGAATGGAAGAAGAAATCGCGTTGCGCCGACCGAAGTAACATGGGACAGAAGCAGGAAGTAGATGACTTACGTTACATTTAACTCAACTAACAACCAAGTAATTAATTATCTGTTTAACCTATAAAACCTTATCAATATCATCGTAATTAATATCACAGGTCTGAAACGTTACGTCCTGAGTTTAACCCCGGACGTTACTAAGCTATTTCCAGCTCAGATTAGTTGCTAGGTCAAATTAATAGCCTTCATCGTCTGCCTGGCTTTTGGATTGGATTAGTTTTGCTATATGCAACTAAATATCACTATTTTACATGGAGCGACTCTCTATCTGACGTCCTAAAATGTGTGACTAGGTACCAAGGGGCTTATACCACTTCATAAGTGTCTAAGTACCAAGAGGCATATTATACCACTTGATAAGTGTGACAACCAGGTTATTAGGCCTCAAATGAATTGCATTATCAACCCATAAATTAGAAATCAATAGAATCTGACTTGACGTTGGCGTTTTTGGAAGCCAATTATTGTAGTTCTGTTAGCAATGCCACTTCCCTTGTCTTTTCAATATTTTCTACTGATGTGTCAACAAGGAAATTGTTACCAGCAATAAGAACTTCAGAATCTATTTTTGCAGTAATAGAATAGAATATAATTTATTTATTTTCAGGTTACAAAGACCCAGTTTAGTGTAGTTTTCCTCACATAAGCCAAAACTTTGGACACTTCATCATTCTTTGCTTTCTCGGCTTTCATGAGCAGTGCAATTTAACACCGTTGAACTGTTGCATCGTATGTTATCGTTTCATTGCACGTAACACAGAAGATATATTTCCATTGTAATCATTGTATATTTCTTTTTCATCAATTACTAAGGAGTTGTAGAAACTGTGGGTGGGTGGTCTTATTCGGAAGCCTAAAGTCATCAATTTCATGGACATACAATCTATATACGTCATGTCTTTCTGATACTGCACTGCGTACATAAATAAATACACCGATTAACTTATTCTTACATTTTTGGTGCCATTCTGATAATAAAGATAAGAAATGTCTGGTTTTAGTAATTACTGTAATAAAAATGATAACTGCTAGCCTGAGATTTTGCGCAGTATGGAATCAGAATTTTATTAGTTTAGTTTCTTTGCAAATAATCATCATCTACTTAGCAACTATATTGTGGTCGGCCTACATTCAAACGGATGCAGCTGAATACTAGTATTTTACATGGAGCGATTGCCTATCTGACCCCCACTACCCTGTTACCTTTGGTAAGATTGATTTTTCGGTTTTCTGGCTTCTCACTATCAGTTACGACTGGCACGGAGAGGTCTCGAAATTCTATTTACATATTTCGAGGCTGTCAGAAATGTAGTGTTCATTCTTTTATCTCAAAACTAGCGGACGTCACGCGGTTTCACCCGCGTAGTTCTCGTTCCTGTGGGAATACAGGGATAAAAAGTAACCTATGTCACCCGGGGATAGTGTAGCTTTCCAACGGTGAAAGAATTTTTGAAATCGGTTCAGTAGATCCCGAGATTACCCCTTACAATTTAACAAATATACAAACACACAAACTTTACTTCTTTATAATATTAGTATAGACAATGCAAAGGTCGTTGGTTCTGTCCAGCTTGCCCCGCCATATCCTGCGTGGTCTATTGCGTCGCCTTCTGGCTGTGTCAAGGCTCCACAACGTGGTTATTTTGGCCCAAAGCTATTCGGGGATACAACAGATATGGCCAGCCCAGTCCCACTTCAGCTTAGACCAGTGGTCCCCGACCCTGGATCGTATGATTTAGAGTTCATGGGCCTTTGCCCAGAAGTGGGATGACACAGGCTAACAGTAATTGCAAAGGATGATTCAATGTTATCATACTTCATAACGTCAACCTGTTAATGATTACAATAATTATGTTATTATTAAACTACCTATTGATTTTATTGTAATGTATTTAAACTTCAGATACCCCCGTTTTTATGAGAAATGATAAACATAATAAACATTAATGTGTCAATGCCGAGTCCATAATAATATCTTGTACTTTTATTGCGGATAAAGTAAAACTGAATTGAGGTTAACTGTTGTATACTCATAGTTTTTCTAGAACTGGGACGTCCAATATAGGCACGCCCGTGGCAATTTACTTTACATACATTATTCTCTTACAAAAAAACATAGGGAGTAACTAACTACATCGGGTACATGAGGTCATTGACCATTCAAATTCAATAAATTATGGAATGTAGAAGCCACTTATTAAATAAGATTACTTACTAATTAATATGTAAGACTATGCCTTACAATATTCAGGTTGCACCTTGTAATGTGGTTGAATTGAAATAAATGGTAAGAACAAAACCCCTACAAACACTCTTTTTTTTTGGTTAGGCATTTTAAGATATTTATCGAGTGTAAAGTTTTACCTTAACAGAATCTACGAGAGTGTTCTCTGTCCTTGACCTACATAATATACTATACATTTACTTATTAGCTACCGCATTCTGTCTTTGCCAAATGCGTTATGTAACGTAATGTATGTATGTTGTAAGTTACAACTTGTGATCTACGCTCTCATCGATAAAAATGCAGAATATCAATTTGATTTTAGCTTCTAGGATGTGCCAGTTTCCTCACGGTGTTGTTCTTTACTGTTTGATCGTCTTCCTGACCGTGTAGGTTCGTCGCAACACGTTCCTTTTCTTCTATTGTCCCCTGTCAACCGTCACGCTATCATCTACTCCTTTTTCTTTAATATCATTCCTCACACAATCTATCCATCGTTTCGTTGGTTTGCCTCTCACTGCATATGACAGTAATATTGAAGTAACATATTCGCAGTTACCTCGTTCTAAGCTAGTTAGAAGTGGATTTATCTAAATTGACTAAAGGATGAGCAATGTACACTTGTACTGTGACTAAGCCATGGTCATTTGAGACGGCTATCATATGAAGCGTGGAGATCTCTTTGTCTTTTTAGATCTCTAGTAGGTACTTATGTTATATCTGTAGCCAGCAGTCTGTTTCTTTACGGCAAATTAACCAAATTAGTTATTAAGTATCGTCTGTTGTCTTAACAATAAGTTTGAGAGCAACTGACGAAACCTTAATCTTAATCATGTGAAAACTACATATCTGCAAATATCCACCATTTATGGCGCTAGTTGAAATTATCTTTTTCTCATTCTTGTCCAAAGACCAGGCGGGTACAGTTCCCGTATATTTATTTAGGAACGATCATCATCCACACTCTTGTGCCAGTCTCATCCAGGATATTCCAATCATATTATAATGTGTAAAAAAACCTCCAATATGTGTTATTCCTATTAGTTTTTGACATTGTATTTCGCTACGATGAGAATGCGACTAAATTTTAACGTAATAAAATACGGGACGGCCTTCAAATGACGAGCATATCCAATCGAAGACTGTCAAAAAATATTAAGATTTTGATTCATTTTTACCAAGGTGGTAATTGGCAACAAGATGTACCCAAAAATCTCTTTTTTGAAATTCAAATGATTACAACAAAAACATAATCTTCAACCTATAGCGCCACTTGGCACATCCACAAGTCTTGCGAATATAAATAGCAGAGCAAATCATATGACTTCCACCTACGGCCGTCGCAAGTATTTGTGGTATGTTTACTTTTGTCTCGTAGACGCATATTTGGATATTTATGTTTACGGTCAAATATTTCAAAGGAGCTCATCATTTCAGCCAGGAATCACCCACTGTTGGCTACAGGCCTCCCCTTTCTTCTGCCACTCCACTCTGTTCTGTGCGTTCATATATCGCTTTCCCGCAACCTTGGTGATATCGTCAACTATCTATCGCGCTTTTGACCAAGGGAGCCGATTTTCCGCTATGTTGTCCAAAGTTGCAATTGATTCCGGGTGTTAATCGCAGATTTTCAGTCTTACCGGGTAGGCTGAAAGCCTGACATTCAGTCTTGCCAAGGGGTATCGTGCTTCGGACTAACTTAGTTGTAGAGGTCAGATAGGCAGTCGTTGCAAATACTGGTGTTCAGCTGACAAATATTGACGATACATAGAAAATTGAAGCGTATGCAAGTAGGATCAAAGACCTTTATTTGAACCATTATAACAAGTTAAATGTAGTTTTACGAGCATATATAATTCCCTGCTATCAACTAACATTTATAGATAATGCTAAAAGTAGTATATGTATAGCTCTTCAGATAATCGCACAACAATGTGTTTTCTACTGTCTATCGATATCTGTAATTAGGTTAAGCCTGATAAAATTGCTATTTGGCTAAACCAAAATAGCGGATCTATCGATTGAGTCTACAATACAAGTGAACTTTGAACGAATTGGCAACATCATTCTTTTGCCCCTTATCCTAAGACATTCAAATATTTACGAGTGATAGACGGGCCAAGACGAAGAAAAAAGTAATACAATACTTGTTGCTATTTAGTAACAAGTTGCTCTGTCTAATGTCATACGCCCGCTTGTCAGGTAACATTCGTGTGTCAAAATCGAAAATGTTGGGGATCAAAATTTTTGCTGTATTTTTAATTATTATTATTATTTGTTCCTATTTATTTTTGATCGGCGCAATATATCTTCTACTGCTAAAGTTCGGTATTAGCCGTCATCTCAGCATTTACCTCTTTTCTAGGCATTATTATCTGCACATAGTCGGGACGAAAATTGATAATGTTTGATATTTTTTTGCCTTGATAAAGTTTTGCAGAGTAGAAGATGTTCGTATTCATGAGTATAATATAAGGAACCGCATTATATGTCCTAAAGAGCACTTTAATTAACGTCATTGATGTTTTTATTTCTCGAAGTGGCGCCCGACATGGGCTAGTGTAGAAAGTTTCCAGTAGTTCAAAAAGTGTTTCTATTTTACAAAATAATATAACTTTCAATCTATACAATAACGTAATTAATTTCTCCTCCTTCAATTCAATCACAATTAACAAAAGCTGACTGTGTGCTTCATTCCATACGTTGGGCGTCCCACACAATTCTGCGAATATTTCTGCACATGCGTACTGCTACCAGTCTAGCAAACTGACCTTTTGAAAGGCCATCTGTGGAAGGCCGTGTCCTTCTGAAGCGTGGCCTTTAGCAAGGACGCCCACGGCCAGACATTTCGATCCATACTCTTGAAACTGTTTTATTCATTGCTCTTTAAGAATGAGAATTTGTTAAAAAAAAAAAACTTGAATTCAATTTTTGCGCAGTCTTTTTGATGAGTGGAAACCGCGGATTTCGGACACACAATTTTTTAATGCAACAGTTACGTATTCGTTGGCACATAGTAATGACGTTATACCTTTGCCAATTCAAACTACAATGCAATAAAATGTGAAATAATTATGCATTTAAACATTTTGTCCTCCACCTGACCTGGTTATATCTCAACTGACTCCATGGCCCCTCTTTTCAGCAGTTTCTCGTATTTTTGGTGTCTTTAATTACTTGATAACTTACCTAAGTCTCTGTTTGTTACAGCCCGCGAACCGTGAGAAGATGATGTCGAGGTCTGCGTTATTTCTCGCCGCCCTTGGCCTCGGCATGTCCACCTTCAGCGTCCGCCAAATGATCCTACACCAAACCAGACGATTCTAGATCCCGTACCCAGACTAACCTAGGCTAAGGCCAGAACTCACCAAACATGTTAGATACTAAAGAAAAATCTTTCGTGTTCATACCCTAACGCATTTTCTAACAAAAAATAGACGATTATATTTTTTTTATTAGTGAGAATGCGTGGGAATTCCAATTTTGAGTTCTGGCAAAAAAAATCGTAAAGAATTATATTATCATTGTGTGAGAGAGAAAAAAATGTAATTTATTCTTTTTTTTTTCATTTTGTTTTTCTCTGAAAGAATGTGTAGTACATTTTAGACATAGGAAGTAAGCTAATTTCCGTGCGATTTATTGAGTATTGAGTTAGTATGATTGTGAGTTACGTGTTTCGCGAATGTCTTTGTGATGGAAACCAAATAAATATAGACAGTAACATTTTGGCATTTTATTTTCCCCTTACCTTTTGATTTTAGGCTTGCGGTGTTCAATTGTTCTCTAATTTTAAATATTAATCACCATGAAAATAACGTGATAATGGTGATCAACTCGCCAGATTAGTGGCAATAGCCCGCCGCTTCTAAATAGAATAATGCATATGTGTTAGTTAGTAGTAGTTCAAAAGCTTTTAGATAGATTATATTGTGTCGTATTTTAAACTTGTACCATATGTTTTGTTTTATTGTCATTTAAACTACGGAAAGAATAAAAGACAAAATACAAACTTGTGCTGTTTTATTCTGAATTTCTTATGTACCTTGGTACGATATCACGATCACTTGACATTTTAAAACAGAAAAGGGCATGATGTAATTCCTTGCTGATGGGTGTGGTGCTGCAACCCCACAATAAGGTTTAGTACGCTCATGATTAGCCAGTTGTAATCCTAGGTAATAGACTAATAGGAGCCGAGTCTATGGTACTGGCTATAAATCCTGGACTCCGGTTACTACTAAATAAAACCTTACGATTCAGAACACAATGTTTTCAAAAAAAACCCTCTGACAATCACAACACTGAAGATCGTGATTCGAGAGTTGAACCATGCAGTGTTGCCGTTTTAGTGACTTTGTCACTAGATCTAGTGAGTTTTTGAGATTTATGGTGACTTTTTTTCACGATTTAGTGACAAAAAAAAGTCTGGTGACTTCTAGCGACTTTTTCATGATCGACACAACAGTACATAATTATTTATCCTGTTGATGCAATCCATATTTAATTAGCCAGAAAATTGTGTATACTTACTAGTACTAATACAAAAATGCTGCAAGTATTACTTGCAGATATAAGTATAAGAATAAATAACAATACATATATAACAATATAAATATATTACATAATACTTATATATATAAGTATATTATTATGTACTCTTATAGATTAGCAACTACAACTCTGAATTCAATACTGATGATACGGAATCAGCTAAAATGTTTAAAAGAAACCTGCAAAACTTATGTTTTACCCAGTGAAGTCTTGTCCCAAATGACGAAAACCGTTAAAAACATAAATAAGAGAGTACTGTGCCGTCTACTTCCATATTATAACCGCAAGCTTCGACTTCCACGGCAACTACAGAGCAACCGTCCACTTCCACCATGCTGGACGAAGATAATACAGTGATAATAGATGAAGATTTAATGCAACTAATTAATTTTTAAACAGTGTTTTTGGTCAATTCAAATTATTGTTCGTTGATTTTTCATGTTCTTTAAGTTATTTTTTTAAGTTATTAAGTTACTTCTAATCAGTAAATTTAGTGACTTCTAGTGACTTTTTGAATTTAATTTTTCACCTAATCTAGTGACATTTTAGGAGAAGTTTGGTGACTTTATTTTTCCCTAAGCGGCAACACTGGAACCATGCCAAGTTATGTGGCATTAGGTACCTATCGCCTCGTATTGTGCGTTGTATTGGTATTTTTTTAACTGAGAACAAAGAGTTTCATAGGGTGTAAATCAACGCATCACACAGCCGTCAACAAAACATTCTGTAGGTACATCACACTGTTTTTTTGGGGTCAAAAATACATTTTACGGTATAACTCAAAGTAACACTCTTAAAACAGGATGCTTTGAATAATGAACGGGTCAAGGAGGTAATTTAAGTACAGTTATAACCTGATAACAGTTGTGAAAAATTTGGAACTTTGAGCCCCATATCTCCGTAACTAGGGGTTTCCCAGGTGTGGTCTAGAACAAAAAAGTTATCGCAGTGATGGGGAGAGAACAAGTGCCTTTCGTTTGCGTTATGGGTACTTTTACACACCCTTTATAGCTGCTCTACACACTGAAATTTGTGTAGAAGACAATAGAGAGCCATATATTTTTGAAGTAAATTGGTAGTTCTGACCAACCTTCATCGTGTTATGGCCAGTTTGGTGGAATCTCTTGAGATGAGCTTTTTTTTGCTGTAACTTCAGTAAATATAAGTTCGGGTGTTTTTTAAGAAACATTCTAAAATGTCAACTAGTAATTTAAAAAAAAAAGTATATATGACTTGAGCGGTCCAACGCCGCAGATGGCTCTGAGTCTCTGGCACACATTTCTTCATATCGGGGTGATAGATGGCGACACGTTCGCACAATTGTCGAAGAAACATCACCTGTGTGTGCGTACTGGCTGAAGTTAATGGATCCTAAGGGAGTTAAGAGGATTGGCAGCGCTGCAGCAGCTTCACATTATGGGTTTGTAGTGAAAAATACAGTCCTTTTCAGTCACATTTTTACCCACATAGTTCCGATTATCGCCACAAGCCAATAGATCCATGTAAGCAGAGCTTTAAAAAAAGTTAAAAAGTGTAAAATAAAACAAAAAAAATAATTAACAACATTATATTCGAACTTATAAATTCAAACGAAAAAACAAAAAAAATGCTTATTTTAATACAAAGTGTACTTTAAATGCTCTGTAGAATACAAATTTAATGTTAATTGTGTTAATAAAAAAGTGATTTTATACACATAATTATTAGGTAATGGTTATTCACCAATAGGTACATGTATGTATCGTGTTAACATGTTTGTTAGGCAATAAATAGAAACATGATTTACAAGTAGTTTTCATAACCGTTTAGTTTTTGTAAGAACTTGTCTACTGTGCTTTTGTTTTATGAAAACAACATATAACATCACGGTCACGCCTGTAATCCCCGAACGGTTTAGGCAGAGGTGTACCTACCTATTAGTACAATCATATTTTGCCAGTTATATTTAACTCTCATATCATGGGGCGAGCCTATTGCCATCAACCGGGCTCAAATAGAGACTCCGTGGCTGCTACTTAGAAATTCCTGATGGAAAAACCCAATAACATTTTGCCCGAACTGGGTATCGATCCCAGGACCTAATGCTCAAATGCTACATGAAATAAACAAATTGAGTGCAAATATAACGATCTCTATTAGTACAATAACCATTTCAGAAAACACCTAAGTTTTCGACTTACTACTTATAATGGCAGTATAAATATCATAAACGAAGCCGAAAGGCAATTTGTTCTCCCGGTCACAGCACATTTTTTTTGTTCTAAAGCATACATTCTATCCAACTGTTTCACAAGATTTTGTTCATACATGTTTTTACCCGACTGCAAGGAAAGGGTAATGTTGTTAATGTTATAACTTTAAATACCTCCATGACCCCCGTACTATATACAGGGTGTAAATGAACCCTTCACGACAACCAAGCATTCTGTACATCAAACTAAGTAGGTACCCCTACGCAAAAATGATTGCTGGAAAACGATTTTTTTTTTGAGGTGAAAGATCACATTTTACAGTAAAACTCAATGTAGCACTCTTAAAACATTGTGGTAGTGGATGCTTTGAATAGTAAACGGGTCATGGAGGTATACTATTATCTTCGTAACGAGGGGGTTCCCAGGTATGGTCTAGAACAAAAAAATGATCGCAGTGGTGGGGAGAACAAATGCCCTTCGGATTCGCGAAGGGTCTGTTTTGTTTACACCTTAGGAACTAGGAAGCAGTCTTCCTGTGTGTTTAATACCTGTACTTACTGAAAAGTTAGAAATTTACAATGCAACAGTAATCAACTTAATTAGCACGGTCGTACAATCAACAGCAAAATTATTAGCTAGATTACTTTTTTGTTAGCTAACACCTTAGTAAGCAGTACCTACTTTACACAGGTTTGTAACAAATTTTCTATAATTACGCCAATAACGAAAAGTTTTTATGATTTAATATTACATCTATAATTATTTCGATTTATAATTACAAAACTCGTATATGTGTACAAGTATTTTATAAAACTATATTTTTTATTAATGATATTTTAATAGTGATGGGCTTGTTACGGAAACTACGACGAAATTCGAATTGGCGTATTCGTACAATACGCCAATACGAATTTCATAATTTTAATACGACAATTCGTGTTTCGGGTGAGGTATCGATATGTTAGTTATTATGTGTAACAACAATTAATGATTTTAATTTATCACGTGTTTTAGTGATTTCAGTAACATAACGATTATTCTAAGATGTCATGAAATAATTAATATGGATTTAGAAAAATGTCAGTAATAAATATTTTATCAAAATTAGTTATGATCGGTAATGTGTTACAAACAATGGGAACGAGCCTATTTACATATGAGCTCAGCTGTCGCGCTTGCGACCACTAGGACAATAAGGCAGTCACAACTTTATACCTATTTATTATATATTGCAATACACCATTTAAACTCTATAACATTGCATAACCCTTATAGAAAGGCATTCCCTCACCGGAGAATTCAACTGTAACGTAACAACCCAAGATTCAATTCTGTACAAAAACAAGTCATTGTTGAGGTCAGTATCCTAAGCATGATTGCAAGTCGCCTGACCTGTGTTTACGTGAGTTGCTGCTGTACAATTACTCATGGGTTGTCGCAGCAGTGTTCCACCGTTATTTGTTGTCGTTGGTTTTTTTCAGTGCTTACTAACATAGTCGTAAGTTTTACTAACAGTTTTTAAGTCATGGATACTGGAATAAAGAGAAATTATTTTCTATTTAATTCTATTGTTACAAATTGTATCGTTACAGATGTGCACTGTAATGTTCAGCTCTTCATGTTCACTGATTTAATGCTCAAATCTGAACGGTTACATTACAGGTGAATTTTGCCGTGAGGTAGCGCCCGAAAACAAACTAGATATACGAATAAAAGTCTAGTAAATTAATTAAATACTGCGGCCGTTTAGGAAAGTGTATTTTATTGTTGAACTTTCCTATAAAGCCACTTTGACTTTGAACAGCTAAACGAATATCTGTGATACAAGATAAGTTATTTTGTGCACTTTACTTACAAGATTAGATAGCTAAAATATTACTTAAGTTACCTACATAATAATCTACTTTTTACCTCACATATCGCTCGTCCTTGTGCTTACAATTTAACATAATATACAATCTCTTACATTTCTTATGACTTACATTATTATTTAATAATTATCTTACTAAGTACCGAAACATGTTAGTGAATAATTATTCACTACCCTACCAGTCGCCAAATAAAAACTACATGCTATATTCTGAGAGCATTTTCTAAAAGCATTAAATATTCAAATCGGTTCTAAGATACCTATGATCTAAACGCTAAAAACTTGCCGATTTACGACAGTGAGTTGTATTTTCTGAGAATTATGACACAAAGGGTTTTAAATGCGACGTTAAAATCGAGAACGTTTCGCACTCATTGCACTCAGGTTTAGCCGGATTCTTTATTTTCATAAAACGCTATTTTTATTATAAATTGATTGTTGGTACGTCGTGCGTACGTAAACCCTTTTCGCATATTGACAAGCATTCCAGATATTATGTATTATACTTTTATAATTGTTGGGGTAGGTGATTGTTAACCCAGCAAATACACAACAACATTATAATAAATGCATGTGGCAATTATAATTATGTAGAACAATAAAGATTAAAAGATATATTTTAGCTATGGAAGTATGTCTGTGTGATGAACTTTATTAAACAAATCTATTATTAGTTATTAAATATTCTTTTCTGATTAGTTATTGGAAGCCACTGATTTCATTGATATTCCTGTTCTGTATAATATCTGAAGAAATATCACTAAAGTTAAAAATTACTTACAAAGTATTAATAAAATTACCTATTAACAAAATTATACATAGATAAAACGCAAGTTATGTACATTTTTCTAAATTTAAATCTACTTAGATTAAATAACTACAATTATTTTAAAGGTTGACTATGACTTTAAATAACATTAAGTCGGATTAACTATCAAACTTCAATTATAATTCTAATTTCTAATTATTAGACAATACATTCATAACTTAGTCCAAGAAATCCTATTAACGGAGCTTGCATTCTATTTAACTTTAGGTGTGGGCTATAGCCCACACCTAAAGTTGATATTAAGTTAATGCAGGCTATTGCTTAAAACAACTTGCATAGCTAAGATTAGTAGAGACACTATTAAAGTATAACAAATAACTATTTAGCTAATAGAACGTGAAACTGAAAGAATCCTAAGTATTCATATAAATTGCAATAAAATTAAGCTAGGCCTCTTTCTCTTCAAAAGAAAAAGTATATTTCATTAAATTTTCACATTGATTACAGAAACTTCAAAACCTAGTTTACAGAAGTTAAAGTTGAAATGCAGTTAAGGTATCTAATCTGGCGGAAATATCCATCTAAAGTGGCAGTAGATCTTAGTAATGAACTATTATACAACAAGCATTCTAAGCACCATAAAAAGTAAAGCTTAGTTCATAAATTACGGCCTAAACAGGTTTTTATGATATGAAACAACACTAATTTGTAAGTAACGCATGCAGAAAGACGCCGAGAAGCCACACCAAGATCTTCTATTCTCCATCCATATGATTTTTCCTTCCATTATACGCAGTCAATAGATTTTTCAATATTATGAAGATTTACAAACACTGATATACACTAAACACAGACATTCCCACCAAACCACAGAACTAAAAACCAGCAGAAAATTGTCATCTAACTACTAGGAGGACAGGGGTTTCAAGGACTAGTGAACGAAGTCGATATGTCCTTGAAAACTTGACGCTATGGTCTCTTAAAGTATTGCTCGTCGACCCGTTTAGCGAGAGCTACCAGGGACTCATGTTTGCGAACCGTATCTGCTAGTTTACGGCAAGGAAGCCGAGTAGTGATGATTGTGAAGACGTGGCCGAAGACTAGGGCGTCTAGCTCGGTTGGCCTGTGGAGGAAATAAGAACCAATTAGTTAGCTAGTAGAGAAAATGCCTGTAAAAAAAACTAAATAGCTAATTAAAGTAAGGCGTGCTGCACACTCGGTTGGTCCCGGTAGCAATGCGATGAGATAAGTTTATTCGATTTTTCGCCTGAAATGTGTCGAATCAGACCGTCACGAAAACGTGTCTAGCATGCCTTAGCTTTACGATATAATTACTTTTTTGACATGGCTTAATTAAGTGAATTTAAGTTACCGCTACAGAAATCAAGTATATTTTACTATAAGTACTTATTCTAGAGTTTTCACGCTAGTGACTAGAAAAATCTTTAATTGAACCATTTGCGTATTTAATTCTATACTAAAACTGTTTGATGATTTCAAAATAATCTAGGTACAACTTAATTCTATAAAAAAATGAAGAACATGTAAAACTTACATATTGTTTTGAATTGCCATTCCGCATAAATAAAACAAATAATAAGACAGAAACAATAAATTTAATCGAAAAAATAAAAAACAAAGCTAACTGAAACGCATTTCATGTCTTTTGTTGTTAAAAAGCGAACAATTCACAATTAAACGATAATGTCTCCAATCTATGCAGAATACGATTATAAATTATAATACCCGACTAAATAAAACAGATACATATTTTGAATTCAAAATATCAGTGTCAGACGTTTGGGATAATTTTTTTCTTGCATTTCATTTATAAATTATGTTTTTTCAATTAACAGTACACCAAAAATTCAGACTACGCCATTTCGTCTTCAAAAATATGTGGCAGTCGAAATGGCGTAGTCTTACTTATCATAATCCTAGAAACTAGTCAATGTCAGCGACATTGCCGTAATTATACGCGGCGTTTCGTCGGCGCAAATAGTTGAGTAGCTTCTCAACGCTTATTTCCTCACTTTTTGGCGTTTTTATCGTCGACTCCGAATCTGTAATAGTGGTAAAATTATGTCAGAACGAAATGGTGTATTGGTACGAAATGGCGTAGTGATATACTGCACTGCCACCTGCCTGCCTTTAAAACCGATCATATAACTATCTCCATAGCCTTTTCCCAACTATGTTGGAGTTGGCTTCCAGTTTAAACAGATGTAGTTGACTACCAGTATTTGAGATGGAGCGACAGCCTATCTGATCTCCATAATCCAATAATAATGGGGTAATATGATACCCCTTGGTAAGACTAGTTGTTACAGTTTCGGGCCACTGACTACCTGTTACGGCTGCTTAAGGTGAATGCTCCAACTAGCCCGCGAAATTCATTTTTTTTTACGTTTTTCATCAATACAAGCCTCCAAGTTCATAAAGGTGCAGGAACTTGAAAAAGTCATTTTTGCACCTTTATGAACTTGGAAGCTTGTATTGATGATTTTGATGATTATAATTCTGTAAGTACATACGTCTTACAGTCGCAATTAATATTCTAATCAACATACAAACTAACACTGACCTGCAAATTACAAAAAACGTAAGAAAATTTGAATTTCGCGGGGTGGTTGGAGCATTCACCTTAAGGTTGATGCGACAAGGTAGCCCGCGAAATTCGAATTTTCTTACGTCTCAAGTCTCAAGAATGCCTTTTACTAAATAAGTGACTATTTGATGAAAGAGACTTATTTGTTACTGCCGCCAATCCTATTTTATTTAAAATACGACTTGACACTGACCGACAAATTGCAAAAAAAACATAAGAAAATTCGAATTTCGCGGGCTACCTTGTCGCATTCACTTGCTTTCCGCGGCACGGAGGAAACTCAGTAATGGTTTACCCATCCACAGAACAACCAATAATTATTATAGGCCAGCACGGCTTAACCCAAATATTGATCCGAGCTACTGTTGTAGCTTTTGTACTTTAAAGCACGTAATTTTTTTTTAAACTAGTGCGAAAATGAGACTTTATAGGCAGTCTTCTTCTTAGAGGGTCGACGGTTATCTAAATTTTGGGTAGATTCCTGACAAAAAAAAATATGATTCTGTTTAGTCCGTCAGTTAGATTATCGAAACATATTGTACGTGATTTTTGTTTGATCAAATTAATAAAAATTGACGACGAAAAAGTTCGCGTCAAAAATCATGAGTGGAGGCTTGTGAGGTCACTTTTCGGAAAAAAAATACTGAAATGTGACGTCATCGTCCTCATTTATGACGGACTAATTAGTTTTTTTTTGTCCGATCCCCCTTTGGGTATTTGACAAAAAAATCAAATTAGTCCGTCAGATAGATTTCCAAAAAATATTGGACACATTTTCTTTTTTTTTTCACGTAAATAAAAAATGAAGACGATACAGTGCTTCGAAAATTCGTGAACTCCTCGAAAACGTCACATGTCAGTACATTTTTTACCTACAAATGACGTCACAACCCCCCACTCATCTCATATCTTTGACCCGTTTTATTTTCGTCAGTTTTTATTAGTTTAATAAAACAAAAAAAACACGTATCCAATATTTTTCGGTAATCTAACTGATGGTCAGGAAAATAGACAATTGTGTCGGCCCTGAAATGAGGTACTCTTGGCGGTTTCGGCAGCGTAACTAATAAAACAACGAAACAAAAAATAAACCTGTATAATTAGCCGAAGGAGCCACAAACGACTTATCCGAGGCGTTGTCGTAACATTCCAGTTGTTCTTTTTCGCAGTTGTCACTTATAATCACTTCTACTACGTTGTTGTTGTTGCTGTGTAAAGACGTGTTGCTGGCACAAGAGAAAAAGATACAAATAAAAAAATACGGTGTAAGCAACTATAATAAGCATCATAATTATGCCTCGCTTTTACCAAAAAATAATTAATTAATTAATAAACAAACAAACAAAAACTACTGTCTTAAATATAGCATACTGTTTGAGCTCCTACAGGCTGTGATACAGGATAATCCTAGTACTGGAATCTAACTTTATTATATAATACCTATATTTTTAGTTAAAGATTCATATTGCACCTTTCTGAATAAAGATTTATTTTTATTATATCCTTTATTTACTTCCTTACATACAATTGACATTTTTAAAGTACATTCACAGTTTTATGCCTTGTGATTGGGATTGTAGCTTCTTTTTATTTTCTATTTGTTTCGACTATTCAAAAGTGCCTGTAATTGGCTTCATCATCATCATCATTTCAGCCTGGAATCACCCACTGTTGGGTATAGGCCTCCCCTTTTCTCTGCCACTCCTTTCTGATCTGTGCGTCCCTCATCCATCCGCTTCCCGCGCTCCTGACAATATCGTCGACCCAACGCGCTTTTGGACGGCCCTGGTTTCTCTGGCCTAACCTTGGCCACCATTCGGTCAGGATCTTACTCCATCGGCCATCTTCGCGTCTAGCCAGATGACCTGCCCAACTCGAAATAATGTAATTGGCTTACTCGAAATAAATGCTTGGATTTTAAATAACCAATATTAAAACTTTAAAATTAAAACTTCCTAGAAATTCCTAGTGTGGGGCAACTTTTTTTTTAGTTTTTTAACTTAAACTTGCAGTAAATTACCTGGTACGATCTCCTACCAAAGTCTTCTGCGATGCCGTCTTCTCTCTCAAAACCGTTACGTTTCCATCATGTATATCATGCATACTACTATAAACATCATCTTCATCATCATTTGAAGCATGTAAAACATCATAATGGCACATTCCCACAGAAGTTTCCGTCTCCGTCAAATCATTCTCCTCAATCGTATCCAAATACTCACTGGTTTTCGATTCGACACAAAAATATTTCGATTCGAAAGGATAAGGAATGACTTCGAACGGATCGTTTTTCTCGTTATCAAAATCGAGTTTGTCTACAGATTTGTCTATGGTTAGTTCTTCGACCTTTTTGATGATTTCTTCGACTATAGCGCCCATAGAGTTGTAGAGTTCTTGGTCTATGATGAGAACATCATCGCTTTCTTGGCCTGGGTACTGGCAAGTTACGACGCCCTCTTTGGTTGTCATTATAATTATTTCCTTTGAAGCAAAGGGTTTGAAACCTGTGACGAAAGATTTTGTTTTGTAGTCGACTAATTTAAACCAACCTAAAAGTATTACTTTGACCTATCGACTAAGAAAAAGATCAGGAGAGATCTTTAACCAGACATGTCCTCTTATGTACGGTTCCGACTCACTGGAACCTTCCACTGGCCTGGCAAGTATCAAGACTCAGCCTGCTATCGACCTCCGGTCTCAGAGGGGATTGATGTGGCGACAGCGACATCTATCGCAACACATGCGAACTAATTGGCTAATCCAACATCGCGCTATCAACTTTATCCGTGACATTAGCCTTTATAGAAAATCCCGACTTACATTAGGGCAGTTAGCCCACCAGACACAACACCCGTCTGGTCGGAAGATCCTCCCTTTTCTATTGGGGATGAGAAACTTTACACCCTGTTTCTCCAAAATTGCATGAGGTGCAAGAAAGAGAAGACAAATATTAATACCAGCCTATTACTGTCCGTGTTGGGTGTTTTCATACTCCTCCGCTATTCTTTTCTGAATAGATTCGTTGCGGGATCCAAGACAGTTAAAATGTTTCTCTGGGACTTCGTCGAGCTTCAATGTTTCGGCGCTGCACTGGTGGTCGCCATTGTTTATGGCTTTCAAGAGTTACAGTGGTTTGGGAATAATGTGGCGGGCTTGTCCCATATCCCTTAACCACTGAGCCATCACGACTCATCATTCTGCCTAGCCTTTTCCCAACTATGTTGGGGTCAGCTTCCAGTCTAACCGGATGCAGCTGCATACTAGTATTTTACATGGAGCGACTGCCTATCTGACCTCCACAACCCAGTTAATACTAGGTAATACGATACCTTTTGGTACCTTTGGGCCATCACAACTATGATGATGTAAAAGTTTAGAACAAAAAAATGCTACGGAAGTAACGTCAAAAACTTACCAAAAACATCGCGATTATTATAACTAGTACGAATACTATCTTTGCTTGGTATTTTCATGCTCATCCTAGACCGTTGCATTCTCGTGCTTCGTTCAGACATCGTTCGCTCAGGGGACAGTCGCCCACGCGATATTTGGAACGCTTGCGTTACTAGGTAGTTCTCTTGAGGCTGGGAGGGGAGGGGAGAATTGGAAAGCTTAAGATGATGAATTCAGTTTTTTTAGATTTGGACTGTTTTTTTGGGTCGACGACGTTTGGGAGTTAGTTGTTTTTTGTTTGATTTTGCCGTGTTTAGGTAATCTTTGTGGAGTTTCACTGACCAGTGTGGCGACAGCGACATCTATCGCAACACATGCGAACTAATTGGTAAAATCTTACATCGCGCTATCAATTTTATCCGCAACATTAGCCTGTATAGAAAATCCCGACTTACATGTCGGGCAGTTAGCCCACCAGACACCCGTCTGGTCGGAGGATCCTCCCTTTTCAATGGGGGATGAGAAACTTTACACCCTGTTCCTCATACCCCCAAATCAGTATATTATTTGGCCTTTTAGTTATGCGCCTTAACTTTTAATTTCAAAGCGCTACATCTACACACTTCGGCTGACTAAACTGCAGCTGCGCACAGTAACACCGCCACCACTGGACACAGCTCTTCCAATAAACACCCTTTTCAACACACTTGCTCATAAAGTGGCTCTAATTTCACCGCAATTAGGCATATAATCACACCTGTAATCAAACTGTGAATTTTTCATTACCATTATTCACAAGT
This sequence comes from Diarsia brunnea, assembly GCA_949774965.1. Lineage (NCBI taxonomy): Eukaryota > Metazoa > Arthropoda > Insecta > Lepidoptera > Noctuidae > Diarsia > Diarsia brunnea. The sequence continues at coordinate 5,832,663 of OX459023.1, forward strand.
GAGTTATAGGTTTCTTTTTTTAATTTTTTGGTTGAGTTGCTCTGTTCTTAAAAAAGTTTCGATACTAAAAAGATTGTGTTCAATACTACAAATAAATTAATGTACCTATTCCTTGCTCATTTCATGCAACTTCGAATTTAAATAGATAATTTCAACTTATACATACGTTTTTAATAAATAAAACTTTTGTTTTCTCTGTAATAAAAAAAACTTTGAATTCCCCATTTTGTACGTGACTGCAACACTATCCGCGGAAAGCCAAAAAAAAAAACTTAATCTTTTAGTCTATAGCCGATCGCCATTGTTAGATGCGCGCTCAGGATAATTTATTAATTTAAATAGATAATTTCAACTTGTGTATACGTTTTCAATAAATAAAACTTTTGTTTTCTCTGAAATAAAAAAACTTTGAAATCCTCATTTTTTACGTGGCTAAAACACTATCCGCAAAAAGCAAAAAAAGAAACCTCATCCTTTTAGTCAATGGCCGATCGCCATTGTTAGATGCGTCATTTTAACTGTTGAAAACATGTTAAAAATGATTTTTTTGTGTTATTTTCTTCACAAGTGTGTTGAAAAACGTCGTATGATACACGTGTGTATTGATGATTACCGTCCTCGGCTCTCTTAAGACCCTCACCTAACGGCTCGGGTCTCAAAGGCGCCTCAGCGGTAATCACCAACGTTACACACTTATACCATAATGTACTATTATCATGGTAGTTAGACAGCCGACTGTGCAGAGCCTGCACAGAGGAAGACTAGACTGCAACCCACGTTCTTCTGCACTGTCCAGAGACTACCTCATACAGGGCCAAGTACTTCGGAAACCCTGGTACTGGCCGCGAGATCGTCAGCAACACTAAAGAGCTGCTGGCCTTTCTCGAAGAGTTAGGGTGGATCGAATAATCTTCCCTCCCGTACGCAAAAAACGCGGTTTGGATTTGCGGATACCAACCTATTATACAAAACAAAAAAATATAGAGAGCAATGGTGGCTCAGTGGTAGCGGCCCCGACTTGCGAACAGTGAGTCGTGGGTCCGAATCCGAACCCAGTCAGGCGCATTCATCATCTGCCTAGCCTTTTCCCAACTATGTTAGGGTCGGCTTCCATAGTCAGGCGCATTACTTTGTGTAATTTATTTCATCACCACTGCTCTCAAAACGGTGAAGGAAAACATCGTGAGGAAACCGGCATGTCTTAGAACCAAAAAATTCGAAGACATGTGACATCTACCAAGCCGCACTGGGCCCGCGTGGTAGATCATAGCCCATCCCTCTCCTAGAGAGGAGGCCCGAGTCCCTGCAGTGGGAACATTATAGGCTGATGATACAAAACAATATAATCTACACACTTTAAAGACTCAACAGCACATACCGTCATGACCATCTTCGTTAGATTGATACACCTGAGTACTAGTTTCAGTAAAGATGCCGTGATTCTCTTAATGAGTGTCCCGGCCTTCGATCCGAAGCCCATTAGTATAGCTCGCATGTGACCACAAACTAGCGCGTCTAGGGGAGTGGGGCTAGGGAGGAACGGGATGGTATTAGAGGTGGGAATCGCTAAAATGGGGGAGGAATATACACGGTGTAACACCACAAGTTAGAGGCCTATTGGCGGTACAATGCAATGTGGACGCACGTTTGCAAATTGGTTAAAAAAATATAGTAACATGGATGTGTCAGTGTTTATGCAGAATGGCAAGTAAGTTTTACATTGGAAATATACAGGGTGGTGCCGACAATACGACAATAAATGAAACCACTGGTAGTTCTAGTTCATAGGAACATTTTTAAACTATCAAATAAATCCTTACACCGTCGTGGTGCCGACGACACGACAATAAACTACCTAAATGACTTTGCCAAATTCGTTTGTTACATTGTATTTCCATACGTATATCGGTGCAAATTATTCCTAAGGTTGGTAAACCAATATTTGTTTGTAAATTGTAATGTATTTCAGTTTTATGCTACTTAGTTTTATTGATTTTTTTGCATTTTTTTTATTTTGCTGTTAAGATTTATTTGATAGTTTAATAATGTTCCTATGAACTAGAACTACCAGTGGTTTCATTTATTGTCGTATGGTCGGCACCACCCTGTATTATGCTCTTACATTTTATTCCTAACTTAGATTAATATAATATATTGAAATCTACTCACGTAGTCCCGAAGAAGTAATCTCTATCGCCCAACCGTTGACTTAGCGAGTTACAACATTGCTCCACCTGAAATATTACAAATTATTTACTAAGTAATATGTTTTATTGAGAAGAGGATTTTGCCCAGCGGTGGGACAGTTAAGCTGGGTTCCCGCATAAGATGAGCGAGGATGCGTAGCGAGGGATGTATGTGAAACTAACCAATAGTAAACCTTCTTTATCACTTTTTTTTTTTTTAAAGAACGTTGCCCCAAACTAGAAATTTCTCCTGTATCGTGGGTGCGTTCACAAACATTTAAATTCACATACACAAATACCCAGACCCGGAACAACTATCATCTATACTATTTTGAGAATAGTTAGCTCTGTGATTGGTTAGTATTATGCACATCTCTCGCTGCACATAGTCGCATATCTCAGATGTAAACGCAGCCTTATTGTCTGTTACGGTGTATGTCGTGGATTTGGATCCCGCACGTAACAAATATATGAGTTTAAATGTTCGTAAACGCACCCAAGATACAAGAAAAAAAAAGTTTGAACAACAGCACAATCAAAATATATTATGTAAAGGAATAAAAACTTCTATGTAAAATTTAACAATCGGGTATTTTTAACCTGGCTCCTTTTACTAAACAGGTGTGGCTCACATGTTGTCCCCCATGGCGTTCAACGTATTAACATAGACCTACAAGGGCACTTTGTTTTGTATAAGGGGCTGGTTTCCGCAATGCCACGCGCCACGTCCAAAGCGCGTATTCTGCGCACATGGGCACTTAAAAAATGGCCAGAAAAGGTGCATGGTTCGAGTTGGTCGTTTTCTATGAAGAAGAACCGGAAAAATCTCCATGGCTAAAAAGCTAGTCTTCAACAATACTCACATCAGCTAAAACCTGGTCCAGGGTCTTGTCATACCAGTGCAGCGCTTTCAGCCGCTTGATGACAGCGTTCCGCTTAGCCCTGGTCTGAAGCCACCCTAGTGGCCACGGGTACACTGATGAGTTGCGAACCTTCGTCACAGCGTTGAAGGTTTCGTTGTCTACCCAAGATATGTAGAGCTGAAAAATTAAGGATAAGTTACTTTAGTTTTTATATTAATTTAAAGAACGTGTTTCATTTTTTTTGTAATTTGTGAACAACATGTATCATACATGTTCTCGACCGGCCAAATGCGAGTCGGACTAGCGCATGAAAGGTCGTAATAGGAGCCCTTTTTATATCTTTAATTTTTATTAATTAATTGTTTTTATTTTTTATAATAGCGGCGGGATGAGCTGGACTCTTTCTCTGAGGATTGGTCTACTGTCGCACTAGATCGCAAAAAGTGGAAGGAGGGAAGGGAGGCCTTTACCCTGCAGTGGGACAGTATAGGCTCATAATAAATAAATAATAATAGCGGCAACCGAAACATATTCCGTAAAAATTTCAACTGTCTATTTATTATGGATCATGAGATACAGCCCGCTGACAGACAGACGGATGTACGGCGCAGGCTTAGTAATAGGGACCCCACCCTTCAACATTAATATTACACTTTTTTTCCCAAGTGGAAAATCCACATGGATGTCCTCCGTCCCGGGACGAGCGTAGGGGTCTGTTCGACTGTAACTGACTAAACACCGGGGCGAGGCGATGAGGGCCTTCTCAACCTCCCCCCGCGAAAGATTACTCCACCATACCCACCTCTGAATTAACCAGTATGTTAGTAATGACACTCATAAAGGCCCTCATCTCTGCCTTCTCCTCAGTGCTCAGCCTTTCGCAGAGAGACACGCCCATGTTCGCTGCGAACTGCACGATGGGCTCCAACCCATGTATTTGGGGGCAAACTTATCGCCATCAAACGGTGTAATTGGGAGCACGCCTATTGACCTATAATACTCCCAAGCTCCAAGAATACCCACCTCAGCATTAACCAGCACGTTAGTAATGAGACTCATATAGGCCCTCATCTCTGCCTTCTCCTCAGTGCTCAGTTCACCGCAGAGGGACACGCCCTTGTTCGCTGCGAACTGCACGATGGGCTCCAACTCTGATACCACGAAGGCTCCGCATTTGATGAAAGGAACTCGGCCTGAAGGTGACATGAATTCGGCGTTCCAACGCATTTCTACTTCGAACGGGAGGTTGCACATCTGTGGAAGAAAAAAACAAAAGTCTTCAAAGTCTTCTCTTGAATCCGCCCTGCATCACTTTGCTGCTAAGTCATATTCCGGTTCTTCTTCTGAGCGTTTCGACGGGAATAGGGTAGTTGACAAAACTAAATCTAATTAGTCCGTCAGATAGATTTCCAAAAAATATTGGCAACATATTTTTTTCTTTTTTCACGAAAACTTAAAATGAAGACGATGCATTGCTTCGAAAACACGTGTGACGTCTCATTGCAGTACATTTTTTTGCACGTAGTGACGGACGTCAGAAGCCCCCACTCTCACGAGTGGGGGCTTGTGAGACAAAACGCGTCAAAGATCATTCTTTGACGCGTTTTATCTTCATTTTTTATTAATTTGATAAAACAAAAAACACGTATCCAATATTTTTCGATAATCTAACTGACGCGGACTAAATAGAATCATATTTTTTTTAGTCAGGGAACTTCCCTAGTGTGTTGGCCAAGAACTGAGCTACTTGTTTGGCGCTTTCATTAGCGTCCATCAGTTCCTGTAGTGAACAAACAACAGGACACGCAATCGCATCGTTTGTGGAGCAGCACCACATTTCCTTGCTGCGACCAACCTGAGCCCGAAGTCTATTTAAAGACTTCCAGGTCAGCCGTGGCAACTCATATCCAAGTGAGAGATATTAAGCAGGTGGAACTATTGGGTTAGGCAAGGATGCACTACCACGCCACATCGTTAATCTTAGCTCTGCTAATAAAAAAGCTCCTAAGAGGCATGCTTAACTTTTACAAGCACTTATGAATAAACCCATAAACGAGCCAAAAGTACTGTGACACCACAGGTATCTCCAGAATACGCCCGACTTCACGTCGCCAGCTTCAAGCAGTTACATGCTTATAAACTAAGTTTATCAGTAATAGGGTAGTTAACTAAAAAAATCTAATTAGTACGTCAGATAGATTTCCAAAAAATATTGGACACGTATTTTTTCTTTTTTCACGTAAACAAACAATGAAGACGATACAGTGCTTTAAAAACTCGTGTGACGTCATATTCTAAGACATTATTTGTATGACATTTTTTACCGGTGAGTGACGTCACAACCCCCTCTCAAATCTATGACGCGTTTTATCTTCGTCAATTTTTATTGATTTGATAAAACAAAAAATACGTATCCAATATTTTTCGGTAGTCTAACAGACGGACTAATTAGAATAATATTTTATTTAGTCAGTAAACATCTCTATTCCTTACCTTCAAGAAAGCCTGTACAGCTAGACAGCTGGCATTGTCCGGCAACAGTATCTGCTCCACCTCGTAAGGCTGGAACAGCTTCACGTTGTCTGGCCATGGCTCTTGAGCTGGAATGTGGTTTTGAAGATATTAGGTTTCTGATATGATTGGCGGGAAGAGCTGCTAATGTTTGGTAACATTCTGAATGCCATTTCACTCAATACTTTTACTTTTAATTACTTTACTTCACTTTTTTTTCTTTTTTAAACGTGCCTCTATGAGAGACAGTACAAAAATTTGTGTGAGCCTGTCAAGTGGCAGGCAGTTGCTTTCAAGATTTTTCGTATTTCTGCAACGACTTTTAACAGGATTTTTCTTTTAATAAGCTTTAATTTATGTCAGGTGATGATAATGTATCATTTTGTAATAAAAAGGATTTTTTTCTCTTACTAATACCAACTTGTATGTATTTATGATTGCTTTAACTAGTCACAAGAGACAATCTTTTTTTTATTTAATACTTCTAGGCAAAGGTAGGCATTCAAAAAGTTATCAACTAAACGGCAAACAAAAATGTAATAAAACAACAAAATATCCAGTTGTGTGTGGATTTGTTAATATGTATTATCTAGCTATTAAGTCAAACACTCTTGTTTATTTTAAGTGAGCCTAGAAACATTTATTTTATGAAAGGTAGCTTTGCAGCTGACAGTCCATTAACTTTAAATAATTATATCAAACAAAATTATGTCAATTACACAAAAACTAACAACAAAACAATTTTAGTAATGTGTGCTTAGGGTATCCGGAATATCTGCAGAGGCCGCGGGTTGTTCGAAAGAGATACCGCGGCCCCAGACACAAAGGGCTAAGAAGGAACATGGGTGGTTTTTAGTCAGTAGAGAACAGATTGTCGTTATTGACGTGGCAGTCAAAAGGTTAATACTAACTCGATGGCTACACTTTTAAAATAACAGTTGAAACATTTAAGCCACTGTCTAGGATGACTAGACCATTGGTCATAAATATTAATATACTCACACTACTGCCAAGTATTTAGAACAAACTAGAATCTTACACAATTGCTATAAGAATAAAGATGATATCATGACAATAAAATGATGGTGATATCACCCTATGTAATAAATAGAACTTGACATCTATACTAATATTTATAAGTATGTACAATCTGATTGATTGTATGCAGGGGCTAATCTTTGGACTTACTGATCTGATTCCAAAATTCATTCACTAACAGGAATCTACATTATCCACAAGAGACAAGTGTTTTCATCATCATCATCATCAGCCTATAACAGGCTACCTCTCTTGGAGAGGGATGGGCTATAATCTACCAAGCGTGTCAAATACAGGCTGGTGGATGCCACATGTTTTAGATTTTTTTGGTTCTAAGACATTTATTCTCACACAGACAGTTTCCTCACAATGTTTTCCTTCACTGTTTTGAGAGCAAGTGTTTTAGGCTACAATTAAAATGTTCCTGTGGATTATATCCCTATATAATGGGAGGGAAGCTGCAAGTTAAAAATAGTTTGTGAAAACACAAATAGTTAAACCCTGACTTCAGAAAGAATTTTATTAATATTCTTTTCTAAGTTCTAGTAAAAAGTGTATTTTGATCAATATTTTTTTATAATGTGTAGTTCCGTGTTTTTCCTATCCCCATGGTTCTTTAACCTCTTTGGGGAATGTTATCAAACTATACATAATCATGTTACATATTGTTAAATTAATGTATAGCCTCTAGCTGGGAAAGTAACAATTATCTAATAAATAATTATTAGTGTAGTAAGGACTGAAACAGGGTATTATGTCACATTCGAAACTCTAGAGTGAAGACATTGCAAAGTGAGGATAAGTACGAAAAACTTAAAAAAACATCGACAATAAATTAAAAACAAGACTTGCAAGTTAATTTCTGGTTGTAAAACGCACCACATTTATACACCACACTCTTTCTAACAGAAAAAACACTCTAAACCACACACATAATTCTAAGATATTTTACCAAACTCAAAGGGTTCATCAATTCTTAGTTTCATAGCTGTTCGAAGTGTTACACTGTGTCCGAAAGTCCCAAATGACGCAATACCAGTAATATAGCACTATTTAAATCACTGCGGTGCTAAAATTAAATATTTGTGTCAAACAAAACAATATCAATTTAGCAAACAAAAATTATGTAACTTGTTCACGTTCAAACTAGTTACAATATTTCTCTAATAAACTTACCGTTAAGCTGAGTGATTATGGAATCCGTAAGCTGGAATTCCGGCATGTTATTTAAGTTATTACACTAACCAATGAGTAAATAAAATAATACGATTCTATCGAAAACACAAATTCACAAAAAACCAATCTGATTTCAGATTTCACGTTTAGCTGACAGCTGTCACTTGCGGTTTTGGTGTTACCAGACTGGGTTCAACTTTTTGTGTTTATCTCCCATAATAATAAATACAACTTTTTGGTAGAATGTACAGTTTACTACAAAACAACTTTTTAAATCCATTTGGGTGACATCATTGACCTTTACCCGATCCGGCCCGGTGTGGACGATTGGCGGCCGACTTTCTTTTATTATTTAAAAAAAATAAAACGATGTTATTCATCGTTTGAAATAAGTTAGTAAGTATGTACATACGTAATTAATCGTCTTTCGTAATTGTAGAGTATGGTAGAATCACTCTAAAACTAAAATATTTTGGAAAATGAGCCTCTGAGTACTCTTATTGCCGCTAGAAACTTATACATTTTCTTTAAACCAACGCACCCGGTTCGTACCCAGAACCCTGCGAGATTTTTTTTAACACTAAGGCTCAGTTTTCTACCACTCTCTAGTGGTGGTCCTCTGCCTATAGACAGAGGCTGAACTAATTACGAGACCCCGTTACCCGAGAGGTAATTTTAACATGCAAAGACAAGATTGCAATACATAGATCATGTGGTCATTTTGATCTCAAATTCCATTTCATTAACTTTTTCGAAGTTAGCTGAAATTTTTTCGAGCCGCTTCGCTCGCTCTTGCAGCCTTCTTTCTCTTGAAACTTTACATTGTTGAAGTCGACCAAGTAACTCCAATAGGTCGAAATAATTCTAACCAGTCCAGGGCACGGTGTCAAAAAAATTTCGTGCTCGTTACACTCGCTCTTGCGGCTTACTAGATACTTACCTCTTGAATCTTGCTTTTGACTGTCGATCAAGTAACGCTTGTGTAACAGTATTAGGGTCGAGATTCTTGAGCTCGCTTCGCTCGCTCATTCTTTTAATGTCGCTGCGTTAGGCTGCGTAGCATTTCAGCCTAACATTATATTCTAAATGTTTTCTTCAGTGTTTGGGGGGTATGAGGAACAGGGTGTAAAGTTCTTCATCCCCCATAGAAAAGGGAGGATCCTCCGACCAGACGGGTGTTGTGTCTGGTGGGCTAACTGCCCGACATAAAATATGTAAGTCGGGATTTTCTATATGAGCTAATGTCGCGGATAACTTTGATAGCGCGATGCAGGATTTGTCATTTTTTAGTTCTCATGTGTTGCGATAGATGTCGTTGTCGCCACAAGTGGACTCAAAATAATTTGTGTAAGTAGTTTTTCTTTCTCTTGAGAGTGGAGGCCTGGAGGGCGAACCGTCTCTAAAATGCTGGGGCCGATTTCGGGTCCCAATCTGGCTCTGAGTCATAGTCATGTAGTTGATACTTGTAACATTGTCACTATATAATTATGTTTATTTAATACTCTTAATAGTTACTACTAAGTAACTAAATTCATTGCTAGTTCTTATTACTATGATGTAGGTACTTCTTACTACTATAAAGCCAAATAGGACAACTCTTGTTTTACGTTTATAACATTTGTGCTAACTGCTACAGCAGAGCTAGATATTACATTTTAAGAGGCCTTACCCATTTGAATGAGTTTGGTAATGTTATCACCGACACACGCAACATTGTTATTGAGTAAATTAATTCCAAAAGCAAATTCTTCGTCATCGAAAAAGTCAAAGGGATGTTCAGGAGTTTCTGATTTATCATTCACAGAAATATTTGATTTTGAGTGTATGATATCGAGATATTTATCAAAAATTGTTTCTCCTCTGTTAGGGGATGATGATCTAGTTGTTGCAAGAGATCTCGATGATCTTGAGGTCCAGTCTCCAGAAACTGCGTTTCGTGGATCTACAACGTTACAGACACTCATTTCGGAATTTTTCAGCGTTCAGTTAGCATAAAATAAATTAATAAGAAAATTAAAGAAAACGTTTGTTGTCACAATATTCTTGACATTTTGTTGTCATAATTAAATGATATTTTTTTGAGTTGGATTAGCCGTTTTATTCCTATTCTACTCTTTGGTTTGATGTACCCATTATATTACTTTACTCTATGGTTTGGTGAAACGAAACATAATAAAAAAAAATTGTATCTCAATCGTAGACATTTCTCTGTCTACGATCTCAATATTCTCAATGCTTTTTTTAAACCTACCCTTGTCAGAAATGTGGCTGCACAAGAAAAATATTATTTATCACTTTAGCTTTTCATGAAATTAATTTTGAAAATCAGAAAAAGGTAAGTAAAATTAAATAAGTCTATTGACCATGGTTAGTGAGTACTTCAATTTTTCTAACCCTTAACTAGCAACACTGAAACTGATTGACTGAATTTGACTGAAGTCATTTTGTTGTAATTCACTTGGTAATTCACGACTTCACGTTTATTTACGTGATATTCGTACGAGAATACTCGATAAAATAATAATTTAGAATCTAAACACACAAATAAATATGGCAGACGTGTTAGATATCGAGAACTCGGAGGAGTTTGAAGTAGACGAGGATGGTGAACGTAAGTAATTTGTGAATGTTTTGATGCATAACTTCTATTGCATTTCACAGTTATTTCGGTTTATTAACCGTCTAGTAGGTTTCCCTTGTCAATAAGACATTATTGTCATTACTCATGCTATGTTTGCTGTAATTACCAACCAATAATGTATATTTATTTTTTTAGGTTAACTAAGTTGACTTTCTAGTTGAACGAACTGTATTTAGGCTTGTAATTCCGTTATGCCTGCCATTTATATACTTATGCATATATTTTGCTCAGATTTCAGTAGTACTTGTTATGTTTTTTAGAGGGAATCGCTCGTTTGAAGGAGAAGGCACGAAAACGTAAAGGAAGAGGTTTCGGCGGCGAAGCCGGTGGTAGAGATGCTGCAGAGAGAGGCAACAGGGGCAGGTAAGTGAGAAAAATCGGTTAGTTGGTCGTCTTAGGGGCGGATTTCCACGGTTTTTAAACTATGAAAACAACAACGGAACAAATATTTGTATTGCCTGCAGATAGTTGTTTCGGGTCTGGGTGTTTTGTGTATGTGAGTTTGAATGTTTGTAAACGCACCCACGATACAGGAGAAATTCCTAGTGTGGGGCAACGTTTTTAAAAAAAATAAAATAATTAAACAACATTAGCAGGAATCGGACCTTAGAAAGTGTTGTTAGTCCAGCATTTCAGCCAATTCTTTCCTACTACTGAGTTTCTATGTATGGCCTCAAGACTCAATAAGTTTATGGATAGACCAGAGGATTCACAAACTCCCAAACATATATTTACTATACTTGTAAGGCTCTTTCAATGCAAGTTACACTTGTTTACCTCAGATAAGGTACAATTTTCAAGGATCCCACATTAAAATGGTAAACAATGCCTATAGGATCTTTTGTAAGTGTCCATAACACATGTCATATAATAAGTCTGTAAGGCCATATTTGTTATGGCCAAGAATCATAATTTAATCAACACAACCAGAGAGTGACCTGTAAATAGGGATGTTAACTGACAAAAAAAAATATGATTTTAATTAGTCCGTCTGTTATATTATCGAAAAATATTGGATACGTATTTTTTGTTTTATCAAATCAATAAAAATTTACGAAGATAAAACGCGTCAAAGATTTGAGTGGAGGGTTGTGACGTCACTCACCAGTAAGAATGTCATACTAATGTCTTAGAATATGACGTCACACGAGTTTTTAAAGCACTGTATCGTCTTCATTGTTTGTTTACGTGAAAAAAGAAAAAATACGTGTCCAATATTTTTTGGAAATCTATCTGATGGACTAATTAGATTTTTTTAGTTAACTACCCTATTGCAAAAAAATTAAGAAAATCTGAATTTCCCAGGATCCCCTAGCACTTTTACTGTAAGTGAAACTGACTACCAACTTACTTCAGACATCTTAGCCAAAAACTTAAACCTTCTTGCTTCTATGTTACAGATATGACAGCCTTGCTCCCGAAGGTGATGGCAACACTCCAGGCCCACAACGCTCAGTGGAAGGTTGGATCTTGTTTGTCAGCAATGTACATGAAGAGGCACAGGAAGAGGATATACAGGTAAAGATAGTTATTTCTAATACTTAAAGTATTGGCCGTTTCAATCTTAAACATAACATCACACATTTTTTTTTTATTACCAAACCAGAAAATCAAATAGAATGTGAATGTGGGATTGTCTTTTATTTCAAGAAAACTTTTTGTTACAGAACCAATTCTCAGAGTTTGGCGAGATCAAGAACATTCACTTGAATCTGGACAGACGCACCGGTTTCCTCAAAGGTTATGCTCTTGTTGAGTATGAGACTTACAAGCAGGCTGCTGTGAGTATTATTATTATTATTATTATATTATTATAAGCCTTCTTTCAGATATTTCGCTATAGGTTGGGTTCATTGTTTCTTGCATTGTCTGTTATATCTGTGTGCTTTATAGCAAAGGCCTCCTCCAACCGACTCCATTTCTGTCTCTCTCTGGCCAGCGACGTCCAAGCGCCGCCCGCCACTGTCTTGATTTCGTCCACCCATCGCCTGAGTGGTCTGCCTTGATTTCTTTTTCTGTTGCCTGTGTACCAGTACATCACTAGTTTCGACCACTTGTCTAATCCTCTGATGGTGTGGCCTGCCCATTTCCACTTGAGCTTTTTGATGGTTATAGTGACGTCTTTTGTTCTAGTGTGTTTTCTAATTGTTGTAGTTCTTATTTTGTCCTTTAGTTTTTTCCCCATCATACTTCTCAGCATTGCATTTTGGCAGGTCTCGAGCTTCTTATAGTGCGATTTATTGAGAGTCCATGTTTGGCATCCATAAGTGAGTACGGGTAGGACGCATGTGTCGAACAGTTTACGCTTTATGCTCATGCTCATTTCCTTGTTTTTGAACACCTCCTTCAGGCTCCAGTACTGTTTCCAGGCATTTGCTATGCGTTTATCAATTTCTTTTGAGGTTACATCTGTAGTGGAGATTATTTGGCCCAAGTAGATGTATTCATTTACATATTCAATTTCATTGTTGTTTACATGTATAGGTTCTTGTTCCCCGTTTGTAATGGCCTTGGTCTTTTCCGTGTTCATGTTTAGTCCTACCTTGCGGCTCTCCCTTTCAAGGTCGTTTAACATTTTCTGAAGCTCATCTTTTGATGTTGAGATTATCACAAGGTCATCTGCGAACCTCAGGTGAGACAGATTCTCGCCATTGATTGTTAATCCATGTTTGTCCCAATCCAGCTGGCGAAATATTTCTTCCAGCACAGCCGTGAATAGCTTAGGCGATACTGGATCCCCTTGGCGAACCCCTCTTTGGATTTCTATTTGTTCTCCTTCCTTTTCCAGTTTGATTTTAGCTTTGCTGTTGGTATATATGTTTTTGAGAATTCTAATGTATTTCTTTTCTACACCTTGGTTCAAAAGTGCTTCCCATATCTTATTGTGTTCCAATGAGTCAAAAGCCTTGGAATAGTCCACGAAACAACAGTAGATGGTTATGTTGAATTCTTTGCTTTTTTCGAATAATTGACGCACTGTGTGGATATGGTCTATGGTTGAGTAGCCGCTTCTGAATCCAGCTTGCTCTCTCGGTTGATTTTCGTCCAGCGATTTGGTTATTCTTTCTAGGATGACTTTTGCAAAAACTTTGTAGATGTTAGACATTAAGCTGATTGGTCTATAGTTGTTTATGTTGTTTTTATCACCTTTCTTGTGAAGGAGTATTATTGTGGAAGTTGTCCACTGGTCTGGTATATCTTCGCTTTGTATAACTTCATTGAACAGGTACGTAAGAATTGGTACAAGGGCGGTTTGATTTTCTAAGAGGTATTCGTTGTAGATATTGTCTGAGCCGGCAGCTTTGTCTCTCTTTTGGGAACTTACAGCTTTTTCAACTTCTTCAGCTATTATTGTTGGTACATCATCTCCATTAGTTAGGTTAATTTCGTGGTTGGTATCTTTGCTGGAGTATAAATCTCGGAAAAATTCTGTCGCTATTGAGATGATTTCTGGACGCCTCGTCTTTAGTTTGTGATTTTTGTCCACCATGTTGGGTACCCAGTTGATTATTCCTTTTAGCACTTTGGCCGCCTTTTTAACACCACCAGTCCTCTCAATGCATTTTTCCAATATTTCATATTTGTGTCTTCTCCGTTCCTTCCTCATGTTCGTTCTTATTTGCTTACTTAACTTTGTTATCTCTTTTCTTGTAGTTGCAGTCTTTTCCGTTGAAGATATTAGTTCGGATCTGGTTTTCAGCAGAACTTTAGTTTCGTTTGTTAGCCATTGTGTTTTATTCTTTGCTTCGTTTACATTTACTTCTTCTTCTGACTTCAGACACTTTTCAAATTCTTTATACTTTTCAATTAAATTCAGATGTTTTGTGTTTTCTATGAAATCTGTTAGATTAGTATTTAGTTGTTTCGAGTTCACCAATGGTATTTTATTTGCGAGTTTGATTTTAAAGGGTCTTGTTTTACTAGCTTGGAGTTGTAGTTTAGCTCTAATCATTCTATGGTTGCTATTGAAGTTGATGGTATTGACGACTCTGCAGTCCTGAAACAGGTTGGCTTTGTTGGTAAGGATATAGTCTATCTCGTTTTTTGTATGTCCATCGGGTGAGATCCATGTCCATCTATTGTTTGCACGTTGCTTGAATATGGTGTTAAGTATCTTCAGGTTTTGTTCGAGTGCAAATTGAATAAGTTTTGCTCCATTCCTGGTTCTCTTCCCTGTGCAAAATGGGCCCAATATCATCTCCTCTCCTTCTCCTCTGGATCCTGTTCTAGCATTTAAATCACCCATCACAATTAAGTTGCTATGTGTGTGGTTTTTCACTGCGTCTGCGAGTTTAGAGTAGAAATTGTCTATGTCTGCGTTGCTGGCTTGTTCAGTGGGAGAGTAGACTTGTACAAGAGACCACAATTCCATACTAGGTGGGAGCTTCAAATTGAGTATTGTAATTCGTTCTGATATGCCGATGAATTAATCGATGTAGGATTTGAATTCCTTTTTTACCATGAAACCCGTGCCATACTGGCCTGGGGTATTTCCTTTGTAGTAAAATACAAAGTTGCCATGGTCTTCAATATTTTCTCCTAAGCGTCTGACCTCGCTTAAGCCCACAATTGACCAATTTACATTTTCGAGTGCTAGGGTAAGCTCAGCTAAGCTTTCGTTGGTTCTTAGGGTCCGAGTGTTGTAAGTTGCTATGTAAGTTAAGTTAATTGACGATGTTTGTGGTTGACGTTGACGTGCATCAGTTGGAGGGTAGTGGTCTTCATCCCCCACGGGGACCAGCCGGCTTGGGGTGCATTTTTTAATTAGTTGTGTAGATAATGTTGCAGAGTTAGTTGTGTTTCGGATCCGGGTATCGATGGAAGTGTTTAGTTTTTTGAAGTCTCTGATAGTGAATTCGATCTGCCTCTTTCGATGTAGTTTAGTATATTGGGTTTTTTGATTTCTTTAGGTGTGGTTTTGGTAGAAGAGTGTGGAGAATTAGACGTGTTGGCTTTTTTTTGTGATTCTGAGTTTGGTGAGCCAGACTTTTCCCGCTTCCTCTTTTCTCGGTTTATGTCAGTAGGTGTCTTCACTATAAGCTTATCATAATTTACATAAGCAATGTTTCCTTTCTTCCTTTCCTCTTCAACCTTTATTTGTAGTTGTTTCCTTATTTCCAATATTTCTTTGGGGAAGTCCTCCGTTACATACACTCCTGAAATAAGCTTGAGTTTGGATTTATTTTTCATTATCATATTCTTTTTCCATGTTGTTGTAATGGTGGCTACTACAGGACGGTTATTGTCGACGTTTCGTTTTCCGACTCTGTAAGCGTTGCTAATTTCGTTGCTATCCAGGTGAATTTCCATGTCTGTTATTGTTTCTTTGACGAGGTCCACAAGCTCGCCTACCGTGTTTTCTTTCTCTTTGATGCCAAAAAGTATTAAGTTGTTCCTACGTTTTTGTTTATTCATATAATTTACTGTATTTTCTAGCTCAGATATTCTAACTTTGAGGTTATTGTTTTCTTCAGTAATTATTTTCATTTTTTCGTTCAACGCTTCCATCACGTTCTTTGTTACCGACGTTGTTATGAGTAGTGTTTGTTGACTAAGCTTTTCATCTAATTTCGATAATAATATTTCCATGCTTTTATCCATATTCGTCTATATTCTGTTTCAATATTGGTGGCGATAGCTGGTATTTACGATTTGCAACTGTCAATGTCACTCAAGATGACACTTCGAACTTTTCCGTCTATGATTTTTGGTAAGATGGATGACTCGTGTTTTTAGGTTAAGTCTACGTATTTCACTTTAACAAATTTCCGTCTTAACACTTGTTATGCACTGAGATTTAGTTGTGATATGACTTTCACTGTTTCTCTTCACTGTTTTTTGTTGAGATACACTCGGTTTGCACTGTTTGGACACGTTTTTATGAATTATTTCCACGGAGGTCGTTGATTTACGTGCTCACACTTCAATAACCGGAACCGGAACCTGTGAGTATAGACGTTTTAAAACTAGAGGAATCTTATTTTGTTTTGCAATCCAAGATCTGCGCTTTGGAATGGGCAACTACAGTACATTCACCGTTATTGCGCCTTGTGACTGGGACTGTAGCTTCTATCTATTTTATATTTGTTTCGTCAATTCAAAAGTGTCCATAAAAGACCTACTTCAAATAAATGCTTTGATTTTGAAACTTAGTCCCGACGTAAATACCATAAGTACAACACGCGGTATTTTAAACGCAATACGTATGCATGCGTACTGGTTCGAAAGGGCTAGCTAGGCAGATGAAGTTAATGAAATAAATATTACCTTTTTCATCACCAGAGTGCACGCGAAGCCCTCGACGGTGCCGATATCCTGGGCCAGCCGATATCAGTGGACTGGTGCTTTGTGAAGGGACCTTCCAAGGTGCACAAGAAGAGGCGATAGAATCTAGTTATTAATATAAGCTGTACTTATAGACATTGTTTTTTATTTTATTTGGTGTGACTGTGAGATTCTTATTCTTTTTACAGATGCTAGTATATCAAGCTACTAAAATGTGTCAAATTACTTTAATACTTTCCCTGCCAAATATAAAATATATTTTTTTCTCTGTATGTCCGAAATTGTAAAGTCTTGTAGATAATTTTATGAGGAACAATTTTTATAATGACCTCTATTAACCTCCGAGCAATAGGTTGCGAAATATTTGCAAAAAAACTGATTTTCGTGACCTTTTGACCTTTGTAACTTTTTTAGCCGGTACGATATCGATGTCGATTTTTCACATCTTCATAATATCACCGAAATAAAGGTGTATACAAAAATTCAGCCCACTAGGAATTTTTCCCCAGATGAAACCTAAAATGACTGGACTACTATTATAGCTACGACTCGGAGGCGGGTTGTCGGCACACAAACGAATTATTGTTCGACTCATATGCTGGGTGCTTGACACCGAAAGTGTAGATTTTCAACTTTATCGCTAAAGCATTAGGTTCAAGGGTTGATTGGGAAAATTTGACAGTCGGTTAGCTCGATTGGCTGGCGTCTGTACACAGAAATTGTTGCAACGTACTGGAAGTTGTTGTTAGGAGTTACCTGGTGATCTTGTCTTGGGGCGTAGAACTTGCTACTGGAGGGTGTGTATTAAGTTAAGAGGGACGAAACGAAACGAGTATGTAAGGATTATAGCAGGTTCTGTAGTTTGTATAGTTATTGAATATACAACCAGTCGTGTTACAGCGTTCTTATGTCTTAGCCGCTACTGGTCTTGGTACATCTACAAATTCTAGAAAACTGTGTGAGCTGTGACTGTGGCTATGGGTACAAGTGGTACAACTCACATGTCTGACTAGGCCTTCGATGAATAAAGGTGTGATGTTATTATTATGTGACTTTCTTAGGACTCGTTCACTATGACATGGAAAATGGCAGAATAATTATGTCATTATTAGTTATTACACATTGGTAATATCGGTCGTCCCATTGAATGTTTTTCGACACCATCTGCCTAGCCTTTTCATTTTTTCATCTGTTTTATCGGATGTAGCTAAATATCTTGATTTTTTTTAATACTTTGGTATAGAATTCAGTGTGGTTTGAAAAAACAATGTTTATTAGTAACTGTAATTATAACAGAACAGCGATAAGTATCGCACTTTGTCTTACTACTGTTTTAAGTATTTAAAAAGTAATATTATTTACTACAATCTGGCAATTATATTTTTGACTAATATAAAAAATGTTTCAAGTAGTAATAACTTGGGTGGGGGAACAGTAAGTTACCAATAATCTGTATTTATTTCACATTAAAAATAAAGTGCTTTGCGTAACTCTGAATTATATCTAGATGTAATGGTCTCTAATATAAGCTTTTATTTCTACAATGCGTGTTTTATTTCATGCCTAAATAACCACTTTGCGCCACTAGCAGGAAAAAGTGGAACCTTTATTGTACTTTATGTGCCAAGCACCCAGCATATGGGTCGACCAATAATTCGTTTGTGTGCCCACAACCCGCCTCCGATTCGTACCTGTACATGACTTGGTAATTTCGGGCATACAAAAAAAAATTACTTGGCAAAGAAAGTGTTAAAATTGTAACATCCACTTTGTCCCAAATCAATTTTGGTGGACAAAAATGGGGAATTTGGTTACTCAGAGCCTCCACCCTTAGGGCCAAGAAGTGTGAAAATAAAATAAACTAGTGAAGCATGGAACAAACCAAAAACGGAAGTAATATAATATACTCAGGTGTCGCATGAACAAATCATCACGATGGATAGAAATAGAGCCACTCGGGTAGATCTTTAGGTAAAGCTTGTCTAGGTCGGTCTGTGGATGGGTGACCGCCCGACATACCGAGTTTCCTCCGTGCCTCGGAAAGCACATTAAGTTGTTGGTGCCGGCTGCCATATATAGATCTTTGGCAGTCGTTACAGATAGTCAGTGACTTGAAATTCTGACATCCAGTCTTACCAAAGAGTATCGTATTACCTAGTATTAACTGGGTTCTGGAGGTCAGATAGGCAGTCGCTCCATGTACAATACTGGTATTCAGCTGCATCCGGTTAGGCTGGAAGCCGACCCCAACATACTTGGGAAAAGGCTAGGCAGATGATGATGGATAGAAATAAAAGACAAACAAATTATAAAACCATATTTATTTCAATATTAGAATTTACTTCATGTGAATCATATGCGCCAGCGACCAATCATGCTTCAGTTCGGCGAGGTCTTCAATACGTACTCCTGCACTGGTCACCACACCTAACTGGTAGCGTTGGAAGGCGCGGGCATCTCGGTAGAACAGGACTTCCATGCACTTGCGGACTAGGGCCCTGCGGAAAAACGAGTGTCTTATATCGCCTGAACATAAATCTGGTGCCGGAAGCGGAAATTATATATTTTTACACCACATACTCATGCATTCATATTAATAGTTAAAACAGGTGACCTCGAAGCCTTAATAATAACTACCCCTCAGGTCGATTTTTAGGTTAAGCCGCGCTTGCCTAGGTTGGTCTGTGGATGGGTGACCACTCATTACCATACAAGTTTCCTTCGTGCCTCGGAGAGCATGTTAAGCCATTGGGCCTGGCTGTCAATTGTAGATCTTTGACAGTTGTTAGCCTGTGACCTGAAAGTCAGAACCAGTCTTGGGATACCGTATTACCTAGTACTAACTGGGTTGTGGAGATCAGATAGGCAGTTGCTCCATAAAAAATACTTGTATTTAGCTGCATCCAGTTAAACTGGAAGCCGACCCCAACATAGTTGATGACTTACTTCGCACCTTCCTCCCTAGGGCTCCCTTGCTGACAGCCTCGCGCACGAACGGGGTGGCCATGTAGGCGCCGAGACCGGTCGCGATGGCAACTGTTCCATATATCCTGGTCTACTTACTTGGCCCCTTCCTCATCTAAGGCTCCCTTGCTGTTAGCCTCGCGTATGAGCGGGGTGGCCATGTAGGCACCGAGGCCGGTCGCGATGGCAGCGTCTTCGTAGGCTGTTCCAAGTTTGTCGACAGCGCCTAGGAAGGGTTCGCCGTCCTGTTGAGAGATAGATTATGTTGGTAGGTTAGATGGATACCGGCAACGGCTGTACAGGTTGTAAGGAACAGTCGCAGGCATATGGGGTGAATTCAGTATACATATTAGCCTGTCGGGGCTGCGGGTTGTTCGCAAGAGATACCGCGGTCTCGGCGCAAGGGCTAAGAAGGAACATGGGTGGTTTTTAGTCAGTAGAAGTCTGACACTCCCTTTCGCTCTGCCCAGAGCGGGAGGGGTTATTTGAACTGTCGCAGGCATATGGGGTGAATTCAGTATACATATTATGTATCGTCACCGTGACAAAACTAACATAGCGAACGGCAAGCACCTATGAGTTCGATGAAGGTCTATTGAGTTTGATAGAATATTTCAATATCCATGGATGGTTTGGTGATAGCCGTATTATTTACATAATTGCTGTAGGTATATTGAGAATGATAATTTTACATTGAAATAAAGTAGTGTATCAGTGGCACAGAATAATAGTTTCCATAACGAAATAGTTTACTGACTAAAAAAATATGATTCTAATTAGTCCGTCTGTTAGATTATCGAAAAATATTGGATACGTATTTTTTATTTTATCAAATCAATAAAATTGACGAAGATAAAACGGGTCAAAGATTTGAGTGGAGGGTTGTGACGTCACTCACCGTTAAAAATGTTATAGTAATGTCTTAGAATATGACGTCACACAAGTTTTCAAAGCACTGTATCGTCTTCATTGTTTGTTTACGTGAAAAAAGAAAAAATACGTGTCCAATATTTTTTGGAAATCGATCTGACGGACTAATTAGATTTTTTTAGTTAACTACCCTATTGCTGTTGACAATGAGGAAATTACACAATAAAAGATAAGATATAAGAAGAAAAAACTTCAAGAGAGAATAATTTCAAGGTTCAAGAAGAACAAATCCAAGGTAATCTCACCTGCATGCCAGCAACAACATAGTTGCTCCACAAGGGGTCCATCTTGCTGCGCTTGTTGTACAGCACGCGGGTCAGCCAGCAGTGCATGGAACGTGGCTTCAGCAGCAGACCGTCTCCGATACATTGTTCATCAATACTGTGGAGATAGAGTGGGAATTATGACAAAAAAAAACGACTTAGTTTGTCAGATCGATTTCCAAAAGATATTGGACACATATTTTTTCTTTTTTAACGTAAACAAACAAACAATGAAGGCGATACAGTGCTTTAAAAACTCGTATGACGTCATATTGCATGACATTTTTTACCTAAAAGTGACATCACAAGCCCCCACTCAGACATGATCATTGACACGTTTTATCTTGGTAAATTTTTATTAATTTGTTTTTTTTTTTTTGATGTTTCGATAATGTAACTGACAGACTAAACAGAATCACAGGTGTGTAGTCCAAACAAATCTACAGGAGTGTAGTCACAGATCTAAAGATATATGGGAGGGCTAGATTAGGTGTAGTTATGCTGGTCATCCAGTGAGATGGGTAGATAACATTATTCCCATTGCAGGTATATGCTGGATGACGCTAGCACAGTAGTGTGGTGCTTGGCAGGAGCAGGGAGAGACCTATACCAAGCAGTGGGTGCAGTCGGGCTGTGAATGATCATGTATCATTTCTATATTAGGTTAGTTACAGCCATATTTTCTTTTCAGATCAATGTCCAGCAGTGGCCCCAGTATAAAATTTTCTGTAAAATTGCAAATAGGTATTTTCACTCAAGAAAATGCTGCATTGGAAATATAAAGACATCAAATGAGATGTTAATAATTGATCAACATTCATTATTTCACCCACTATTAGGTAAGGGCTTCATCAAGAGAATTTGTAAAAACTTGAAAAGCAGTCTTAAAACAAATACCTGAGGCCCTACATTCATTAGTAAAGAGAAATGAAAATATCTGCCCTTCAAAAATTCTAGTATGTTTCAGTGTCTCTAATTTTATAATTTTTTGCACAGATAAATCAGGCTAGAAAAATTAGTAAGAATCACACAAGCAACTTACATTTTCTGTTCAATAATATCCTTCAAGTACTGATAATCAGCATAGTCTCCGCCATTACCCAGCAGGATCAGATCGTTAACCTTGGTGATACGCGGACAGTCACGGAACCTGGCCATTGTGCCGTATGAACCGAGGGTGTCAGCTGCTACAACACAGCCTTTGTCAAACTTGACACCGATTACTGTTGTGGTTGTTGTAATGGGAGTGGCAGAGCTGAAAAAAGAAGGTTAGGTTAGTAGTCGCTCCATGTAAAATACTGCTATTCAGCTGCATCTACTTTAAACGGACTAGAATCCAACGCCAATATTTATAATAGTTGGTAACGCTAGGCTGATGATGAGGTTATGGCTGGTAAAGGTATCATCATCATCCACAGCTTGAATTTTTTTTTTACCCTTTTTTACTGCTGGGTATAGGCTTCTCTTTTCTTTTCCTGGTAAAGGTATAGGGTCAGAATAATCGTAAAGTATAGACTATTTTCAATCCTATAATTGCTTTTCCTGTTCAACAAGGTGTTAGTTTTAAAACTATTTTAATTACTTTGTTATCAAGGCAAAGTAGTTCAAATATAGGAGAAAGGGACAGTTTTCATCAAAACTAAAAGGTTAGAAGAAAGCTTCAGTATAGTGAACATATTTCAGCGACTATATTACATGTTATTGGTTGGTTAAATTCCTTGGTAGAAAGAAAACTGAAGATGACCTAAGACTATCAACATCGCAAGTCATTTAGTCAACTTGAAAAGTGTTTAGGCAAATGGAAACCTGACTGTAACTACCTGAAACTTATACAAATGCAAGAAATATGATTGAATTATACTTACTGAGCTTTGAATTCTTGTACAGGGTGAGTGGTAGGTCCGAATCCTGACGAGTTTCCAGGGAAATTGTAGAAAGCTCCAGGGGCTGGTCCGTTCTGCCAGAAGGGCGCCGGGTTCATCATATCGCCCATAAACGCCATTGTTACAGTAAAATCTAAGTTTTTCTACTACTAAAATACTTTTTGTAACAAAATAGTGATCCTCACACAATGACAAGCCGCAACGAATTTGACGGAAAATGACAAACAGTTTTTGGTTACGTCTCTTTACAAGTGTTGCAGTTTTTTTTATGCATGATATTAATTTCTGAGATTTTTTTTTATTTTCATGAAAATAAAAAAAAATCTCAGAAATTTTTATAATTGAAATAATTTATTTCTTTCCAAACAAAATTACTAAAAGAAAAAGTCAGTGGGTCCATTCAGTTGAAATCCACCAAATAATTTATCGTTGAATGGAACGCAAAAAATCGTTTAGAAATGAAATTAACAGGATCTTGTTTTCGAGTTGATTTAAAAATAAATTCCGGCCAGTAAAATAAAACCACTTGTCTCTATGTTCCTTTTCCCACATTTCATTGAAAATGCGGCCATTTGAAATTAAATGTTAATTTTATTCTGGCCCTTGAAAAACTATTTCCGCAACTTGATGCTAACATCATATGCGTTGCCGGCATTCGGTTTCTGAACGAATTACTACTTGTGATGTGTTGCTAAATTCGCGTTCTTTCGATTTCCTCTCAAAAAATTGACACAACAAAATGTCTAAAAGAGGTTCGTGAAATTGTAAAATATCCATTTTAATCATGTTATTTAGTGTTAAAATCTACTAGAAAGCATGTGTGAAGCGAAACTAGTATCATATTTGTTTAGAAGCCACGTATATTTCCGATATTCACTTTGTATTTCGTGAGTAGAAGTGTTGTGATGAAAAATGTATGAAGTGTGGTTTTCTGTTTTAAGGACGTGGTGGTTCCGCGGGAGCGAAGTTCCGCATCTCTTTGGGTCTCCCAGTAGGAGCCGTCATCAACTGCGCAGACAACACAGGTGGGCACGAGTTTGTTTTATAAAACTAACATAACCTCTAATGGCACGTTTGACTGAACACTGATGATGATATTTTCGGACGCACTATGTGTGTTGATTACGATGATTTATTCCTTGGCTGTGTCTGAAGTTGTTCAGTCTAACATGAAACAAAACAAATGGGTAACCTTACTTTCAGACCTAATGCTGAACAAAATAGTCTTGTATCTATATATCGGCGCTAAGAGAAGCTTTGGAAGTGGTTCAAGTATCAAGAGTTTTAATTCTTCATTGGCTCTCTGAGGTTAAAGTCACGCCTTCACCAAAAACATGACATTGACCTCAAAAACATGGTTGTTTAGCCATGGCTTGATGTTCTCATAACTGTAAACTGACCATTTTGTGTAACTATCAGAACCACCTTGGTAATATTAGAAGTTTAGATTTAGAAAAGGCTAGAACAAGAACATGGTCATGTGATAATAATACCAAAACAAAGAGAATGAGGTTAGACTAGATTGGTCAGAATGTAAACCTTATCATGAAATAAAGAAGACAAGTTTCATTGAAAAACTAGGAAACTATGATTACTCATAACTCCTACTCATTTGCTAAAATGCCTGAATACTGTTACCAAAACATAAAACATCTTTTACAAAAGTAACTTAAATGTCATTGAAACTTTTCAGGAGCAAAGAACCTCTATGTGATTGCCGTGCAAGGTATCAAGGGTCGCCTGAACAGGCTTCCCGCTGCCGGATCTGGAGACATGATCGTCGCCACCGTCAAGAAAGGCAAACCTGAACTAAGGAAAAAGGTATGATCTACACACTGTTGACTTGTTGAACTATTTTGTGAATAAAGCATGGAAAAAATTTGAATTGATGAATAAACCGTCAAATCAAGATGTACTAGATCTTGGATTAAAACTGACAGACTGCATTTAATTTGGTAGTATATTACAAGCATACAGTATGTACGAATCACATTTAGAATGTTAGTATAGATTTATTTTCTCCCCTTACAGCTAATATTACAGGATTGCTTAATGCGATAGTGTAAGCAATAGCAATATTAGATTTTGTAACCTATAACAAATAAAGCTCTTATTGTAAACTCACTCGGAGAACAATAAAAAGTCGATTTCACTGCCTATGAGGTTGAGAGTGCTGAGTGCACGCAGCAGTGATGCCTTCCCTCACCGGTCCGTTTCTAACTAGACTTCTCATTACAAGTTCATACCTACATACCTAGTCTGGGAAGGCTGCTAAAATTCTGGGACGAGCTATGTTGATTGGAGTAGGTATTCTTTAAGATCATGCACAATGGCCCGATCAAGAGGCTAAGTGCGGACAAAAGCCCAGTTAAACTAAAAAAAATCAATTGTATGTAGATATCAAGGCAGCACCTAAAAATGATGTTTTATGAAATTGAAGTTGTCCACTTAGTAATTCTTGTATTCAATCACTACAAAAACAAAATCTATACTCCACGCGAGCTATCAATCACAAGAAGCTATCAATTTTGTAGTATAGACTTATTTTTGTCCAATTGCAGTCTGTATGTTCTATTCTTTGATTTAATTGTGATGATTTAAAAACGCATCCCGTGTGCCAATACATCATCTACAACAAGCTTCGAAGAAAGGAAAGTTGTAGAAATTGTATCAAATGGAATTACTATGATGATACTCCATAAGGTTTCGCTAATATTTACTTTCTGAACTGTAAAACAGTTTGTTGATACACCTTGGCTGACTGAGTGATTCCATTAACAAAATAATAACATTATTAACAAATTAATGATAGATCTAACCATAGTTTATTACTTACAGAGTTATGTTTTTCTTTGCATTGAAGTATCTTGAGTGGAATTGAGAGTTATAGCGACTAAATTTTGTGAGAGTAACCAATAATTTTATAAATAAAGATTTTTCTGAAACTTTCAATAACGTTACTGAAAGCAGGCATGTGTTTGTGTGAACCTGAAATTAAATACATTTAGCAATAACTTACCTAGACCAGCATGCCTGAGAGAAACTTTTGGGCATGTAAAGCTAAGTCACGAGCCCCATGGGCGGCACAAAAACACCAGGGTAGACAGTAAGGGCTAAGTGGTTTTTAGTCAGTAGAAGTCTGACACTCCCTTTCGCTCTGCCCAAGAGCGGGAGGGGTTATTTGATGATTTCCCGGGGTGGGAAATCATCACCAAAAAAAAAAAAAAAAGTAACCACTCGAAAAGTAGAAGTTACCTATTATTAGGAGAACTTCAATGAAATGATTACTTACCCATAGAATAGGGTAGTTCACAAGAAAAAATTGTCCGTCAGATAGATTACCAAAAAATATTGGACACGTATTTTTTCATTATTCACTTAAACAAACAATGAAGACGAAACAGTGCTTTGAAAACTCGTGTGATGTCATATTCTAAGACATTTTTTACCGGTGAGTGCCGTCACAAACCCTCCACTCAATACTTTGACGCGTTTTATCTTCGTCAATTTTTATTGATTTGATAAAACAAAAAATACGTATCCAATATTTTTCGATATTCTAACAGACTGACTAATTAGAATCATATTTTTTAGTCAGGAAACATCCCTATTGTCTACTGTCTGAAATGGCTACTCAATTTCAAACAACATACTGTCGAAGTATCTGTGATAAAATCATTATAAATGTAAACTGAAGTGGGAAACATTTTCCCGATACATTACAATCCAATTTTAGGCAATATCAGTAAACATTTCTTCATAAAACACTAACCCATTTACCATATTTTCCCAGGTAATGCCGGCAGTGGTGATCAGACAACGAAAACCATTTAGAAGGCGGGACGGGGTGTTCATATACTTTGAAGACAATGCGGGGGTCATAGTGAACAACAAAGGCGAAATGAAAGGCTCCGCCATTACTGGACCTGTCGCGAAGGAGTGCGCAGATTTGTGGCCCCGTATCGCGTCCAATGCTAGTTCCATAGCTTGAAATAATATACGGTTAAGATAATTTTGTGTTTTTTATTGTGTACTAAACCTTATAAAACCTAAAATATCGCATTTTATTAGGTAAAATGCTGTCAGGCTAGAATAATCAACGTCCTTGTTAGTGGAAAACTCGGTTGCTATGCTAGAAAGCAAAACAAACTGCTCATAATACCGAGCGTCAGATTTGTTGACACTGAAAAAATAGCAATCATCGCTGACTAGAGGAAAATTTAACCACATTGACTTTTACAGTTATCTGTGGAAATAAACCACGAGTGTGACAACTGAAATACACTGCATTCTGAACCTAATAGTGCAACGCACGTTTTCGAGGAAGTGTGTATTAAATCCATGACAAAGTTTCACCAGAGTGCACACAGAGTTACATTTGTAAAAATCAAGGGTCGGCTCCCGCAATTACTGAAAAACACCTCTAGCGTGGTATGTTAGGCCACTGGCGAAACGACACGCGAATGCGAATATTTGTGTCTGAACTTGCTGCAGCTATGAAGGAAATACAATGCAATGGAAATAAACGGCAATGTTTCGGGCCACCAGTTTACGTTTAGGTGACGCGTCACGGCGTTAACTGGTGGCACGCTTGACTTGAGTTGACAGTAGATACGCGCACGCGATAATAAACCAAAATAAGCTGATCTCTCATTCTACGGGAAGCTCATACAACGCGAGGTCACGGGTTATACTGGATGAGTAGCCGTGTGTACCATCTTACAGCGGCAGCCGTGAAGTCTTCGTAGATTTATTGATTGAGTCTGGTATCATCACCACAGCACTACAGGCACCTATCCCTCAGCTGTTCTCAATTGGACGTAGTTACACGATAAGGATCCAATCCACATTAAGCTAGTTTTGAGATATTGAATTTTAAAGTTTGCATCGGAATTCTTCTATGATGCAGTGCTGTAAATTTGTTGGTTTTATTGAAATTATAAGGAAAACTATTTATATTTTAACTTTAAATCAAATTTACTAAGTTTAATTTGATATTTCAAATATTATTCAAGAAAATATGGGTTTGGATCCTTTTTGATAAATTATATTCTCAATAAAACCAGCATAAAATGATGTTTCGCAATAAGGAACCACGTCATGAACTTACTGTTAACTAAATCTTGAAAAATAAATAAAACTACTTATAATTCACTAAAAAAGTAAGTTTTATTCATATAACCGCACACATCTTTTCTTATCAATATAAAAAAAAAGAAAAAAAAAAATGAGATTCATTGCATAATCATTATTCTAATATGCTTATTCTTCCTGACTTTCATATTCAATATGAAAATCAGGCTGTCAGTGGTCAGCCTGATTTTCATTATTTATGAAATTACATGAAAGAGCCATATCTGGCTTCGTATACATTCTAGTGAAAATCAAGTAAGGACATATCTGGCTTTGTATGCATAGCTGTTACATTTTGTGAAAATTTTTGAAGCAGTTCCGCTTGTCATTATAGCATAAAAAGACGTCGCATTTTTCACATTTTGTGTAACTGCGTAACTTCGAGCAGTTTTGACACAATTGACGATTATTTTTTACCCAAACAGGAAAGTGGTCAATTCTGTCAGTCCGTACAGACGTCAGTGGTATATTTTGATGTCTGGCTGGTGCTTTCCGAGGTTTTTTTGAGGATATTGGAGAATCAGGCATACTTGATGGAGTGCCAGTTCGACTCAATGGAGTTCCAGCTCTTGACGTCGTCGGTATTCCCAGAAGGCTGGCTGGACGCCCACGTTTTTTTGCCTGTGAGAGCAGTTTCCCTGCTTTACGCATATGTTCAGAAACTGCAAGCTTAAAATCAAACAATGGCATGTAAATATTGTCGTTGACCCTGCGCCAAAGAAGCCATGCGTTTACCATGCATAGGTCTATCATGTGGAAGAAAATTCTTTTATACCATTTGCGTGATCGTAAATGGATTCTGTAGTAACCAAGCATTGAATCTAGTAAGTCGACCCCTCCCATATGCTGGTTATAAATATCGATAGCTTGGGGAGCAGTTACTTCTTTGTACTGCTTTTCTTGTCGAGAATAACGCCGTTTCGTTGTTGTTGGATCACTACCCACATATGCTGACAGAATGTTTACATTCTTGTTATCAAACCATGAAATCAAACTTAGCTTGACACCAGACGGTGTCAAGCTAAGTTACAATTGCTGTTTTTTCCTCAAAACTACCTCGTCCTCTCTTTTTCAAGTCTTTTTCAGAGGGCATATTAGAGTTTGGTACACGATTGAGTCTCACAGTACCAAGAGGTAACATCCCGTTTTGATATAAATAAACCTGAAGGTTTGGGCTGTTGAACCAATTGTCAAAACAAATTTTATGGTTGACATTTCGTGGAACTGTGGCAGTAAGTCTAGTCACTACGTTTGAACTAACACCAAGATCAGGTGCATCAGCAGGATGAGTATTGCTTTGATCTCCGGCAAAGATGTCAAAATCGTAACTAAAGCCTGACACGCCGCTCAGTACTTGATTTTTGTAACCCCACTTAAGAGGTTTTGCAGGGTTATATTGTTTTATTTCATGACGACACTTTATAGGAATAATTTGTTCATCAACCGCTAAAAATTCTTCTTTTGGAACCAATAACAAACGTTCACGAATTTGATGCAGTTAAGGCCTAATTTTGAAAAGCTTGTCATGTCCGTCGGTACCAAAAGGCTTGAAGTTCTCATTATTATTGAAGTCTAAAGATTTTTTTATAGCTTTAAACCTGTTGCACGTCATTGTTTCATACACTTGAACCTGGCCGACAGGTTTGGACCAATACATCCTAGTTGCTGGCAACTTCACACATTACATAAAAATTACGATTCCGATAAATTTCTCCATTTCTATATTTGTAATACCTGCAGGTTTGTTGATGTTATCTTGGACACATTTTAGATTTGACTGCTCAACTATGGAATCAATTATATCGTGTATGAAGAAAAAACTGAAAAGTCGGCTGGTGATTCCAATTGTTTCATTTCCTCCGGCAAATCCGTGTTGCCCGTGAATTTGAAATTTTCTTCGACATAAGGCTCCATTTTTTCGTTCTTCCATACAATCGGGTCTTTTTTTACTTTTTTACCTTTCGATTTTGCAGCCTGCAAGTACTGTAAAGGTGTATCATCATCGGAACTTTTAAAGTCAGACTCAGGAACGATAATGTGCTTCTTATTAGGGAAGCGGGAAGAGGAAGGTTCGTATTCTAGGTCAGAATCTTCCGATTCTGACCAAATCCAAAGCAAGCTCATCTTCACTCAAAAAACCATCACCTAGTATAGGATTTACATGCTTGGAAGAACCATAAAAGCGTGCAGGATCCATTTCTGAAAAAGCATAGTACAGAAGTTTGAGTGCATAGGAAGCCATATTTGACGAACACTATTTTCTACAAGCCATATTTGGAGTTTAATGATAAGTTAAACTGTAAAAAAATAACAAACTTTAGAAGCCATGAATGGTTTCGTATGCGGTAAGGGGTTAAATTAAATGTAATAAAAACACAAATAACTATTTCAGAAGTGACTCGTGTGCTTTGGATTCTTTTTTAGGTTTTAAATACTGTTTAATAAGTAATTACCAATATTCAACAGTAAGGCTTCAAGTGTTTTGGATCGTTTACGTGATTTACTATGTATCGGTTTTTGAAGTAACAATAATTATCAGAAAGGATCCAAGTGAATTGGATCTCTTTTAAGATTACTTATTTTATACTATTACCAATAAATATTGTTTCTCACTAATGATCCATGAGGATTGGATTTTTTCAGTAGATTCATAATAAACGCCCGCCATACATGTGGACTGGTACCTCGTGTTTATGACAATGTCATGTGTTCGTATTTCACTGGGATCTTTTTGCTGACCGAAAATATCGACCTTTACGGTCTCTTTGGTATACTTAACTCAATTTTGGTAGTTTTGTGGATTGGATCCTTATCGTGTAACTACGTCCAATTGCAAATAGTGATATCGAGCCAAACTGACCCCACTGCACCCTTCAAGTTGGGCCCCTCTTTGTACACTTAGGTCTGCTGACAAATAAAATGGTCGCGGAAAATTTAATTTTAGGCCCTCAACCAAATTCATGGCACTCACCCTCATGACTAAAGCGAAGCATCATAGAACCCATAACTGGAGAGGGTTACAGTTTCCCTCTTAATATTTTAACGCTTTCAATGATTTTCTGATTGTGGTTCAAAGTGAATTTATCCAAAAAATGTGGAACGCTTCACGATTTTGCGTGTCATCCTTGCGCAGGGGCCATGCTAATCTTCTCTGTATCGTTCCAATTTTAGTATATGTACTGCCGAAGCAAGTACAACAGTAATTCAAAAAATTTTGTACCCAAGCGTCTGGAGAGAAAAACTTTGATACCGCGATTTAGAACTATTCGAAATATTTCTTATATTATTCACAACACTTAAGTGAAACTCACTTTTAGTTATCATACAACTAATCAGAAATATTTAAATGGTACAAAATGTTGAAATAACCAACATTATTATTGATAAATTTGCCAAATGCTATATTTTTAAGATTATTTAGCAACCTCAGCGCCATCTATGTTTTGCACTCACCCTAAAGTTTGCCAATGAACCCTACTTTTGAATAAATGACATCATATTATTCAGAGTTGCATAACCTTTTCATAAGCTTGAAACTAGAGCTTTGCCTTGCTATTTAGTTTGTCGTTTATGTAACTGATTTTTACCTGTACCGTATAAATCATATTTTATAGTGTGGATATATGTAACACAATTTTTTTAATGGAAATTGGAACTATGCTTGTCAAATGTAAATAGTAAAGCTATTTTCTCCTTGCGAAAGGCTACTACGAGGCATGCAAAATGCTACTACAAACCTAATGCTTCAGCAATAAAGTTGAAAATCTTTATAAGAAAGGCAAATTGTAGTAGCTTGATGATGTGCTAGCGTTTGTCGACACGGTTGATGCAGGGACTGAGCGATTAGACTGCTGCGCTGAGTATCGCGGGTTCGATCCCCGCACGTAGCAAGTATTTGTATCAGTTTAAATAGTTAAATACGAATGGGAGTTTCACCTATTTTCAATGACTTTGGGTTGGGTTGGTTATACAGACAAATAATGCACTGAGGTATCTCATATCTAGCAAATAGGCAATAGGCTCGCCCCCTATTACATGGGACTTATATAACATTACATAACTGGCGATATGTGGGTGTATTAGGTACACCTCTGCCTAACTCTTCGGGGGTTACAGGCGTGATGTTATGATGTTTTGTGTTATGTATCTCTTAACTGGGAGTGTGTCAGCAGTCCGCAGCTGTTTCCTCAAATGTTTGTCCGGCCGGCGTCCGTATCGGTTTTAAACTAATTAAGTACCTACTGTTAGGACTGAGAACCGAACCTGCGACCTGCACAGGAGCGCAGTGGGAATTGCCTCGCCCACCAGTCGGCCTGTGGGTGACGAAGTAATAATTAACTGCTCAAGTAGGTAATGAAAAGTGCTCAAAATAGAATACAAAGTAGAAATTCTTCGTTATGGAAACATACCACTTGCTACCCCATATTAAAGTGTAGTTAACGCTTTTCAGCGGAACTAAAATGGCCACTTTAGGCAATATTATTAAAACACTCAAAAAAGATATTGAATAATATGTGCGATATATCAAGATAACCAAACACGTTAAATTTCTTTAAAAAATGTGGAACGCTTCACGATTTTGCGTGTCATCCTTGCGCAGGGGCCATGCTAATCTTCTCTGTATCGTTCCAATTTTAATTGATGTACTGCCGAAGCAAGTACACTTGTTAACGTTGTAAATAAAGTGCATGTTCTAATCAACAGAAACTTTAATAGCGCTATGTAGGATTACCTACATTTACAACTTTTGTATGAGGATTGTGTACAGCGCCATCTATATAACAACCTTGGAAGTTTTAGTTTTATAGTTCAATGGCTAGGTTGGTACAAAGGTGAGTGACCGATGAACACTCGTTCAATTCATTTTGAAACGTCTTCATTTGAACTAATTTCGGCGTATTGATAGCAAAAAAAAGACATGCACACGAATAAAGAACCTCCTCCTTTTTGGAAGTCGGTTAAAACATAAAAGCACTCGAACATTTTTATTCGAAAGTTAATCAAAGGGGTGTTTCCCTTTGTCAGGTATAATAAAATAAAACCAATAATTTTAATAAAATAGTCCGGTATATTAAGTACTATAGTACAAATACACGCGTTTTTAGCGCCAATAGTTTCCAATTGCGGCACCTGTTAAAAGAAATAAAATAGGCATTTCTATTTTAAAAGATGGTATGGGAAAAACAAGGTATATTCAAAATAACACGAATATCATAGAAAATAGTAGGTAAAGTTAACATTATCGAATAGCCTTTTACAAAAATAATAATGTACAGAAATTCATATAGCACCTTATAGGTGTTATGATATAAATATCATCCTTTAATCATGTGAACTTTTAAACATTTTTTTTAGCCCCTAAATAGGTAATCTCACTCAGATCCTGCCTGCCTTCTTCTCCCGGCCGAAGACCGTACCCCACAGAGGGTGCCCTTAGCGATTAGTCACTTACTGCCGTACTCAGAGACCTATAATGATTACTTAGGCCATCACTTAGTAAAGGTTTTGACAGTTTTGTCATACAAAAGCATGTTAAATCTTTACTAAGTGACGGCTTAAGTAATCATTAAATATTTCTGAGTACCGCAGTTAGTCTATAAGTTATTTGGCCCTGCCTGGAGGCCTCCACAGGGTTTGCCCGGTTAAGCAGAAGCTAGTCTTCTAGACTGAACTGTGAGATGGCACTACAAAAAAAACATCTTTTTTAGGTTTGTTTGATACATATCGCTTCCGTTTTTATATGGTCACATGTATATGACACACATATTTTATGACCTCTTTTTTGTCACACGAAAAAATACACGTCATTGCCACGCTACTCAAAATCGCGAAGAATCGTGATTTTTTCATGGAAAGGAAGGCCAAAGAAAAGATGATGCCGTGACGTCCGCCAGGTGAGAATGGAACAAGAAAACGTGTTGGGCCGACCCCAAATAGGGGACAGTGGCAGGAAGATGATGATGTTTTTTAGCTACTTAGGAGCAAAACGCTAGGTTCCAAACCCTTGCTTAAAAATGTTTTTTCTTTTCTTTTTAGACGCGTCATCGGCTGCTTTTGCACCCCTTGCTATCTTATGCACATCAGACTTCCATAATTTATTATCTTTTCTTGCACTATATATTGTTCTGAACTTTTGATAAATACCTATAGAAAAACACTTAACAATAAATTCTTTTAGATCCATATTTTCAGGGTGGATTGGTTTTGTAACAATTTGAATTTATTAATGTAAAAAGGAAATGAGTACTAATACAAAACTTGTATAAGGTTCTTATTTCCTTGGCTAAAATTATTAGTATTTCCGTGTTAAAAGTACGGGGTATTGAATTAAATTTATGCGTTTTCTGCGGCCAGTTTCGCTGCTTGAGCTTTCTTCATTTTGAGACGCCGTTGGCTGCGTTTTTTTGCTAGAGGCACACTGCCTACTAGTTTTCCTGATTTCTGGAGGGCTATTAGTTTTGCTGATTTGCTCTGTGAACAATAAATCAATGGATTAATATAACATCACACTATTATTTGAAGGTCAGTCATTTTAATTATGTAGATCTAGGCGTGCCCTATTCCCCGGCGGCATATATCTTAAAACAAACCTTTGCCTGATCCTTTGTAACTTTTCCTTTCTTCGGAGCCGTATACAAAACATTTATCCTCTTCTTACCAAGCATTGAATGATGCTTCGATAGTGCAAACTGAAAGCAAACAATTTGTGATGAAAAGTAGTGACGTACAGTCGCATAGGAGTTGCAGTGTGAGGCAAAAAGAACGAGTCCAAGAAGAAAGCAAGTAGAAAGTGTATTCACAGTCACAGGTTCACACACACAAGAGTTTCACAAAGAAGACAAGGAGTATTATATGGAGGTGATAGCAGAGAACAGAATAAAAGGTAAAATCAGAAGTATCTAGTGTTTACTCCGCATGGTGAAGCTTAGATAGGCGAGACAAATGTGTGTTGTATGTCGACATCACACTCACACATCACTTCAACCAAAAGACGTCCACTGCTGGACATAGGCCTCCCCCAAATAGGGGGGGTTTTGCCATAATCGCCACGCTTGGCAGGCGGGTTGGCGATCGCAGTACTGTTGTTACGAAGGCACAGAGAACGCTGCTGCCCATTCTCTGGTAAGTCCCTTAGTCGCCTCTTACGACACCCACGGGAAGGTATGGGATGGTGCTATTCTTTACGTCCGACCCCATACGGAACTTGTCGACATTATTTATTTAATTTTAATGTTTACACACAACTTATTTACTTATTGAAGTAGAGTAGGTACACATAATAAGTGGGCTTGACTAGAAGCCGACCCCAATATGGTTAGGAAATGGCTAGGCAGATGATGAGTTTGATTGAAATGTAGATACATACCTCGTAACTTGGTTCATTGCTAAGTTCTAAATAAGCGATGGTACTCTTCTTGCCTTCCATCGCTTTCGGTATACGGACGTCTACGATCTGCTCGTTCATCTCTTTGAAGTGGTCTTTAATCTGTAACAATGGATAAATAACAACTGAAATATAAGTAACTCACAAACATACGAAGGGGCACTTCATGTCCCCGTCGGGGCTGCGGTTTGTTCGAAAGCAATACCGCGGCGTGGACACAAAGGGTTAAAAAGGAACATGGGAGGTTTTTAGTCAGAGAAGTCTGACACTCCCTATCACTCTGCCCAGAGCAGAAGTCATTCGATGATTTCCCACACCACAAAAAAAAAGGGACACTTCATAATGTGTCCTTTTGTTTTTTCACTACAGGATCTGGTAGACGCTACC
This sequence comes from Diarsia brunnea, assembly GCA_949774965.1. NCBI lineage: Eukaryota > Metazoa > Arthropoda > Insecta > Lepidoptera > Noctuidae > Diarsia > Diarsia brunnea. The sequence continues at coordinate 5,868,307 of OX459023.1, forward strand.
GAAAGCGCCAAACTAGTAGCTCAGTTTAGGGGCGACACAATTTAGATTGCTATCGACAAGCTAAGAAAGAATATAAGTAAACTCACACTATTGTTCTATGGGGGTAGCTAGAAACTACAGAATAACAGAACTTCATCTGCAATGCTGCAAGCTGGACGCAACTTAGACGCGCAACAGCCAGGAGCCGTCGGCATCGCATTTGCGGATGGTCCTGCGCATCTATCCGATCCTTTATATTTTTTTTTTAGTAAGGGATAATATCAAATGACATCTCCCGCGCTGGGCGGAGAAGAAGAGACTCTCTGAACCCATCTAAAACCTATCCATGTTCCTCCTAATGCCCTTTGGCAGCCACTGGCCCTAGTGCGCCCCGTCTACTATGTGTGTGCCTTCGAATGGCGTGTCGTCGACTCGTCATAAGACGTACGAACGGTGATTTAGCTCATTACTCACTATCGACAGGTTTGCGATTATCTATGTTACCTGGGACAATTCTCCATTTCATTATCATCTTCCTGCCCTTATCCCATTCTATTTGGGGTCGGCGCAACACGTTTTCTTCTTCCATTCTTCCCTGTTACACGTCAAGGTGGCATTTACTCCTTTCTCATTCATATCATTCCTCACACAATCCATCCATCCATCAATATTTATATCCATCACTTTATTAGTTGATTCTCCATACCAAGTCATCAAAATCGGTATAGGTGGAATATATAACATAAAATATACATATGTATTGGCAGCTGTCTAAAAACATTTTATTCTCACCTTATCCTTATTAACGTCAAGTGGCAAGTTTCCCAAAAACACAATATATCTCTTTGGACCTCGAACTTTTTGTTCAACCTTATCTTTTTTCTCTTTCACAACTTTCTCCTTCGGTTCCGGAGACTCCCCATCTACTTTCTTCTTCGGTTCTCGAGATTCTCCATCTACTTTCTTCTTATTTTTATCCTTTTTGGACTTGACCGCTTCTTTATCCTGGCTGGCGGTTAGTTTTTGTTCTTTTAAAGCAGTTTTAAGCAGGTTGTAGAGAATACGGATGCGTCTTAACTCTGCGTCAGTGAGGTGTGACGAGTTGGTCAGGATTGATTGAATTTTATTGTGTATTATTTCTGGTTCTAATACGTTGGATGTGCCTTGCAGTGATTCTTTTACAGCTTGACGGATGCGGCCTGAAATGAATAGGTATTGGATATTATTGATTATCTTGAGTTGGATATATTTTATGATTTTGAGCAGAAAAGGGGTTATTTTAACAACAAACTTTTTATTTGGTGAGTTTTTCATGTGTTTTTTTTGTAAAATTCGGGGATTAAGGTATAACAATACGCCTGCAATGCCCGAAGGGTTAGGCAGAAGTGTACCCATTAGTAGACCCACATTTAGCTCGTTATTTTTAAATCCCATGTCATTTCCTGGCACAAATCCAGTCTACGTGCCTGGTAGAGAAATAAGTAACGAACCCAGGCCCTCATGCAAAGTAGTCGCTCTTGCTACTACTCTTGTTCATACAAAGCAGCTTCACAGCAAAATACATCATCATCATCATTATCATCATAATGTCAGTCATAAAACGTCCACTGCTGGACATATGCCTCCCCCAGAAGGGGGGATTTGACATAATCGCCTCGCTTGGCAGGCGGGTTGGGGATCGTAGTATGGTTGTTACAAAGGCACAGAGAACGCTGCTGCCCATTCTCTGGTAAGTCCCTTAGTCGCCTCTTACGACACCCACACACGGGAAGATATGGGTATGGTGCTATTCTTTAAGTCCGACACCATATAAAAGAAAAAAAAAATACATACCTTTCTGATTGTTAGTCATCTGTACTTTCAAGAATTGACTAATCAGGTCTTGATTCTTCAATAACGGATATTTATCAGTAACCTCAAAACCAACCACTTTGGTCTCAGCTTTACGTTTAGTTCCAGCGGATTTAGGAGGTTTTGGGGAAACAATGGGTGTCATGTGTGTTGTGATAGGAACGGTGTCCGATTTTTCTAACTTCTTCAATTTAGGATCTGTGGTAGCGATAGTCAGTCCGGATTTCCTTTTACGTTTTTGCTTGGTTGGCGAAGCTTGTTTCATTATTGTTTGCATTTTGTTTATGTTATTGTTTTAATACTGTAATATAAGGTACTGGAGAATTATATACATTTTTCTAATATTTTCTGTTAGAAAAAAGTTTCTAATCACATCAACAACTCTTTCCTTACACTCCCGAAGATATAAAGCTCGTTTAGTTGTAAAGGGTTGTGTAACACAGTTCACTCTGAGTTTGCTGTGTCACACAACTGGAGAACGTATCATCGTAATCTATGCCATACTTCTGGCATAGACAAGCCTTATACCTTCTCATAGGAAAGCTTACTTCAATATCATCATCATCGTATGTTAAAAAGGTAGGCCTAGGTGTATACATAAATGCCTATCTTTTTTTGTGTCACCCTACACATTAAATGTGCCTAGCCGTCTTAGATCAGGCTCAATAGGTACTAAAAATATTTTTATTATTAAATAAGCAGACTTATTGTCCTTTGAGTAGAATTTGACGTAGTTAAATCATATTGATAACCTCCTTAACATTCACATGTATTTGTTTACACTTTTGAGGTTATATTTTTTATTGCAATAATTCTGCCTCAAAGACCAATCTTCGACATCTTAAATACTTAATAAACTGTAATTAATTAAACATATGATTAACTAACAAGAGAAAATTAAATTCGAGCATGTTCTTTTCATTCGGTGACACGTGCGAGAGCTTGTGTTGAAAAGTTTAAAAATATGAAAAGAAATTGACCAATATACCTGGGTAATCAATAAATAAACGTTGTTTTAGTATATCTACGGAAGAAATTCTCCTATTTCATTGTAGTTTCCATGAGAACTTGCAAATTTTGAACTGCTTTTGTAATTTGTTTTGCTAATTTGACAATTTAATTTCAATTATTTTTAAACGTCATTGTACTGTCACTCACTGCTGTCAGTTTATCTCGTGGTATTTTTTTCGTTCAGAAACAGGTATAACACCATCACTAACGTTGGGTAGACTCACAGAAATTACAATTCATTTTCTTTTTGCCACATTAATAGGCTATTATATCAACCGAATGTCCAACGAGCTGTGAGGCAATATAGCCACTGTGTTGAGCCCTGTCATAATCAGAAGGAGTCGCCGCAAACTTGGTAGAAGATAGCGAGACGAACGACAAAACCAACGAACAATGGTTTACGTTAACCCCGGAAACAGTTGAAAGTCATGGCGAGACAACTTTGTCCAGTGATGGGATAGCACAGGCTAACAGTAATGGGGCATTTATAGTTGCTCGCCTGTTACAAAGAATAAGAAATCCAATACTCCAATATAATATAATTACACACAGAAACGAACCCAATAAACAACCAAAAATCTTTCCTACGTTGCTAATTTTTTAAATAAAGTGGATACCTACCTAAACAATAAAATCGAAAGAAGTCTACTGGCCATAATAACTACCATCTCACCAGCTTTAAAATTGTTTAAAAATTAACTGATAATAACGTTGGAATATCCGACTGGTTAGTCAGAGGTTTGTACCTTATAGGGCTGATAGTACTTCTTGCTTCAGTGAAGGAAAACATCGTGAAGACAGAGGAAACCAGCATGCCAGACATATTTCTTGACTGTATGTAAAGCCAAGTCAGAAGCCAACGGGCGGCATAAACGCTCTGAAACCAGGGGGTCTACTCTCTAAGCACGAAACCCGTAGTTTCGATTAAAGATACGGGCGTTTCCTAATCTGTATCACTTACGAACATACATTTAGTTAGGTACCCGAACTAGAAAAAAGAACTTCAATACGATTGGACAGTTGTCCATACTCCGGGTGTATTATCAAAACACATGAATCGGAATATAATAGGGAGTAGGGTTCATTTCAAAGTTACATATTTCTTTCGAATGGGCCCGCGTATTTTCGTTGACGAACTTATAGAGTAGCCCCCCAGGTTAGACACAAACCACATGAAGAAGACGAAGTACCCGCCATATTTCGCCAGTCTGGTATGTTTGAGTCTCATAATATATAATAGGGGGCGATTTGATTATATCCAGTAACCGCACACAAATCCTGAACCCGAGGCTGCTACTAAGAAATTCCTGATGGATTAATAGGAATGTTTCTTGACTAAAAAAAATATGATTCTAATTAACTAGTCCGTCTGTTAGATTATCGAAAAATTTTGGATACGTATTTTTTTTGTTTCATCAAATCAATGAAAATTGACGAAGATAAAACAGGTCAAAGATTTGAGTGGAGGTTTGTGACATCACTCACCGGTATAAAATGTCATACTAATGTCTTAGAATATGACGTCACACGAGTTGTACTACTGTATCATCTTCATTGTTTGTTTACGTGAATAATGAAAAAATACGTATCCAATAATTTTGGTAATCTATCTGACAGACTAATTCGATTTTTTTAGTTAACTACCCTGTTCTTTAAAACTTTGCCCGACCTAGAAATCAAACTAAGAACCACTAGACCATCGATGCCGGTCATGTTAAAATACCAGTCAAACATTTACTGCAATTAAAAAACCGTAACATTTCTTACATATTTGAAAGGTGACAGTTACGGTTATGTATTTAAATGGTGTTAGAAATGTAATATTATAATTAGAATGAGTCATTCTGCGTCGAATATCTAAGAAATTTTTGCTGACAAAAATGCGATGAAAGTAGTTTTATAGATATTATGATTCACAGAGAAATAATAACAGCCGCTCGGGGTCGGTCTTTAGGTTAAGCAGCGCAACCTAGGTTGGTCCGTGTATGGGACTATGGGTGCCCACCCATTGAATACAGAGTTTCTTCCGTGCCTCGGAAAGCACGTTAAGAAGTTTATAGTATAGTGCCATATAAAGATCTTTGGCGGACGAGACAGGTAGTAGTCTTACCAAAGGGTATCGTATTACCCAGTACTACAGCCCGCGCCAAACTTTGTGACCGCCCCGAAACTAGGCTCATTGCATTGCGCAGAACACAAAATCAGGGTATTAGCGGGATGCACAAGCAAAATAAATTGACATAATAAAATAAGTATTAAAAATGTTAGAAAACGAAAATTGTTTGGTTGATTACGTATTGTCCACTCGACTGTACCATGCGCAAGTTCGGACTCGCGACTTTATTCAAGGCGGTCACAAAGTTTGGCGAGGGCTGTACCTGGGTTGTGGAGGTCATATAGGCAGTCACTGCATGTAAAATACTAGTATGCAGCTGCATCCAGTTAGACTGGAAGCCAACCCCAACGTAGTACTGGGAAAAGACTATGCAGATGATGATGAGTCATTCTGTTTCGAATATTTAAGATAAACAGAATATTATGCAGGTTTTGCTGACAAATGCGATGAAAGTAGTTTTTGTTGATGTTATGACTCAAAGAGAACGAACGCGAAATTGATAATCACGCATTGCTTACAGTTGGAGATTTAAGATGCAGTTTTCCTTAATGTTTTTTCCTTGATTCTTAATCATCTCGAAACGAAAGTGTTTTTTTATCTGCAAGGCATCTCGCAGGTCAAAAGCTGCCTTCTGTCATCCTTTGGGTAAATTGAGTGTAAGGCCTACAGCCAGAGTAAGAAAGTAGGTCGTAGTACTCGTAGTATACCTTGTCTCACGTTAGACAAGCCCGCCACACTATTCCCAATTAAACCACTGTAACTCCTGTAAGCCAGTAAATTGGGACAAGCCCGCCACACTATTCCCAAACCACTGTAACTCCTGTAAGCCAGAATCAAGAGTGGCGACCACCAGAAAAGCGCCGAGACAATGAACCTCGACGAAGTCCCAGAGAAACGATTTAACTGCCTTGGATCCCGCAACGAAACCAATCAGAAAATAATAGCGAAGGAGTAGGTTCACGTTATCAAGTTGTTGGGGTCTGAGTTGTCAGAAGTAAGGTCGCATTGTCGTACGCCCGTCGGGGCTGCGGGATGTTCGCAAGAGATACCGCGGCCTCGACATGAAGGGCTAAGAAGGAACATGGGTGGTTTTTAGTCAGTAGAAGTCTGACACTCCCTTTCGCTCAGCCCAAGAGCGGGAGGGGTTATTTGATGATTTCCCACCCCCCAAAAAAAAAACAAAAAGGTCGCATTTGTCGTAAGTTACATTACCGGCTCAAAAAAAAATTTTTTTGTTTCCACAGAATTATTTCCGGTCTTCATTTTATTTTTAAATAATTAAATATGAAGGCAGAATTACTAATACGAATAAAAAATATAATAAGTCTTATTGTAATGAAAATGCGTCTTAAAATAAAAACTTAATTTACTTGTTAACTTGAATAAGGTATTTGGTATGACACAAAGAGGTCGCAAGCTTACCTCGTTGACTTTTATCGGCTTCATGTTACTTACGGAAAAAAGTTGTAAAAAATACATTACGGTGGATGAGCTGATAAGTGCGTATATCTTTCCTTTAATATTAAAGGGTTTAGTATTGCTAAAGATATTTTTCAATACACTTCCTCGAAAACTGGCTCTTATTGCACTACGATTAGGTTCGACATGCAATGTATTTCGCACACGTGCGTTTTTCTTATTTTTCCACAACCAAGGGCGGAAAAGAAAATTACCACAGATAATTATAAATTATACTAAAAAAAAAAACACTTCTGGAGCCCATTATTGGTCCCCAGGTGTTCATTCCGCCTCGAATGCAATCACAAACTTTCCGCACTAGTATCAAAATGTACTATTTATTAAGCATTAAAATATCCATCATCATGAGCTATGATATTCCGCAGTCGCAATTTGTATCTATGCCGTTTTACTGGATCTTGCGTGAATCGTAGATTCAAATATTTAAATAATGGGGAAAGCCACTGTAAAACTAATTGTGGTTGCAAAACTGGTTTCCACCTTCATCCTACAAAATAACTCCTGTAATCCCCGGACGGTTGGGCAGAGTTATTATTATTAATACACCCACATTTTGTCAGTTATGTTTAAGACCCATGTAGAAGACGGTGAGCGTATTGCCATCAACTGGGCACAAATCCAGACTCCGTGGTTGATACTGAGAAATTCCTGATGGAAAAAATCAATAACACTTTGCCTTTTTTTATGGTGGGTGGAAAATCATCAAATAACCCCTCCCGCTCTTGGGCAGAGCGAAAGGGAGTGTCAGACTTCTACTGGCTAAAAACCACCCATGTTCCTTCTTAGCCCTTCATGTCGAGGCCACGGTATCTCTTGCGAACAACCCGCAGCCCCGACGGGCCCCGCAGCCCCGACGGGCCCCGCAGCCCCGACGGGCATAACACTTTGCCTGACCTGGGAATCGAACGCAGGACCTCATGCTGAGCAGTCGCGCTTGCGACCACTAGACCAACGTGGCAGGCATCTTCGTCGTTGGTTGAAAATCTGTTAATGTCAATTTATATTTTAAAATAGCGATACCTTATTGGTCAGGTCAGACCTAGCTATGGACACACCATCTACAAAAAGCTTTTTGGCTTTGACCGACCTTCCCTTTTATGCCCCTAGCACACGGGACGGCGTATTTTAAACGCACCAACGGCGACGACGCGCGTTTAAGGAATGCGCGTTGTTTGCGCCGTAGATGCCGATTTACAGATACAAACGCGCGCGCGTCCGAGGCGTTTGAAGCGTGTACAAAGACGCGCGTTACAAGTCGCCAAGTATGCTTAGATTACAAGGTTGCGTTCAAATCTCGTTTGAAGCGTGTATACGCGCGTCATCTGCCGCGTCGGTGCGTTTAAAATACGCCGTGTGCTAGGGGCCTTAGATTTATTTAAAAAAAAATAGGTTTGTTTTAATTTAGGATTGAAAAAAAAAAAAGAAAGAACGTTCCAAACAAGATGTGCGAGCTCACTGTTTTCAGTCTATCGATTCAAATAATTAGATCCACATAAACCGAAAGTGTCCCATCATACGTTTATCTTAACAGCTCGTTGATTGTACGGCTATACCAGTTTTCCTTGCTATAGCTTTCTTGACAGTGTTTTTAGGGTTCCGTAGCCGAAAACGGAACGGGTTTTTTTTAGGGGGTGGGAAATCATCAAATGACTCCCCCCACTCTGGGCAAAGCGGTAGGGAGTTTTAGACTTCTACTGACTAAAAACCACCCTTGTTCCTTCTTAGCTCTTGTGTCGGGGCCGCCGTATCTCTTTTGAACAACCCGCAGCCCCGACGGGATGTGAACACACCTTAAGCTTTTTTATTTAACCGACTTCTTATCTTCCCATTCCTAAAAACGAGAGTAGTTTTTGATAGTCGAAAGCTCATTTTTGTCTGATAATTAATGAATCATAGGATGTCGTCATTCTTTTAAGGTCTTTATGAACTAGTTGTAGATACCTAGCTAGTTCCCACGACATGGTTTATTTTTGCGGCAATGACCGGTAAGGCGCGGATCTTCTGCTGTAACTTTCCGGAAGAGGCGGTGTCCATTTACCATTAGGCTTTTCCTCTATAGCCTATTCCGTTATTAAGCCTAATTATAAAACGATGGCACGGTTGGCGCAGTGGCTGAGGGATTGGACTGCTGCGCTGCGTGTCGCGGGTTCGATCCCCGCACGGAACAAATATTTGTATGGCCTACAGGTAGTTCTTTCGGGTCTGGGTGTGTTTGTGTATGTGATTTTAAATGTTTGTAAACGCACCCACGATACAGGAGAAATTCCTAGTGTGGGGCAGGGTTTTTTATTATTTTATTAAAAAAAATTAGCAAAGCTTGACTTCAATTACAACAAAGAATCGATTATCACGAAGTCGTGCTTAACCAGGTCATCGACTAGCTTAAAGTCGGACTGCCATTCAGACCAGCTGGGCTGTTGCGTATCTTTTTAAATGTCAGTGGCTATTATAGTGTCCATCGATTAACTGTCAAATGGTTATGGTTTGATACGAAATGGAACCATATGACAGTTAATCGATGGACACTATGGTAGCCACTGACATTTAAAAAGATACGAAATAGCCCTGCAGTTCGTACTGGGTAATATGATGCCTCTTGGTAAGACTGGTTGTAAGACTTTCGGGTTATTTACTACCTGTCACGACTGTCAAAGATCTACAAAAGACAGCCGAGACCAACGACTTAGGGTGAGGCCAAACGAGCGTAATTTTGTGAGACGTGAGTCGCAGAAATTCTGCCCGGCAGAAATTGTATTGGGATCCAGACGAGCGTAGAACTGATTTTGCGTCGCCGTGTGAATCAAATAGGACGTTTTTATGAAACCTAATGCAGCAGAGTTTCTGCGACTCACGACTCACAAAATTACGCTCGTTTGGCCTCACCCTTAACGTGCTTTCTGAGACACGGCGGATACTCGGTATGTAATGGAAGGTCGCCCATCCACAGACCGACCTACGAAAGCGGCTTAACCTGAAGATTGAGCTGTTGTTATGATCTAGTAACGAAGCTCCTCCTTTATTAATTCTATACATGCCACTATAAGTACAAACCTACATAATATACCTGGCAGGTTAATTGGCCAGCTCGCAGGAGGATACGATGAATCAATAGGTAATGTTTTGTCGGCGCCATTGCTATCGAGAATCCATTTTGTTAACTTTTACGATGCTTCTTCGTAGTACTCATAAGCCCGTTTTCACAAAGTTACATGGATGTCTAGATAAATGCGTATTGTTTGATTACCAACGCTGTACTCAGTAGCCAGAGCTTAGTTTATAGCCGTTTGATTGTTTGCAATGAAACAATGATCCTCGTTTTGAGTTTTTTTTTCAATTCAACACGCCATGGGATTCCCTATGGCGTGATGTATTGAACAATATTTCTGATTCTGTGTAATTGTCTGATTAAGTGATTACACGTGATATGTACGTAAACTACTATTATATTGTAACGACCGTATAACTGGTTTTCGTCCCATATAACTACATTTACTGCGGTACTCAGAGATATTTAATGATTACTTAAGCCGGTACTAAGTAAAGATTTGACATCCTTTTGTATGACAAAACTGTCAAAACCTTTACTAAGTGATGGCCTAAGTAATCAATGAATACAGTTAGTCTTCTGCTTAAATATATATCTAGTATTACTCGTCATCTCTGCAGCTACCTCCTCTCTAGCCATATCATCCTCCACACAGTCCATCCACCGTTTCTTTGGTCTTGCTCTACTCTCATACCCATCTACATTCATACTCAACATTTTCCTCATTTATAATTTTTTTTTTTTAGGATTTCCTCCCAGCTGTGTCCGTATGCAAACATAACTTCAGTCCTGTTTTCCTTGAAGGGTTAGACAGAGATAAATTTATATGTATTTCACCACTTGAATGCTTACATTACACCTATATTACCCGAGAAATGGAATGGTCATGAAAATTCCCAAAATCACCATTTCATCGTTTCAGCCATAAGACGTCCACTGCTGGACATCGGTCTCCCCCAGAATGGGGATTTGCCATAATCGCCACGCTTGGCAGGCGGGTTGACGATCGCAGTATGGTTGTTACACAGGCACAGAGAACGCAGCTGCCCATTCTCTGCTAAGTCCCTTATTAGTCGCCTCTTACGACACCCACGGGAAGTTATGGGATGGTGCTATTCTTTACGTCCGACACCATACGGAACATAAAATGATCTACATCCACACTAATGTGGACGAAGACCATTCTTGCATTTCGTGTTTATAATAAACTTAATCCCATATAAAGTCAAGTTTATCCCCGTTTTTTATCCATAAAATTCAGACCGAAAACTGCTGCTGAGAATATTCTATTCCTAGCACATTAACAGTTTTCTCGACCCAATTGATCGACCCGTTACCCAGGATCCCACGATAAAGACTGTGTGTATGATGTATCTTATGCCCTCTATACTGGAAAAGATGCGAGATACATAATTTAACTATATTTTCTAATGGATTTTGCTGATGTCTTTTTTACTCATATACTAAGAAAACTGCAGTTTTATTCAGTACCTATTAACTGGGTTGTGGAGGTCAGATAGGCAGTCGCTCCATGTAAATACTGATATTCAGCTGCACCCGGTTAGACTGGAAGCCGACCCCAACATAGCTGGGAAAAGTCTAAGCAGATGATGGTGACTAAGGAAACTGCTGAAGCTTTGAAGCTTTATTAACAATTAAATGGACTTCCAACTGATTGGGGTTTACCCATATCGATAAGCTTTCTTTCTTATCCAAAGCTAAGCGAAAGAAAAAATACAAAAACTGACCGGAATCGGTGCAACCGAGCGAAAACTAACTGTTGGAAAGTAATTTACATGCTGTGTTGCCAGATGCAGTGGATAAACCTCCATGGAGATTGGTAATAATTTTTTTATTTGGTGTGCAAGACTTTTCTGTTATTAAACCTCTTTGGTGTTTTTAGACAAGACTTTTTTGCGCAAAAGCTTGACTTTTAGCAGTCGTTTTGATATTTGAAACAGCCAGTAGAAAGCTCTATATTAGATGTGGCCTAGAAATAGGTGTAGCCATATTGAACTTGTTTCCGGCCATTTTTTCTCGTACAAATTGGTATGAACTAGAAATCTCCAATGTAACTGGGTAAGTGTCTCTATGGCAACGCTGTTTACATGGCCCGACGAGAGGACAAGCGCTGTGCACTAAGACAGTTCGTTCAGTGAGACCGCAGTCGCGTAGCGGTCAAGGCTGATGCGGCGAACGCCTGTGCCTTACACACACCCAACAAAAAAAGTTACAATAAAAGCGCGCGCTCGCGAAACTGTCAAAGTTATTTTTTTAATATTTAAAAAGTTACGCTATTAATGCCGGAATATTTTTTTGGAAACAAAGAAAACTTGAAACGGATTTCTTGAATTGTTAATCATCGGTTTTAGTACGGATAACTGTTAAATCCTCAGTGCCGGTGGATAATGAGTTCGCTGTGATTGTGAGAGTTCGTCTTGGTGATCGTTAAACAGGTGAATATAAAAAATTGATTTCAATGCACCGTTGCGTCTGATGACCCTTATAATTTGTAGTTATTGGCCATAATTTTGGCGCTTTTATAACCAGATCGACATAAATATTCATTTGTTTTTTTTTCGTGAATCGAATTACAATTCGAATTTCAAACGATAGTTTTTACTTTTTAAGAATGAACTCATTAAGGAGCTATGGTTGAAAGAATTTGCCGTTTTTTTTCTTGTTTTATCAGTGAGCGGTCGAGACGATCGGGAATAACGGCCCTGCAATCATAGGTTGTTGCTCTTCCTATTACTGCCGTCTCGTACTTGAGAAATAAAATCAACTCGTTTATCGCAGGAAAGCCTCTTGACCGTAGCTAACTACTGCTTGTGCTAGGAAACGCGTTTTAAAACTATAAATCACTTTTTATCCTTACACTTGTATGACAAATGGGATTTACAGCCCTTTCATTTTAAAACTAATTTAGAATAGCATTATTTTATTAAAACGGAACCAGAGACAATAAATTCAGTCGCAGATTACCATAAACATTTCCCCGAAACTTTTTTTTTACCAAAGCATTAAAGTTACTCAGCCTGCTATCTTTTTCAAGGACAAAGAATTCGAAATGTGTTATCTGTTAAGGTGACGTCTCAACATGCCGTTGTTGTGAATGTGGGTCAGTGAAATGAACGAAACACGGTCCCGTACGGAATCCGAACCGAGTCGCCGATGACCGATTTTGTTCCACGACGAGAAACTATGACATTCTTTTTTATTATTACTCTATACTAACTTAATAATATTGTCTGTGCTACTTTCTTTTTTTAAATCAAAGAAGTTTTTTTTGTTGTTTCGTGATTGATCGGTTAGTTGTTAGTGGCCAGTGTTTATAAGGAAATTAAATTGTCAATAAAAACACGGTTAAGCTTTCACGGATTGGTTTTAAAATTGACTCGACCTAAATGATGAGTACGATGACTCATTTGACCACCTACAGCTTGATAGTTTGCCTAAAAAAATGAGGATATAGTTGTTTCTATTCTCATTTTTTTCATGTTCAACGTAAACAACAATTAAAATTGTATTGAACAAAAAATAAAACAAACACTTCCTACAATTTTAAATTCGCGCCAAACAGCCTTTAAAAGAATCGTAACAGAACTCAATTCGAACTTAAAAAAAATCGAGACCACTTAATTATACAGCCAGGTAATAATATGAGTGTGAAGGTTTCATTCCGTTTGCAAGAATTCAATTGACTTTCTTAAGATAACCGAAGATAGCAGGTTTTTGAGGTCGTTAACACCTGGTTGAGTCTTTCCTTGCTGGAGAGTGGATGGACTTGGGTGCATATAGGATTTTAAAAGTGGCCATATAAAGTTTATTTTTGTACAGGTCTTAGGGAAATGAGGTTTTATTACTTTGATGCGACAGGAGACAACGCCATTTTTATGTGTTGTTTATCAGCTGTAGAGATTTATTAAATTATCTATGTTATAAAAATGTTTCATAAAATCTCGATGCGCTCATTACTTTGTTTTTAAGTTCTTCTTTCTGATTGCTATCTTTAGCTTTATCGGAACTCTGAAGGCAATCTTTCATACTTACTGACCTCATTAGCAAAAACTGCCAGTTTCCTTATTTTTATTTGGCTTGCAAACTCTACTTTTTTTGTTCATTTACCTTTTTTTTCCCGCTCTTGGGCAGAGCGAAAGGAAGTATCAGACTTCTACTGACTAAAAACCACCCATGTTCCTTCTTAACCCTTCATGTCGAGGCCGCGGTATCTCTTGCGAACATCCCGCAGCCACGACGGGTTGTTCATTTACCTTAACGCAATAACTTATTCCCTAAAAAGTGGCGAAGTTCGGGACTAAAAAAAAAGTTGTGCTAGCAACACGAAGAAGAAGAACGTATATCAACCTTAAAAAGGCAATATTTGCTTTACATAACTTATCATAAATAATAAGCATGACATTTCAATCAATCCTGCGCCATTTAACATGTTTAATATCATCATTATCTGCCAAGCCTTTTCCCAACTATGTTAGGGTCGACTTCCAGTCTTACCGGATCCAGCTGAATACCAGTATATTACATGGAGGATATTATTATGTTTTCCCTACTCCTCCGCTATTCTTTTCTGATAAATTTCGTTGCGGGATCCAAGACAGAAATCGTTCGTCGAGCTTCATTATCTCGGCGCTTTTCTTGTGGTCGCCACTGTTGATTCTGGCTTACAGGAGTTTCAGTGGTTTGGGAATACTGTGGCGGGATGGTCCCAATTCAAAAAAAAATAGTGCAACGGTGGTATGTTATGGGTTGTCATTCATCCATGGATCCCCGTAAGCAAGCTGATATTATTAAATCAGGAGCCCCTTCTTATACCAACCGTTCCCAGACTATTTGTCTTTTTTTTTGTCGGGTGGAAAATCATCAAATAACTACCCCGCTCTTGGGCAGAGCGAAAGGGAGTGTCAGACTTCTACTGACTAAAAACCACCCATGTTCCATGTTAGCCCTTTCGCCGAGGCCGCGGTATCTCTTTCGAACAACCCACAGCCCCGACGGGAACTAGAGGTCTTGGGTTCGATTTCCGGGTCGGGCAAAGTGTTATTGGGTTCTTCTATCAGGAATTTCTCAGTAGCAGCCAGTGTCGGTTTGTGCCCGATTGATGGCATAAGGCTCGCCCCCTATTCCATAGGGCTTAAATAGAACTAGCGAAATGTGGGTGAACTAATACAATTCTGCCTTACCCTTCGGGGATTACAGGCGTGATGTTTATGTGTCATTTTCGTCACATGTGAAATACAGTAACACAATTTCATTGAACATCTACTAAATTCCAGTAGATTTCTTTTTTCAATGAAATTATTTCATCCATTATGTATCTGCCCGCATATTGCCACATTTTATAGGTGAAATCGAGCCGCTTTATGTAATAACTGTTACTGATATTACCTGCATGTTGTTTTACGTGCTGGATGCACCAGACACTTCAGTGGACCAGGGTATTTTACATCACCAATCACATCAAAGCAGATGTCAGATGAGATAAAGAGTAATAGAGAACTATGTAAGAACATAATAGAGATAATAGGGTAGTTAACAAAAAAAATCGAATTAGTCCGTCAGATAGATTTCCAAAAGAAATTGGACACCTATTTTTTATTTTTTCGCGTAAACAAACATTGCAGACGATACAGTGCTTTGAAAACTCGTGTGACGTCATTTTCTAAGACATTAGTCTGACATTTTTTACCGGTGAGTAACGTCACAACCGGGCACTCAAATCTTTGACGCGTTTTATCTTATGATAAAACAAAAAATACGTATCCAATTTTTTTTGATAATCTAACAGACGGACTAATTAGAATCATATTTTTTTTAGTCAGTAAACATCACTATTCGGTTGCCTTTCAAAAGAATGAAGATGATGTACTTCACACCTGTAATCTCCTAAGGAATGGAGGTCAGATAGGCAGTCCCTCCATATAAAATACTGGCATTCAGCTGCATTCGGTTAGACTGGAAGCCGACCCAAACTCAACATAGTTAGGACAAAGCTGGGCAGATCAGATGATGTTTAAGAGAGGTAGTACTTACTGATTGCTCATGAGGTCGAACAAGAAGTCTTTGAATGGACACCGGACACGGGTTGGCTGGAGCAAGGAAATCCTGTTCAGGTAGAGATTCGTAGATGACTCTGCCCTTTTTTTTTGGGGGGGTTCGGAAATCATCAAATAACCCCACCCGCTCTTGGGCAGAAGGGAAGGGAGTGTCAGACTTCTACTGACTAAAAACCACCCATCTTCCTTCTTAGCCCTTTACGTTGACCGCGGTATCTCTTGCGAACAACCCGCAGCCCCGAGGGGGATGACTCTGCCCTGGAGTGTGAATGTGGTGTTACCCCACAAACGATGGGACACTTGATATCGTGTGCTGCCTGTCCTGTTGCTTGAACATCACAGGAGCTGATGAACGCTCCTGAAAGTGCCAATATTTTCGCCAAATTTTGGGCAGGCTCAACTTAAATGATCATCAACACGCTAAGAAAAGAAGAAGAGTTCCAAAAAGTAGTTATTTTTAGATAAATCCCTAATTCACACAGCAAATTGATAATTATTTTGATACCGTATCGTTCTCGCTTCCATGGTATTTGAATTTAGAGCGGTATCGGTTTCGGTATTAGTGTAATTGTTTCTGCAGAACAATCAGAGCGCATCGGTACCGTAGGCTGATTACAATCGTTGTGAGAGATTGTTTAAAAGGGTACAGATCATTGAGATGTGCCAATCTTTTACCTTTTACTTATTTACGAGTGGTAATGCCTGATACACTCGGCAATGTCTAGCACCCACTTTATAATAATAATAACCAAGTCGAAACCTTGCAGCAGTGGTTTACGAACGCACAATCAAGACTGCTTGCTATCATAGACAGAATGTTATGTAGCTTACGTATCAAGGATGCACATCGCTTTCGTATCACGGAGTAGAAGCAATTCACGCGAGCTTCAGCAAACATCCCTGATGCGCTGCAGTATCGGGGCAACCCCATCAGCACCCTAAATGCGTTATCGTATTGGACGCGAAGGGATATACTGACAAGAACGGCGCTGACTAGGTTTACAACCAAAGTGTAGAATTCTCTTGTAGGGTGTCTTAAAGTTTGAATACTTTTGAAACAGAGGGCGAAATTATATGACAGTCTATCGGTGGAAAACCTGCTCAGGTGGAGACCATTGATGACGGGGATCGATGCGAATTTAAAGCTTTTGTATGAGAAACAGTTGATAACGGATTTGACATTTCTACACTGCTGGTGAATGTAGGCTGTTGTGCTGAATTCATGGTAGCAGATTACGCTTCGAAATCCCTTCACACGCTGTATAAGTAGAGTTAGTTAAAGTAGACAAATAAATAAATTAGAGTCGAAATGAAAGGATAGCAAAGGCTTAGGTCTTTAGGGCACGCCACGATAGTGGCGGTAAGTCCCCTCTTTGAGGAGTGGCTGGAGAGGCGCCACGGCGCCCTCACCTTCCGTCTGACGCAGGTACTCACCGGACACGGTTGTTTCGGGAGGTACCTGCACCGAATCAGGCGGGAGGAAACGCCCGGATGCCACCATTGCGAGGATCGGCCGGTGAACACGGTGGAGCACACTGTGGAGGTGTGTCCCGCTTGGGCGGAGCCCCACCGTGTTCTCGTAGCGGCGATCGGCGGCGGCGACCTGTCGCGTCCGGCCCTGGTGCAAGCCATGGTCCGGGGCGCGGAGGGATGGGACGCCGTCGCCTCCTTCCGCGAAGCAGTGATGCTAGCGAAGGAGGTGGCGGAACGTGAGAGGGAGAGAACCTCTCGTCCCAGCCGCCGCGGGAGGCGCTCCGGGCGTCGGGGGCCACGTGATGGCTTCCGGCCACCGTAGACGCGGGCCTGTGGACGGTGAGTGATGGGTAAGCTCGCCGTCCGTCCGTCTTATGACGACGACAGGCCGTGTCGACGGCGCGTTCGTGTTCCACGCGTGCCTCAAAGAGATGTCAGCAACATGGAAAGGGCCCGCAAGGGCCGACGCCTGTCGAGGCTGCGGGTTGTTCGCAAGGGATACCGCGGCCTCGACATGAAGGGCGAAGAAGGAACATGGGTGGTTTTTAGTCAGTAGAAGTCTGACACTCCCTTTCGCTCTGCCCAAGAGCGGGAGGGGTTATTTGATGATTTCCCAACCCCAAAAAAAAAAAAAAAAAGGCTTAGGTCTTTGTACCCCATTAAATATGCCTATATTTTTAATAAAAACCAGCCAAGAGCGTGTCGGACCACGCACAATGTAGGTTTCCGTAGTTGCCCATCAAAATATTATATGTGGACTTCTAAACTGATTAACCTCCCTGCCTACCTACCTGCCTTTGAACGATGACTTTTATTGTAATAATAAAACATACTTACATTTGCAGTTTTAAAACCTGGCTCCTATACATTATATTTAGGAAAATATTTTATGATAGTTACATTCTATAAGTTGGTCGACTATTACTCGTAAACTTGTAAAGCCAGCTAAGTAGCTGTGATAGTTTTCACACTAAATTTAAAACATATTACTGAACTTTGCCTATCGATACTTTATAACTGGGCATTGACTGCTAAGTTTAAAACCTATTTCTCTGCTAAGTTTAATATCTTCATAGATGTCCACCATCTCGGTTTATGTCAGTCTAAATTCTAACTTCTGTTACAGTGAATATGGAGCGTGGAGTTTAATAGTCTTACCAAGTCTGCCCCCCATCATAAATACAACACTTTATTCTCAGCTTTGTTTTGCCAGCCGGCTCACAAAAAATTTGCCACAATTTCCCTTAACATTACGTGTGAAACAATTACATCCAATCAAGTGATATGATCAGCATTTCGGACGAGCCCCCGACCGGACATACATACGTATATCACTTGCATATAAACATACTCATTAGAATACAATGGAGATTTTAGCAGTAACTCATATTTTGTATGAGCACTTTAAAGTAACTGTAATTATGTTATTTTGTATAGTGTTTATGCAGTGTAGTTAGATTTTGATTGAGAGATTGCGTACTTTAAGACGACTGTGAATACATTTTGTCATTTTCCATACTCGTCAAATCGAGAAAGTATTTTTTTTTCTTGTGAACGGGTATCAGTAAGTGTGAATCACCCATGTTAAAACGCGGCCCGTCTGATCCTTGCCCCTTCTACACACAATCAAACCCAAACGTTTATTCGATAATTTCTTATTCCCTAAACCATTGCACTCTGAAATACTTTTGAATTTTTAAATTGTCTCGCCCAGGATAAACAAAATGGTTGATTAGGAATAAAAGAAAATTACATGAAAGGGTAAACAAGAAAAAAATAAGACAAACGCCTGAACGAGGCTAAAAGACCCTATCTCAGCACAGAAATGCGTAATGCTGAGTTACAAACACTTAACATAATATTGAGGCTAAGTGTTGCCATACAACGTGGCAATGCCGCCAGTCTTTTGAGCACATTACCGGCGGACAGCGTTTAGGAGCAGCTTTTTGATGCCTTTTTATAGTTTCTTGTTAGTTTATTTAATAGCTTTTATTAATGTATAACATAGTAAGTTTACTGTTATAATCAATAAATAATTAATATTGTTACATTAATAAATCAAGGATTAGTCCGGTCAATTTAGACATTCGAAGTTACATAAAGTCCCAACAAGCTGAATTTCTGTGAAGTTGTTCAAAACATAATTATAAACAATGTCTAGAAGTTCCCCATCATTCCCCTGTAAGGAAAAATTTTTATTCAAGGTCAAAGGTTAAAAAAATGAGTTTTACGCGATTTTCAGCAAAACGGTAAGTTTTATCATAAAAGTACCTCAGACAAAAATTGTAGATCATAAAATTATCTATAAAAAATGTCTCAATACTTTTTTTCTTACGAGCCACCGTTTCTGAGATATAACGATTCAAAAAGTTATAAAAGTTGTTATCGTCATAATATGCACACGTTTCCACGCCACCTATGAGGTAGTGTACTTAGCGCGTTTTTTTTAACGTGGTTTCCCCAGTAGGCCTACTCCACGGGTCAGTTGTGATCCTGTTTAATGTAAAACTATTGCAAAATAACGGAAATTTTCAAAGATTGGGAAAGATAAAAGCGATGTAAATGAAAAAAAAGTGTTGAAGTTTATTCGTCTTATTCGTAAGTTTCAAATTCTTGTTATTCTTCTTGATCTTCTTCTTGTTCTTCTTCTCCTGCTTCTTCTTCATCTTCATTTTGGATGCAAGTAAATTGCGTCAATAGCGATGTATCGCATGATACTTCGTCGGAGTCAAACGAATCCTCCATTGTTTGTGATTCAATATTAGAGCACGACCGGCCTTGACAATTTGTGCATGCCAAAGAACAAGACAGTCCGACTTTTTTGCAACCACATTTAGCACTGCATCCCTTTTTGCAGTTGCAAAAAATAGTGTTCAGCAGTTTTTCCGGCGCAGGTGGAAGTAAAGTTTGAACTGGCTCTAATATATTGTAATGTTGTTTAATTTGATGTAAATAAATAAAACTTTATTTACAATATTTACAAACTACAATTTACAGAACTAAAATTATAATAAAATATATACAAGTATCAAAAAGAGAAGACTTACAGGGCGTCAAAAAACTCGTCCACACCGCTGTCAACAGGAAAAGTGCCCAGAAGGCTGGCAGCATTCCCACGTTGGATGGCAATGCTGATTCTTTGGCCAAAGAACAGGCCAGCCCTCTGGTCACGTGAAGAGTCGACCAACCGTTTGGAAATTTCCTTAAATATTAGGTGAGCACTCGGACCCCAAGGCCCTAGTGTTTCAACCCCAAACGGCTCAAACACATAACTACCAATTAAGTTGTTGTATTTGCGCCGTTTGAGGTTTTCAGCACCTGCAGCAGCCGCCCCGGCACAGGACACCGTGCTAGGAAGATGGGATGGCGCAAGGGTGTCGACGCAAGTTGCGTCCCACACCAAAGGCCTACCCAACTTCCATGGCATTATGGTCATACCGTCTGGTCTCTTCCCATCGACGCGTGCCAACCCATTGGGTTCCAAAACAGCAGGCACACCGGCGGTGGCCAGAGCACGTCGGATGAGATCATTAATGCTGGCGTGCCGCGCAATTCGACCTGCGCTCTTACTGCAGGAAAGGCCATGGTGTCCGAGGCTGTCGACTACTTCACCACATTGACAACGATGTGGAGCCCCACACGGAGCACCCAATCGCAAACATGTAGCGAGCCGGAAGGTTGTGTCACCTAGCATAGTGCCTATATTAGGTGACGGTAGTGCCTGAAGCCAGAGGCCCGACTCCCACTCACCCACAGCCAGTAGGCGGGCACGCTCGGCAGTATTGGTAGACGTATTAATAAGGTTATTCCGTACCAACCTGCAGAGCGGCTCATCCCACTGTCTCTGGGAAAATGGGTTCTCGGGCCGATCCGTGTTCGGGCAAGCCATTTTCCAGGCGCTCTCTGCATCGGTCAAGTACGGCACTTCCGAGTCAACCAGGGAGAGGGTTAAAATTTTCCTGGTTAGCTTTTCAGTGCTGTGGACAGACGACAGGAACGCCGGTAAGCTTACACTAGAAATTTTGCGGACGCCGAGGCCACCAAAACGAATTGGAAGGGTGGCTTGCTGCCACGCTCGGTCGTCCAGGGCCACATTAAGAATAGATGTTAAAGTGTGGTGAATAATTTGGTCAATTTTGTCCAAAAGTTGTGGTTTCTTCCAAAGAGGAGAAGAACGAAGAAAATACATAAAATTTGGACCGAAACAACAGTATCTGATAAGGGTGAAAGCCGAATGTAGGTTAATATTGGAGAATCTATCCGAAATATCATGAAAATGTTTAATTTTGTCATCGATGAAAAATGAAAAACTTTCTTCCAAAATAGGGGAACCTAGGAGGTACAGGGAACTTTTGTCTAAAACTTTTATTTGTGGGGCTATTGAATTAAATTTGTCTATTGTCGAATGTCTGTCGGTAATGTCAGGGAGGTAAATTTCGCATTTAGAGGGGTTAAGGTCCAGGCCAATAGATTTAAACTCCTGTTTCAGGAGTTTTAGATCATTCAAAACAGTTTCAATATCACCTCCTAGCGTTCCATCATCTAAATACCATACGTTGAATTTTGAATTTAGTTGTTGAATTATGGGATGAATAGCCAAACTGAAAATGACAGGCCCGAGAGGGTCACCTTGTTGACAACCAACTGCAGATTCCAAAAACTTGTCCTTATATAATAATTTTGTAGGATGCCTATAACATTGCCACATAAAACCATAAATTTCGGGTAGTACTTTTTTGACTTCAGCCAACAAAGTGTCCCTGTTCACGGAGTTGAAAGCATTTTTGACGTCAACCTTGAGAATGACCTCACCTTTCTTTGAATTTAAAAAAGAGGATAAGGCATGTACGGCAGCCTCACAGCCCCCTCTGGAGCCAAAACCAAGTTGAAGGGGCTGGAACTTAGCTGCAAGCGGTTCGCTATACAGCTTGCAGCAAATTTTGGCTGCCATACGTCTGTAGGTGCAACCAACGGCAATGGGACGAATGCCGCCGTCCTTCTTGCGGAGGGCACACAGGTTAGCCCCATACAGGACATCGATGACGGCATCGTTCACACCGCCGGAGAGCATTAGATTTATCAGAACCGCAAGCTCCTTCAAAAGCGACTCACCAGCTGCCCCGGCGCCTGAGCTTAACAAATCTTTCAAATGCTGTGGAGTCAGGCCGTCGAGGCCACCAGCAGAACCACTTCGGAAAGAGCTCACGGCTGCGATCAACTGTGAGGCTGTAATTTTAATAAAAGTTGAATCCTGAACTAGCGGGTCGGGAAGGACGGGCGGGTCGGGGAAGGTGAGACCATCCGCAGGCGCTGGATGTTTACTCTCCAGGGCTGAAAAAGTCTCAGGAGAGTAAGGCGCCACCACATCACTGCTGAACAGAATTCTGGCTGCCCCCCTTATATCACCCTCACTTAACTTGGATTCTACATGGGCGCAAATTCCTTTCTGAGAAAAATTGTATAAAAAAGGTAATTTTGAATCCAAAATATGAGCCGAATTGTTACAGTTGTCTTTAATTTGGTTAGTTAAAGATTTTTGGGTAGCCAAATTTTTTTGAACATGCAGAATCCTGTAAGGGAAGGTGAGTAACTGCTCCCAGGCATGTTCTGAGTTCTCCTGGGTCGCGAGACGGATACATCGCGCTAAACTCAGTGCAACAGAGTGTCTAGCACCCCGGGGAACCCTTTTTAAAACAGGAGTTGAATTTTTGAATTTGGACAATGTTTTCCACAAACTTTGATCCAAAAGTGTTGATGTCGGGGATATGACTGGGGGGCAAAAAGGTACACTATGAGGTTTGTGTACCTTGCCATAGTGAATCTTAAGCCCCCGTTCGCCTTTAAAAAAACGAGCCTGGGAGCAGTGAGGACATCTTACCAGCTGCTGCACATCCAGAGACGTGACAGGCTGACTAGCACTAATTCCGGCGACGCTACAGCTTGCGCTGAGCATAAAGAATAAAGGTGAAAATATTTAAAATAAAAAAAACACGAGAACTTACCTAACACAAAAGAAAAATAAAATTAACACTAATTATAAAATACACTTTCAAAACACAAAATAAATAGACAAAAAGTCAAATAAATAGACAATACGTTGATTAGTGACACGTAGAGCGGCGCAGTCGCGCTGGCGGCCTAGGGCGATGCGCCGACCACGATGTCATTTTGGCGCAGCCCTAGCAACCGTAGCTGCGTCACGACGTGTCGTATGTCCTTTGCTTTGCAAGTTTTCCTTGTTGTAGCAATACTTTCTGTACGGAATATGCTACTCAGCTATTTCCATAAAGATCCCTTTACATCCGACTTGATACGAAAGTGTGACTTGATTTTCAAAAATTCTGGCGCGTACAAAAATGGACTTTTCGAGACGCAACCGGCCTCGATCGATTGCGAGACTATCTATTTCTTGGAAAAAACACGCACGGGCCTCTTGCGAATGAGTTTGAACCTATCAGTCGCCCGTTACCACTTCGAAGGATGACTGCGTTTTTTGGCGCAATGCAGTTGAATCAATTTGTTTGTATAAATAAAATCTCAATAACGCTGGTCGACCGGATTTAACTCAGGACTCCATACTCCATATTTTAATTCCATAATATCGATTTAATATAATTTAAAATGATTTTTGTAAAGTCAATCTGACAGCTTTCTTTTCTTTCAAAAAGAAAACTAATATATTGTTGACCAACTTCCAACCCCAGTCTGTAGGGTCTAGCTGATAACCAAGCCACACTTGAACTTGGTAATATACTCGAAAAAGATGTTGGTGAGCAGCAACTGAGGTTGGAGGAAGACAAGCTAATTGAACTTGTTTTTTATTTTTAGTATTTTTAACGAAACATGCATATCGATGCTTATCTAAACAGGTAGTTTTTTTAGGAGCTCCGTACATAGAAAGAAGAAAGCGGATGCCGTTGGTAATAACTTCTTGTTGAGTTGAATTACTCTTTTTAAAAACTTCAGCACATTGAATTAAATCTTGTTTTTCAAACATTTTGAAAACTGCTGTTTTACCCCTCCTGTAAAATGCAGATGTCGTATCACAGCCAGTTATTGCGTGTAAAAATAGTACATGATCTTTACACTTTGCTAAAGTAAATAAACTTTTTGATGGAAAAAAAACAGCAGTTTTCAAAATGTTTGAAAAACAACATTTAATTCAATGTGCTGAAGTTTTTAAAAAGAGTAATTCAACTCAACAAGAAGTTATTACCAACGGCATCTGCTTTCTTCTTTCTATGTACGGAGCTCCTAAAAAACTACCTGTTTAGATAAGCATCGATATGCATGTTTCGTTAAAAATACTAAAAATAAAAAACAAGTTCAATTAGCTTGTCTTCCTCCAACCTCAGTTGCTGCTCACCAACATCTTTTTCGAGTATATTACCTAGTTCAAGTGTGGCTTGGTTATCAGCTAGACCCTACAGACTGGGGTTGGAAGTTGGTCAACAATATATTAGAGCCAGTTCAAACTTTACTTCCACCTGCGCCGGAAAAACTGCTGAACACTATTTTTTGCAACTGCAAAAAGGGATGCAGTGCTAAATGTGGTTGCAAAAAAGTCGGACTGTCTTGTTCTTTGGCATGCACAAATTGTCAAGGCCGGTCGTGCTCTAATATTGAATCACAAACAATGGAGGATTCGTTTGACTCCGACGAAGTATCATGCGATACATCGCTATTGACGCAATTTACTTGCATCCAAAATGAAGATGAAGAAGAAGCAGGAGAAGAAGAACAAGAAGAAGATCAAGAAGAAGAACAAGAATTTGAAACTTACGAATAAGACGAATAAACTTCAACACTTTTTTTTCATTTACATCGCTTTTATCTTTCCCAATCTTTGAAAATTTCCGTTATTTTGCAATAGTTTTACATTAAACAGGATCACAACTGACCCGTGGAGTAGGCCTACTGGGGAAACCACGTTAAAAAAAACGCGCTAAGTACACTACCTCATAGGTGGCGTGGAAACGTGCATATTATGATGATAACAACTTTTATAACTTTTTGAATCGTTATATCTCAGAAACGGTGGCTCGTAAGAAAAAAAGTATTGAGACATTTTTTATAGATAATTTTATGATCTACAATTTTTGTCTGAGGTACTTTTATGATAAAACTTACCGTTTTGCTGCAAATCGCGAAAAACTCATTTTTTTAACCTTTGACCTTGAATAAAAATTTTTCCTTACAGGGGAATGATGGGGAACTTCTAGACATTGTTTATAATTATGTTTTGAACAACTTCACAGAAATTCAGCTTGTTGGGACTTTATGTAACTTCACTCTCATTTTTTGGTCTAAATTGACCGGACTAGATATAAGAGAGGAAACTATTTCAATTAACATCTCCGTTCTTCTAAAAATTTAGATTTTCTAGAGTTCACAGCCTGCGAATGAATCACATTTTTTGAAAACTTAACTAAATAAATAATAATCAAACATTATCATCGACGAAATCTCAAATCATAAATCATGATCTGATCATATCTGATCGGTCGTTGAACTAACCTAAAAATGTCGACAAAGGAAAATCTGTCTTGACTTCTTGGTTATTATAATTCAATCTCGTATGACTGTGATAAATAAGATATTGAATATTTTATCGAACTTCCGATCAACATCTCAAATCGAAATCATTTGTGTCATGTACTGTTTAAGTAGAAACATGGTTTTTGCGGTTATGTCGTCTCGTTCAAAAATAGCATAAACATAATCAACCTATTATATACCCACTACTGGGACACAGGTACTATATAATGGCGTATTGTGGAATGCATTTAATATAATGTACTAGTCGATATTAATCACACAGCAACGGTAAATATAACCTCTGGTATTTGGGGATGCTGCAGCTTCCCAATAGTGAAAGAATTTTCGGAATCGGATCAGTGGTTCCGGAGACCTTACCTTTACCATACAGACAACCAAACTTTATCTCTTAAAAAATGTATACTCTTAGTACAGGTTTTCCAGTCTGATACCAATAGTAGAGAATCAAATACATACAATCTGCAGGGATTTCTCAATGTGGAATTTTAGCTTCTGAATCTGAATTTGTGCCCGGTTGCTGGCGGGCTAGGCTCATCCCCTGTTACATGGGACTTAATATAAATGTGGGTGTACTATGAGGTACACTACACAACTGCATAACCCTTCAGATATTACAGACGTGATGTTATCCCCATAACAGCGAACCAAATACATAGGTACAATCATAAATATGAAGGTCGAAGGCATCAGTAAAAACTGCTTCAGATGACGAAGCTAAAATATATCTAAAAATCGTAACAAAAACTATTAAATATAACAATGTATGCGTTGTTTCTTTTTACTGTAACGTTCAAACTTCAAGGTTTATCTCCAGACTGCCGCTCCTAATTATATTGGGACTTCCATCTGACAAAGGCAAAAATTAATTATAAGAGCCTCCAACATTCATCATTTGCCTAGCATTTTCCAATAGGGTAGTTAACAAAAAAAAATCTAATTAGTCCGTCAGATAGATTTCCAATTCAAATTGGACACGTATTTTTTATTATTTCGCGTAATCAAACAATGAAGATGATACAGTGCTTTGAAAACGCGTGTGACGTCATATTCATTAGTATGACATTTTTTACCGGCGAGTGACGTCACAAACCCCCACCTTTGACGCGTTTTATCTTCATCAATTTTTATTGATTTGATAAAACAAAAAATACGTATCCAATATTATTAGATAATCTAACAGACGGACTAATTGGAATCATATTATATTTTTTAGTCAGGAATCGGCTTCCAGTCTGCAGCCAGCATTGTACATGGAGCGGCTCCCTATCTGACCTCATAGCCATAGGGTAGGTAGTAATGATAAGGCCTTTGATCTGTTAGGACTGGCGTAGAGGGAACTCAGTTTGTAAAGTACGATCAATCAATCCATCCACAGATTGACCTCGGCAAGAGTTGCTTAATCTTGTAGATATACCGATGTGGCTGTTAATATTGTGTTTTTTAATCTTTTGTGGTACAAAGTGGTAGGAGGGTCCCGTCGGGGCTGCGGGTTGTTCGAAAGAGATACGGCGGCCTCGGCGGAAGGGCTAAGAAGGAACATGGGTGGTTTTTAGTCAGTAGAAGTCTGACACTCCCTTTCGCTCTGCCCAAGAGCAGGAGGATTTATTTGATGATTTTCCACACGCCAAAAAAAAGGGGGGGTAGTAGGGTGTGGCTTAATGATAACACCCACTCGGGGTTAATGTTCAGGTTAGGCCGTACTCACCATGGTTTATCCGTGGTTAGGTGACCACCGATTAAAAAAAATGAAAGAAAAAATATGGAATGAAATGAAATGATACAGAGTTTTATCAGTGCCTCAGACAGCACCTTAAGCTGTTAGTTCCGGCTGTCACTTGTAGATCTTTGTCAGACGCTACAGTGGCTCAAAAGTCTGACAACCACTCCTTCTAGTCCTATCAATGTGTATCGTATTACCTAGTACTCAGGTTGAACAGGTCAACTAGGCAGTTGCTCCATGTAAAATACTGGTATTCAACTGAATCCGGTAAGACTGGAAGCCGACCCCAACATCACCATTCTCTTGCCCTTATCCCAATTCATTTGGGGTCGGCGCAGCATGTCTTCCTCTTCCATACCTATAGGAAATGGGTGTCAAGAAAACAGCAGCAATTTGAATTTAAATACATTGACTCGTTTATTATTCAAATATAAAATTACTCACAAGGAAAGTTATAGTAACTGCCTCCTAGCACAGTTTAGATACAAGTGAGAGAGCGACTAAAGGCAACAGTCCTTTTTAAAACAAACGTTTGGTGACAGTGTTGCCAGTATGAAGAAAATCAAAGATTAATTTTTGCATAAAAAAATCGACTAAATGTCAACAATACCTCTCTGTTTCTCGTCATCTCAAGCCGACCCCAACATAGTTGGGAAAAGGCTAGGCAGATGCCAGCATCTGCCTAGCCTTTTCCCAACAAGGTACAAGGGGGCCATGAAGTAGTCTAATCGGTCGATACCCTGATCCAGTCAAGAACCTCTATAGAATTGACTAGCGGACGTCACGCGGTTTCACCCGCGTAGTTCCCCTTCCCGTGGGAATACAGGGATAAAAAGTAACCTATGTCACCCGGGGATAGTGTAGCTTTCCAACGGTGAAAGAATTTTTGAAATCGGTTCAGTAGATCCCGAGATTACCCCTTACAATTTAACAAATATACAAACACACAAACTTTACTTCTTTATAATATTAGTATAGATGAATGTCGTTTATAGGTTAAAAGTCCTTTTTGGAAAACCTACCTTGTGACTGGAATTCGTCAAACTTTCTCTGTTACACTTATTTTGTGTCTTGACAGGTTTCTGAAAAAGGAGTCGTTGCCATATCTGATTTTGTCCAGTCATATGAAACCACTTTCTTCTCGCATTTACGATAAATGTTGTTGAAAGTTTTGTCAAGTTTTAAAGCTTTTGCGCACTGCACCTGATCAGAATTTGAGTTCCATTCGAATTATCTTTTTCTTCTTATTCCGCAGAGCAGAGATTTTACATAACATCATTTCACGTCAGTTATCAAGACCTATTCTTTTTTTTTAAACGTTCCCCGACACTAGGAATTTCTCCTGTATCGTGGGTACAATTACAAACATTTAAACTCACCTACACAAACATCCAGACCCGGAACAACTATCTGTAGGTCATACAAATATTTGCTCAGTGCGGGATTCGATCCCGCGACACGCAGCGCAGCAGTCAATCAGCTCAACCCAACCGTGGGACTGTACGTACAGGTTAATAAAAAAAATTAAGCATAAAATATCACTACTGAAGGGTTGGGCAGACGTGTACTTAATAGTACACCCAGATTTCACCCGTTATTTTAAGTCTGATGGATAATAAGCCAAATGGTACTAATAAATTATATATAATGCCGGGAAATCGGCTGACTATATTACTATATGGACGGCACGGTTGGCGCAGGTTCGATCCCGCACGGAACAAATATTTGTATGGCCTACAAATAGTTGTTTCAGGTCTGGATCAGCATTCATCATCATCATTTCAGCCATAAGACGTCCACTGCTGGCCACCCCCAAAAAGGGGGGGAATTGCCATAATCGCCACGCTTGGCAGGCGGGTTGGCGATCGCAGTATGGTTGTTACGAAGGCACAGAGAAGCTGCTGCCCACTCTCTGGTAAGTCCCTTAGTCGACTCTTACGACACCCACGGGAAGATATGGGATGGTGCCATTCTTTACGTCCGACACCATACGGAACAGGTCTGGGTATGTGAGTTTAAATATACCGTGCTATCAATCAAAGCTAAAAGACCATTTACTTCAGTGTTTGAATTGATTCAATACCAGATATCGATTGATATAGGTTTAATGCGTGGCTTAAACTAACTAACTAACAACTTAGATTTGACTAATGTCAAATCTAAGTTGTGCTAAAGCTGCCATCAGTGAATGAACTTTAACTTTGATAGCTCATTTCTCGAAAAGGTAACACTTTAGAATATTTTGTCTCCTAAAAAACTTATTTGTTTTAACAAGCTGTCAATTAATATAGCTTATATAGGTACGTGGGAAAAAAAATGGCGGAAATTTCGCAGGTAATTTAATTCAAACCCCTTTCTAACTATTTCTACCATTGCAATTATTGGTATCAGTCTGATTGCAATTGCAAAACAAGGAAGTAAGTATTATAAACTTTATCTATGATTGTAGTGTCGGCTAAGACATTTGATTTAGAGTTAACTGTGATTGCTAACCGAGATCTAGGTTTTAATCTTAATGAAATATCTGAGAGGAATTGTCGGAAGTCATGTAAAGGGATACTTGATAACTTAGTGAATGAGATCGGGGTAGATAAAGTAGGTTTATGAAGCAGAGAGCAGCGGTGGTCCAGTACTGGCGGGCGCGACTTACGAACAGTAAGTCGTGGGTTCGAACCCAGGCAGGCGCATTGCTTTGTGTTGTTTATTTCATCACCACTGCTCCCAAAACGATGAACGAGAACATTGTGGGGAAACCAGGCATGTCTAAGAACCAAAAAACATCTACCAACTAGGCCCGCATGGTGGATTATAGCCCATCCCTCTCCCGGAGAGGAGGCCTGAGTCCCTGCAGTGGGAACATTATAGGCTGATGATGTTGATGAGCTTATGCACGTGGCTATTATTTAACTTTGCTCCACGCTTTGAATTTCTGTATCGTCAGTGGGTTTACAAACATTTAAACTCACATACACAAACACCCAGACCCGTAACAACTACCTGTAGGCCATACAAATATTTGTTGCGTGCGGGGATAGAACCCGCGATACGCAGCGACCAGTCAATCGCTCAACCACTGCGCCAACCTTGCCGTCAGTGACATGGATTGGTGCATTTTCGCACAACTTCTGCATTCTTCTTCTTCACTGCATATTATAGAACAAAGTCCGCCGCCGCGTTTGTCTGTCTGTTCGCGATAAACTCAAAAACTACTGCACCGATTTTCATGGTATTTTCACCAATGGATAGAGTGGTTCTTGAGAAAGGCTTTAGTATATGATTTGACGCAGGTAAAACCGCGGGCATCAGCTAGTATCTCATAATTGACTAAACCTAACCTAATCACATAAAACGAATACTCGTAGGTATGAAACTCAAAAAACTATCACCCATATCTCCAAAACCAAAAATCCGTTCTTTCACCCTTATTTGTATCACAATAAAGGTGATAATATAATTTCCAACCACACCATCCAGCAAGTATAATTATACAGTTTTATAACTCTTATGTGTATAGACATAAGGATGTTACTAGTATGTTTGCGATATGTATGTCAGTCGTTCGGTAAACCGTTAGTCGGTTCGGCAAAAGGTTAGTTATGTGTGTGAAAGTTTGAGACGAGGTGACTGGCTTTAGTCTTTGGTGTTTAAGTGCGAAAATGGCTTCGTTGGCTTTGAAACTCGTTGGTCTGTCTAGTGGGTGGAAGTGAGTGCTACTGTCCTGGGTTTGGTTTCCAGGTCGGGAATAATGCGTATTTATTTTATGTTGATGAGCTCGTTGGAGGAGCTCGTGGCTTAATAAGAACTGCCACTCGGGTCGATCTTTAGGTAAAGCTGTGCTTGCCTAGGTCGGTCTGTAGATGGGTGACCGCCCGAAATACCGAGTTTCTTCTGTGCCTCGGAAGGCATGTTAAGCTGTTGGTCCCGGCTGCCATATATAGATCTTTGGCAGTCGTTACAGGTAGTCAGTGACCTGAAATTCTGACATCCAGTCTTACCAAAGAGTATCGTATTACCTAGTATTAACTGGATTGTGGAGGTCAGATAGGCAGTCGCTCCATGTAAAATACTGGTATTCAGCTGCATCCGGTTAGACTGGAAGCCGACCCTAACATAGTTGGGAAAAAGGCTAGGCTGATGATGATCTTTTTATTTACACACAAGAGATAACACGAACATGAGTTAAAAAAACCTCTGTAGCAGCCACGGTATCCGGATTTGAGCCCGTTTGATTGCTATAGGCACACCCACTATTACGACTTATCAGAACTGGCTTCTTCTTCTTAGCGTGCTGATGGCAAATCTTCATAAATAAATTTGGCCCAAAATTCAGCTATGCGAACTCCACTTGCTGATGCAGCCACTAGATCGTCAAGTGTGCAGGTGTCAGAGCATACAGCGCAAGATGGAAGGTGGGCCATTGTCTGTAGAGATACGCCGCATACACAGTCGAGATCTGAAAGCCGTTCATGAATTCTCATCTGAATAGATTGTCTTTACTACGGCGGACTTGGGTTCGGAGACTATTTAGAGTTTTCAAAGCATGTCCAAGTGGAAGAATGGCTACATATGGATGTACTATTACGTACACGAATACCAGCGCTGTGACATTTGTCAAAAATGTTACAGCACCATGCTGAGATGGTGACCTTCTGGCCTCGTACGGGACTAATTGTTATTTAATGTAAATCCTACTTTTAAGTTTTTCTGTTTTTTTTTTGTTTTGTCCTGTGTGAGACTAATAAATACTTTTTCTTTCTTTCTTACACGTTTGCCTAACCCTTCGGATGGTGCCTTCTTTCTTAGTCTAGTAAAAAGTAATTAAACCACATCTTAGTTACAGTTACATATAGACCAGTAAACTGCAGACTACAAAGTTAGACGAAATAACTTTCACCATTGTCAGTCAGACGAACATTGAAAAACACTTTATATTGACATTGTACAAGTGTATACACTTCCTTTGACCTGCTTCTGTTAAAGATCGCAGATTTATTTGGGGTCGGTTCAACATGTGTTTCTTCTAAAGTAAAGTAAATTTTGTTTTGCAAATATGGGTACAGTACTTCCATTTTCTCCTGTCAATCGTCACGCTATAATTTACTCCATTTTCCTTCATATCATTCCTCACACACTCCATCCATCTTTTCTTTGGTCTTCCTCTCCTTCTACATCCATTACAATTTATCAGATATCTGTAGAAATTAAGCTCCACAAAGTTTCACCTCCTCCTTCAAATTCATAGAAATTATCGGTTGTTTAACTGTCACTTGCTTCGGTGAATGAAAACATCGTGAGGAAATCAGCAGGCCTGAGAGATATTTCTGGACGGCATGTAAAGCCTAGTCAGAGGCCCAGGGGAGGCATAAAATCTCTGACACCAGATTAGGCTTTTAAAGCCTAACTTGGTGTCAGAAAAAAAGCCTTGCCTAATACTAATGCCTTGTTGAAATTTTACTATGGGTGCTGAGCCGGATTTTGGACTCTACAGTGAGTTTATATTATTGCATTTTTGCTGATGTCACTTGGTCTTATTGAAAACGTCTACATGTCTTGTAATTTATACAAAGCATTTCCATAGTTCCAGTTCCTGTGAACTGAATTTCTGGGAATGTTTGAAGAGTTCAGTTCTAACGGATTTAAAAAATCAAAAATGTGAGGTATGACGTTATATAAAGTTTTTCTTAAATGTATGTCACATGATTTGTGCCAGAATTAGGTAATTCTGTCTTTCAGGCGATTGGAGGTAACATTTATGTATTAAACAATCACAATTCATTTTAATCTTATGTAAAACTTTGTTTATAATTAAATTATCTTTAATTATAAACACCTTTCAATATTACCGCACCATAAGTCAAAATCAATTAATTATTTCACATTTAAAATCAGCCATATCATTCAACACTATTAATTCTGACTATTGAGCGCGTTGATGTCTTTTGTACGTAACAACGATTCGCACAAAATTACTAAACACAAATAATTCTAAATAATTGCCGCAATTATATACGAATCACTGTTAAACACAAATTCATATGTAATTGGGACATTGCTTTATTAGATTATTCTGTTAAAACTTGATAGATGTCAGAGTAATAAATGTTATAACTTTGTCAAAGTCAGTTGTTGCGTAAATGATTAAATAACCTGTAATGAGCTTGATTATGATCGATTGCTTCTATATTTATGATGGTATATTAGTTTATTACATGATCAAAGAACCGCTTTATCAGGCTTTACATATATATAATAGCCTACTGCAACTGCAGTGCGCTTTTGATCTCTTTGTCTTGCTGTCAACTTTTTCTTGTTTTCTGTCAGTCTATCCAATAAAAAACTCAAAAATCATGCTAGAAATGAGCATACAGGCTGGAATACACATGCTACTTAGTAGCACAAAAGCGTGCTAGTTTCGAGCAGCTGTCACTTAGTATCATACAAGTAGCACGTGTGTATGAAAGGAGTATGCTTGTGAATAAGCATGCTACTTAATCGCAAGCCTCAAATCCGAACTCCGTGGCTGCTACTGAAAAACCAAATAACACTGCCCGCCCTAAGAGGCGACATATCATAGAATTTCCTCTATCTCTATATTTTCAACCGCCATCACCGTCGCCTTAGATTATTTTATAATCTCTCCACACAAAAAACTGGTCTAGAATCTCCTGATATTACGGTAGTAGCCACAATGTGAAGATAATTGACGCAGCCGGTATGACAAGCTAACGGTAGCCGAGTTATTTTCCTAGCGGTCAGCCTAGGCCGGGTCTAGCGATTATTGACTTGTTTCCTTGTTGAAGTTGTTTATCTAGGACTAATCGAGCTGGTCTAGGGTAACGGGTATTTTGATGTAATTAGGAGAAGGTAGACGTATATGATAGTTTGAACAACTGAAAGGTTAGGTATGTGCGTGATCGGGGCTGCGGGTTGTTCGAAAGAGATATCGCGGCCCCGGACACAAAGGGCTAAGAAGGAACATGGGAGGTTTTTAGTCAGTAGAAGTCTGACACTCCCTTGCGCTCCGCCCAATGCGGGAGGAGTCGTTTGATGATTTCCCAAACTGCAAAAACAAATGGGATGTTGGTGAATAGACGCTCTGTCAGTAGGTACTGGTAATTTCTAAGCTGCAATGGTTTATTTTATTTTTGAACTGTTTGTCACATTATATCTTTTTATTCTGGACGGTCTTAACTTGCATGTCTTTCTACATAGTCCTCACATATATGTAAAATCGTAGCGTGAATGATATCCTTTTTTTTCTGTAGGGTTGGAAATCATCAAATGACGGCTCCCGCTCTGGGCAGACAGTAGGGAGTGTCAGACTTCTACTGACAAAAAAATCCACCCATGTTCCTACTTAGCCCTATGCGTCGAGGCCGCGTTATCTCTTTCGAACAACCCGCAGCCTGATGACACACTTAACCCAGATTTTGTACAATATTTTAATTTAAAAGAGTGTCCATGGAGTTTCTAGCCCGTTCTTCTCCAAAGAGATCTACGCTTTGGAACAAGAGTAGCAGTAGGTCTTGTTCAGGATCTGAAGATTTTATCCAATATGGGGGAACAGTTTTTTTGAATCCTCTGCTTTACATTCATATTCTCAGTTAACGGTAGATTTATAAAAAAAAACTTTATTTATACAGGGTGTAAATCAACCCATCACACAGTCGTCAACCAAGCATTCTGTACATCAAACTAAGTACCCCTACGCAAAAATTTTTGCTGGTAAATGATTTTTTTTTTGGGTCAAAAATCACATTTTACGGTAAAGCTCAATGTAGCACTCTTAAAACATTGTGCTAGTGGATGCTTTGAATAATAAACGGGTCATGGAGGTAATTTAAGTAAAGTTATAACCTGAAAACTAGTATTTACAAAAACAGCTGTGACATATCTCCGTAACTAGGAGGTTCCCAGGTATGGTCTAGAACAAAAAAATGATCGCACTGGTGGGGAGAACAAGTGCCCTTCGTTTGCGTTAAGGGTACTTTTACACCCTATAGACTTCTAGATAGCACCCTCTGCAATTTGGCACGTTTGTCGTTCTTTTTCCTGCAGTGGTTTATTAAATGCTGTTCTTTGCCTGCCAGTGATTATTATTTTTTCTACGCATATTCCCTCATTACGTCCTTGCTCCTTCCACGTATGAAACCTACCACTACTAGTACTTAACTAGTACCTAAGCCCATCGAACTCTCGCCCGACTGGCGCTGCGCAAGAGTTGATACTTACTTGACGTCCGATAACTGTACTCGCGCCGTTTCCTGGCTTACGGGTTTGTGATACGAAGGGGATTAGCAGGTTTGCTAGTGCTTGTTAGAGGATATGTTTTATGGTGATTTTGTGCGAGGTTAATTAATTTTATGGGTGCTTTATTATGGTAGTATGCTTCCTTATGGATTTATTTATCATGTTGTGGGGGTAGACAGAGATAGAGGGTTATTCTATAGAGGGTTATTGTAGTGTTTATTTATTCAAATAAATATGTACAACATAAAGACGTAAATCCAAGCAATTACACAGTTCAAAGAAACATACATACAATAAGGAATGATAATTAATAAAATACTTTAAAATAACAAGAAAGTGTCATACATATTTCGTCCTTCCTCACACAGAAACTCAAACTACCACGGCATACGTGTCTACTTCTACTCATCTCGAGCAAATAAATCACACACCGGTATCGATGTCAGTAGAGTATTTAGCATTGCCAGTATTGTATAATCTTAGGGCGTGATGAATACAAACCCTGATTTTTGTTTTTTTTGCGTGTATACATATACATCCTCATGGATCTCCTTCGTCCTGGGGTAGAAAAGGAGGGTTCAAATCAGAATGTGTTTTTTTTTTTTAACTTTTACAATTATCGAAACAAATAAAGATAGTAAGTTATTCGATTAAAATTCTAACCAATATTTTCATTATTTCAGGTCCCACCATCAACCCATCGCACAAAACCATGCAACAGTCATAGCAACAAACAGACAAACATACAAAATGGGTCCCCCTCTAAGTACATGGCCGTATAGCCATCCGCAGAACGGCGCAAGTGACAAATGTGAGAAATCAAGTGACGATGTACATAGAAAGTGTTTTTTGTTCCAATCAGTGGACAATTTCAGAGTGATATGTTTAAATTTTACATTTGCCTTGTTATTCTTTCAAGTGTTGTTAAGTTTGAACTCTGTGAGGGCGGGGCCTGTGATACTCAACATGGATTACTCGCAAGGTGAGCTATGACGCTTTTTTTGGTTTAATAACAATAATTATGTAAACGTTTTGGAAAAAAAATACAAGAAGGTTGTTGACACTTGCAGAAGATGGTTTGAAATAACTGTGCCTCACGATCTTAGCCGCATGAAGTTATTATAAAAATATTACATTCCTATTTGATTAACATTTTGTTATCAATTTTAATGCGCCTAAGTTACACCTTATGACATCAGTTTTCCGCCAGGAAAAGTCGCGTCAAAATCAGCCCAGTCGTTTCGGAATTTAGCCGGAAAACAGGCAGACAGCCAGACAAAACGTTGGCACATTACGAATTTTTCAGTAGTAATAACAGAGTCTGGATAATTTTTTATTGATTATACTGACTTTTTTATTGACTTTGTTTTATACTATGTAGTGATAGTGATTATTCCAAGGTGAATTTTGATATGTTTTAAACCATCATTTAGAGCACTTATTATCACCATATAATTTATGGTGTGCCGTGTAGAGTATGCGTTTAATTAATTATTGGTATTTAAATTAGATCGAGCATTGCGCTATTACATCCATGCACAACATCAACAGATTGTTACGTATTCATAAAATAAGACATAAATTGACTGCCTCGTTGGTCAGTGTTCCTGGGTTCGATTCCCGGGTCGGGAAAAGTAACTATGTACATTAATTAAAAACAATAAAATAAACTAACAAGAAACTATAAAAAGGCATCAAAATACTGCTCCTCAACGCTGTCAGCCGGTAATGAGCCCAAAAGATAAATTAATGATAAATAGATAAATTAGTGCTATTACATGGGACCTAAACATGACTAGAGAAATTTTGATGTGGGTGAACTATTAGTTACACTTCTGCCTAATGCTTCGGGAATTACAGGAGTGATGTTATATTATTCTAAGAATACCCAACTGAAAATTCATCCCAATTCTTTCTATTGCAAAATGGCCATGCTCTTGACCTTTTTTTTTTATTTTTTTCGGGTGGAAAATCATCAAATAACCCCTCCCGCTCTTGGGCAGAGCGAAAGGGAGTGTCAGACTTCAACTGACTAAAAACCACCCATGTTCCTTCTTAGCCCTTCATGTCGAGGCCGTGGTATCTCTTGCGAACAACCCGCTGCCCCGACAGGATGCTCTTGACCTCGATCACCTTTTTGCTAGACAACCTCCTCTTAGTAACATGCATCATTTAAAAGTCTTTTCGCTTACCATAACTAATGAACAATTTCACAGTGTGACAGTCTAACAATAATACAAATATAAAAGAAAGTAGTTAAAAGTGCGAGTGTAAATAATTGTTAGTCTACTAATGAGATATACTGTGGCGAATTCATTTTGGTAAAAGTGAAACAGCTATAGATATGGGTTTTTTTTAAAGTGAGAGTTTTGTTGAGGAATACTTTAAATTAGTTCGTCTTGGTGTTAAAGTGATTGATTGAACCAGCTGGTATTCTTAAACGAGATTAAATTGAAGTGATTTCTGAACAGGTTTTCACTACATATAATAAAACAAAGTCCCCCGCCGCGTCTGTCTGTTCGCGATAAACTCAAAAACTCCTGCATCGATTTTCATGCTGTTTTCACCAATAAATAGAGTGGTTCTTGAGAAAGGTTTTAGCATATAATATTTTTCGAAATTCAACGCCTAAGGGAGTTTAGTTTAGTTTAGTTTAGTTTAACTGGGCTTTTGTCCGCACTTAGCCTCTTGATTGGGCCATTGTGCGTGCTGTTTAAATAATACCTACTCCAACCAACATAGGTCGTCCCAGAATTTTAGCAGCCTTCCCAGACTGCTGCAGGCTTCTGGGAGAGTTAATGGGGATCGTAGAGTTTGTGCCCGGTGATCTGCCACGCTCCTGCACTCTAGGAGTACGTGCCTTGGCGTTTCTTCCGCCTCCATGCATCCTCTGCACAGTGGGCTGTCTGTTACACCTATGTTATGTAGATGTTTGTTTAAGGAACAGTGACCCGTTAAAATTCCTATGATTTTACGGATTTTGTCCCTTTTAAGTTTGATGAGATTGCGAGTAAACTTCATTGTTGCCGCCGGAACTGCATCTTTTGTTTGCCTGCATCCTTCACTGTTTCTCCATTCGGTAAGGTGTTTTTCTGTGGTTCTTAAACGCAGCCATGTTTTTATTTGGGCCTGAGGTATGGGCAGTAGTGGTTCCGGTCCAAATACTGTATCGCCTGAGCCTCTCTTGGCCAGCTCATCTGCTGCGTCATTGCCCAGCGAGTTGCTGTGTCCTTTGATCCATTGCAGGGTTACACTGTTCGTGGTTGCAATGGATTGGAGTGCATTGTGGCATTCCAGTATTAGGACAGAGGTAATTGTGTTGTTTTTTAGGGCTTGAAGCACCGATGCACTGTCGGAGATGATCTTTATTTTAAAATCTCTGACGTCTCTGGCTGCAACTGCTTGTGCCGCTCTGGTGATACCGACACATTCGGCTTGGAAGATTGTGTTTAATTTATCTAGGGTATTTGATATAGAGATGTTGAGATCATTCGAGAAGACGCCGGCTCCTGTACCATATGAGGTCTTGGAGCCGTCCGTATATATCCTAACTTCATTGATGCCAGAGCTATCTACTGCTTCCGCAGTGAGTTGGATGTCGTAACTTCTATCGAACACATGGTGAGATGAAGTCTTATCCATGGGCGCCTCAAGGAGTGGTATTTCCTTCAGAATCCCCTGTAAAACTTTTGAGTGTGTTGTTTCTGTATTTACTTTCCATAGACCGTTTGATCTTAGTCTTAAGGCCGTTGCTTGAGCTTCCTCTTTTATGACCAGATCCAGAGGTCTTAAATTTAAAAGAAACTCTAACGCTGCTGATGGAGTTGTTCTCATGCATCCAGTAGCTGCTACACTAGCTAAGCGTTGCAGGCTCTGGAGTTTCGTTTTCACCGTGGTCAGCTGAGTTCTGGGCCACCATACAACTGATCCGTAAGTAATAGAAGGTCTGATGACTGACGTGTATAGCCAGAGTGTGATCTTTGGGTTAAGACCCCATCTCTTACCAACTAGTCTTCTACACTGATTAAAAGCTATACAGGCCTTCTTTGTTTTAGCCTCTAAGTGACTCGCCCAGTTCAATTTGTTATCAAGAATTATGCCCAGATATTTCACTTGCGTTGATAGGGAGAGTCTAGTGTTGAAAAGCTTTGGTAGTTGTAATTCTGGT
Organism: Diarsia brunnea; assembly: GCA_949774965.1. NCBI lineage: Eukaryota > Metazoa > Arthropoda > Insecta > Lepidoptera > Noctuidae > Diarsia > Diarsia brunnea. The sequence goes on from OX459023.1 coordinate 5,908,033, forward strand.
AGCTTCCTTTTGTTGGTAAATAGGATAAGCTCTGTTTTCTTGGGATTTACTGAAAGTTCGTGTTCTTCACACCAAACTTCTACTATCTGCAGTGCAGAGCGCATCACTTTGCACAGCATATCTTCAGCATTCCCGTTTATCAGTATAACAAGGTCGTCTGCATAACCAATAGTAGTGTATCCTCTGTCATTCAGTTTTTTTATGAGGCTATCCACTACCATGTTCCAGAGAAGTGGAGATAAGACGCCTCCCTGGGGGCATCCTCTTGCTACCTTGGCTCTTGTGGTAGTATTTCCCACTATCTGTACCGCCCTCTTGCTGACCAATTTAGTGATCCAGTTTCTTATGACCGGTTTTACACTAAATTTCTGCAGGGCGTGGTTAATGCTGTTGTGTATGGTTTTATCAAAAGCCCCTTCAATATCTATGAAGGCAGCAAGTGTTGAGGATTTATTGGTTATAGCCGTTTCTATTTTGTGCACTACCATGTGTAATGCCGACTCTGTTGATCTGCCTTTCCTGTACGCGTGTTGTTGGGGATGCAGTGGTTTGCTTTTTAGAGCTCCATCTCGAAGGTGTCGATCTACCAGTCTTTCCAAAGTTTTCAGAAGAAAAGATGTTAGACTGATGGGCCTGAAAGATTTGGCGTGTGTGTAGTCCTCTTTTCCTGGTTTAGGTAGGAAGACTACTTTTGCCTCTCTCCAAAGTAAGGGGATATAGTTGAAAGCTATGCAGGCCCGGTAGATTGGTAGTAGGTACTTGGTTACCTGTTCTAGTTGCCATTGTAGTAGGGCCGGGAAGATCCCGTCCAGCCCTGCGGATTTGAAAGGCTTGAAGCTCCTTAGAGCCCATTCTATTCTATCCGCAGTTACTAGTTTGTTAGCCACATCCCATTCGCTAGTTGTTGGTGCGCTGTGGTGGTCAGTAGGCCACTCTGGGTCGGATGTGATTTGGCATCCGGGAAAGTGGGTCTCCAGCAGTACTGAGCTGGTTTCATCGTCGGAGGTTGTATATGTGCCGTCGTACTTTTTAAGGGAGCCCAAAAGGTTGAGGTCGCCTTTAGCTAGGACTTTCTTAATTCTTCCGGCTTGGTTTGTTGAGTTAATGCTACTACAGAAGTTACGCCAGGACTCTGTCCTTCGGTACCTGATCCGTTTTTTGTAGTGTTTCTGCGCTGTTTTATACTTGTCCCAGTCCTCTGTGGTCCTGGAATTTTTCGCTTGGTTGAAAAGTTTTCTAAGGCCCTTGCGCAATCTTTCTAGTTCTGGCCCCCACCATGAACTCTTATCAGGGCTTTTAGGAGTTATGACAGGACATGCCAGCTCGTAACTGTTCAGAAGAGTATCAGTTAAGACCTGTACGCCACGTTCTATGTTTTCTGTACTAAGTAATGCATCAGCTGTTCGTGCATCACTTAGTGCATCGCTCGTTAATTTAGTATACCTTGTTATATCTGTTTTTCGGGGGTTACGATATGGAACAGGGTTTGTTAGCTTATGCCGTAAATTGAAACACACACGGCGGTGGTCTGCGAAGGATGGTTCGCCTGACACGTGCCACTCCTCGATGAGATTTGCCGCCGCATGTGTGGCTAAGGTAATATCTATAATGGTTTGGTACCTGGAGCTTACAAAAGTCGGTTCTGTGCCCTTGTTCATAATGTTAAGGTTTGTTTGGAATAAATATTCGGTTAGTAACTCACCCCTTCTGTTTGCATCCTTACTTCCCCATAGCGGATGATGTGCATTGCAGTCAGCCGAGATGATGAGATCCCAGTTTGATGCCTCACAGTGTTGCACCAGTTCGACGAGTTCGCTTGGTGGAATGTCGCCGTCGCTCGGCATATACACTGAGGCTAGAACTAGGATGGTTTGCGTTTCTGTCACAAGTTTCACAGCAGTGAGGTCTCTGGAACAGAATTGGTTAAGCAGTGTGGCTGCTACGGTGTTGGGCATGTAAATACAGGTTCTCGGTTTGTCAACTGCTGTGTTCAACAGTAACTTACCACCGGTGTTGTTTAAACCGCAGATTCTGTTGTTTCTTATCCAGGGTTCCTGGATAAGGGCGACGGTCTTGTTGTTTGCCTCCAGCACTCTGCGTAAAGTCGCCGCCGCTATCTGTTTGTGCTGAAGGTTGGTCTGTATAATGTTGAGGGACGAGCTATGGGCTACACAGGACGGCATCTTCGTCACTAGTGAGTCCGTCGCTCTGCACCGATGAGTCCATGTCTACCTCACTCGTACCCTGTCGGGGAGCTGAGGTAGATGGCGTCGAGGCTGGCGCCCCACTCGTCGCTGCTGGTACTGTTTCAGCAGTACTCACCTCGTCCGAAGTAAAGAAGCGGATGTACCCACTTCCCGACATGTGGGCTACACGTCGGTCTCGGTCGAGGATGGCCTGCTTTTGATCTTCGGGGATGCCCAGAAGCAGGTGGACCACCTTCTCCTTGGATCCTGGTTCCTGGAGTTTATCATCCAGCGTCATGTCATACAACTGCCAGGAGTCGACTTTGTACCACGGGTTCTGGGCGCAAAGGACCCTGTGCAGCGTAGCAGCTTCCGTAATACGGGTGTGGATGAGGAGCCCTGCTTTGAGCTTCTTCTTCAACTCTGACTGCTTGATGACGGCCAGACTGGTATTGGGAATGGGTGACGGGATGGTTTTGACTGACCTTTCAAGCCAGCTGAGAGCGTTTGCGTCTTCACACCACATCGCTAGAACCCCGTCCATTAGGAAAGGGCGACCGCGGAAAGATGGAGCCGGCGTGCTCGGAGACTGTGGAGACAAAACAGCTTGCAGAATACTATCATCGATAGCTTCCCGCAACTGCTCTGCCTGACTGGTCGAGAGGTCCCTCGGCGGGACGGTGATAACCGCTACCATCAGATGCGATTGAGCCGCATCCGCGTAACTTACCGTCCGCTTCGGTATCGCTCCGGTCTTCGCGCGTTTGGCATCCCCTCTAGGAGTTTGGGTTTCATCAAGGCGAGGACGCTTCGAAGAAGCGCGCCCGTCCAGACTTCCCCCATCCCCAGACTGTTCCTTTTCAGGAGCAGTGGTAGCCGCTGCAGCAGTCCGCCGTCCGCGTTTACCTCTCGGTCTGTGCCTCTTAATCTGCTGACCTGGTGGTGGTGGTAATGGTGGTGGGTTTTGGGACTCCGTTCCCTTGGGTGCCGTTGCCGGTTCCTTCGGGTTGGACTGATTGGGCTCGCGCTGCATTTCTGCGGCTGCGGTAACCGTCACAGGTGGAGAGGGTTTAGGGTTAGGTAAGGGTTGAGGCTTTGGGGCTTCCCCTCCCGCGCGCCTGTTGAGGCGACTACGTTCGGGTAGGCCCTTCTGCCCTTTGGTATTTAATTGTTTACCGCGCGAGCTCCTTTTGCAGGGTCGCTTATGTGCGGCAACATTGGTCCATTGCGACTTGATGTCACAGTCGCTAGGTATGGCCTCTGCGAGGCCCGACAAATCTAAATTTGAGCACGTTTTGTCCCCCCCAGAATACGTGGGACAGACTGAGCTAGGCTCAGTGAGGGATTCTCCGCTACCTGAGGTAGTGGTACCCCCCTGGGGTAGTTTATTTTTAAACTGTGCTTTCATTTTTCTTTTTTGGTCTGGGCACGGGTATGTTAAAAACAAGAACTCACACTTACCTGCCCTTGGTCGGTGTGGTACAACTTTCTGAGGGTATTTAGTGCCCCAAGGCCATGTGGGCCAGAAGTGTGGTTTTACGCCGCCACGGCTCGGCTCAGCCAGATTGTTCGGTTTTAAGGCGCCGAAGGTTCGCCTGTCGCTCTTCGTATTTTGCTACTGTGGTCTCGAGGTAGGTGGAAAGTGTGCGGGGACTCGTTTCAGACCGCAGCATTGCCCGGGGAGGACGACCCACACTGATGTGTGTGTGGGCCCATCAATAGACCGAGGCGTCGGCCTAGAAATGGCGTGGACGTATACAAAGAACTTGTCGGTGCGCGCCTGATAGCCTCGACTCCGCACTCTCGAGGCGTACGCTACTGGTATTCTTAGCACTTTATAGGAGTGTGTTCCCTGGCTGAAGAACACACCCCACTAAGACCTACACCAACCCCCCCCCTCCCCGCCTAAGGGAGTTAAATAAGGGATAAAAGTTATGTATATGTTATATTTTTCGATATCCACGCGGTCGAAGCCGTGGGCAAGAGCTAGTTTTAAATAAACGTTGCCCCACACTAAGAATTTTCTCCTGTATCGTGGAGGTAGAATATTTAATGGATTGCGATATTTGTTTTGTCTGTACTATACCCGGGAACCTACTAGACAGAGATATTGGAGGACAAAGTTCCAAATGAACACAAGTTTTTTTTCAAAATACATACTATTTTTTCAGGCAATAACTTTAATTACCTCCATGACCCGTTTACTATTCAAAGCATCCATTAGCACAACGTTTTGAGTGTGCTACATCGAGTTTTACTGTAAAACGTGATTTTGACACAAAAAGGCGTTTCCCAGCATTAATTTTTACATAGATAGAGTAACTTACTTCGATGTACATAATGCTTGGTTGACGGTCTCTATATCTACGTGGCACCCGTTCGAAGCCGGGCGGGTCGCTAGCTAGAAATAACATAAAACTTTTTGGTAGGCCAAAAAGTTTGTTCGAAATCACTGTACCAATACGACACGCTTAGAGGAGTTTCATTAAAATTAGTATATTTGTAATTAGCTGGGATAGTATAAAGGGCAACAGTAAACACCTAATTAAAGCAAGAATTCGTATTCTTTCGAAGGCCCAAGAATGTTGTTTGGTGACCTAGTTATATCGTCCTTGGCCTAGTCGAATATTAATATGTCCATTTATAATCGGCACATCCTGCCTATAAAATATTGTATGGGCTGGCTAAGTTTGGTATTGATTAAAGTGTACGAAGGTTACTCGTGTTTATTTATTTATTTACAAGCTGTTTCCTGGGAATTTCTTCACAAACGAATTATGACGTCGAAAGCAGTATTATTTTATTCTTGTTCCGGAGTGGGAAAGAGGTGGAACTAGACATCGTCTATAGCTCCGTCTCTTTCCAACACTGGTGGGACATCAAACAATCTTCTTCTTTCTTCTTCTTCTTCTTTCGCGTGCTTAGTGTCTGGTGTCAGAATTTTCATGCTGCCCATGAACCTCTGACTTGGTTTTACATCCCGTCGATAAATATCTTTCAAGCATGCAGGTTTCCTCATTATATTTTCCTTCTCCGAAGCAAGTGAAAATTAAAAAAACCGCACATGAATCCGAAAAAGTAGAGGTTCGTGTTTTGGGTTCTGACTTGACAGTCACGCCATTATACTATCACTGCTGTTAATACTGCTTTAAAACGTCATAGTTACCCTCCTGGAATAGGGGATCGGACAAAAAAAAAACTAACGTTTCCAATATTTTTTGGAAATCTATTTATAAAAAATATTGGACACGTATTTTTTCTGTTTTCACGTAAACAAACAATGAAGACGATACAGTGCTTTGAAAACTCGTGTGACGTCATATTCTAAGACATTAGTATGACATTCTTTACCGGTGAGTGACGTCACGGCCTTCCACTCAAATCTTTGGCGCGTTTTATCTTCGTCAATTTTTAATGATTTGATAAAACAAAAAATACGTATCCAATATTTTTCGATAATCTAACAGACGGACTAATTAGAATCACATTTTTTTTAGTAAAAAAACATCCCTATTGTGACACAAAGGGTTGATCAGTTTCGAGAACCGACTCAGAGAATGTATTGTCAGTGCGAAAGCACAGTTTATGCTTTATGCCTATCGGCTACAACCTACATCAATACAGACTGCTCTAGTTTTTCGTTAATTAATCGATACCCACGCTAAATACCAGCTGCCTCAAACTCCTATTAAATCATTCGGACGCAACCGTAATATTTGAATAACCGTGTTTTCATGAAACCGTGGAACATGATTTTAAATGTCATGGTGACATCACTAGAATAGTCTAGTGATGTGACCAAAAAAATGTTATGTTAACAACTTTTTTTTTTTATCTGCCTAGCCTTTTTCCCAACTATGTTGGGGTCGGCTTCCAGTCTAACCGGATGCAGCTGAATACCAGTATTTTATATGGAGCGCTGCCTATCTGACCTCCACAACCCAGTTAATACTAGGTAATAGCTAGTAATAGGTTTTTTTTTGGTGTTAAGATTTATATCTACGCGAGACACAATGGCTTTTTAATTGTGTCTAATTACACGGCATACGAAAGGTTAATAATGTTTCTATAGACTAGAACCACCAGTGGTTTCATTTATTGTCGTATTGTCGGCACCACCCTGTATATCAGATTGTGTTACTATTACTGCTGAGAAATAATAAAGTATCTTTCTTGTTACGCATGAGTTCACATCTCACAGACTACCAACTCCAATCGATTCGTTAATTAACATCGGCATTCCTAATCGATTCCGAATACCGATTATTTCGGAAAGCGAGCCTACAGCTACGCCATGACACACTGTCATCGACCTAGTTGATGGTCCTGCGCGGCTGGTAGCAAGGAAGTGAAAGTGTGGCTCGTCGCCTACGTTGCCACCGAAATGAGGATATTGGCCCTAATTCTTTGAGTTTTTGAGATACTTCAACGTGTCGGGGCTGCGGGTTGTTCGAAAGAGATACCGCGGCCTCAACACAAAAAGCTAAGGAGGAACATGGGTGGTTTTTAGTCAGTAGAAATCTGACACTTCCTACCGCTCTGCCTAGAGCGGGAGGAGTCATTTGATGATTTCTCACCCTCCAAAAAAAGGGTACTTAAACGTGCGAGCGTTGATGATCGCTTTGGGTAATAGTTTTTTTTTGCAATTTTAGATCAGGATAAAGTTGTTTGCCTTTGCCGGAAAGTAGGTTAAGCCCCAGCTGTAATTTGTAAGATAATATTTACCAGTCGCTAGTAGTAGTCAGGGGCCCGAAAGTCTTCCCTCGGGGCTGCGGGTTGTTCGCAAGAGATACCGCGGCCTCGACGTGAAGGGCTAAGAAGGAACATGGGTGGTTTTTAGTCAGTAGAAGTTTGACACTCCCTTTCGCTCTGCCCAAGAGCGGGAGGGGTTATTTGATGATTTTCCAGCCAGCCAGTCTTACCAAGGGGTATCGTGTTACCCAGTTCTTACTGGAGTGTGGAAATCAGATGGGCAGTATCTCTATGTAAAATACATACTGGTATTCATGCATAAATCATCATCATCATCATTCTCCTGCCCTTATCCCAATTTATTTGGGGTCGGCGCAACATGTCTTCTTCTTCCATACTTCTCTATTTCTCGTCATGTCAGCAGTCACCTCCTTTCTAGCCATAACATCCTTCACACAGTCCATCCATCGTTTCTTTGGTCTTCCTCTACTCTTATAGCCATCTACATTCATACTCAACATTTTTCTCACAACATTTTCTTCATTCCTTCGCATCACATGTCCATACCACGACAATCGATTACCGCACAACTTTTCATTTACCGGCGCCACTTTCAGACTTACTCTTATGTACTCATTTCTTATTTTATCCATTCGCGTCACACCACACATCCCCCTTAGCATTCTCATCTCAGCCACATGCAATTGCCTTTCATTTATCCCTTTTGTGGCCCAACATTCTGATCCATACACGACAGCAGGTCTAACCATGGTTTTATAAATCTTCCCCTTGAGTTTAAGGGGAATGCGGGAGTCGCAAATTGTTCCCGTGATCTGCCGCCATTTCATCCATCCAGTGCTAATTCTATGATTTACACTACGATCTATTTCGCCATCGCTTTGCACGAGAGAACCGAGATACCGAAAGTCGGAGCAAACTGGAAGAAGCACGCCATCTAGCGCTATGGCTCCAGAACTGGAGAGACCGCCGAAATCGCAAAACATGTATTCGGTTTTACTTCTGCTGATTTTCAGGCCAACATTCTCCAGCTTCTGTGGCCATTTCTCCAATCTGCTCTGGATCTCAGGTCCATCTTCACCGACAAGAACAATGTCATCGGCAAACAGCATGCACCAGGGTGCCTCTTCTTGTATGTCCGACGTCAGAGCATCCATAATCAACAAGAAGAGGTAAGGGCTTAAAGCCGACCCTTGGTGCAAGCCTACAGCCACACTGAACTCATCGGTGTTGCCAGCAGCTGACCGAACGTAGGTACGAGATTGACTGTACATAGCTCGAATTAACTCTACATACTTCCCTGGTATACCTTTCTCTTTCAAGGCCCACCATAACACATCCCGAGGTACCCTATCATACGCTTTCTCTAGATCAATGAACACCATGTGCAAGTTCTTGTGTGCACGTCTGTACTTCTCGCACAATTGGCGAAGTGCAATTGGCAATTGTGCACAATTGGCAAAATGGTATTCATGCATAAATGCATCTGGTTAATCTGCAAGCTTTTTTTTTTAGAGTTCGGGAAATCATCAAATGATTCCTCCCGCTCTGGGCGGAGCGGAAGGGAGTGTCAGACCTCTACTGACTAAAAACCACCCATGTTCTTTCTTAGGCCTTTGTGTCTGAGGACGTCGTAACTCGTTCTAACAACCTGCAGCACCGGCGTTAAACTACAAGCTGACCCCAACATAGTTGGGAAAAGGCTAGGCAAATGATGATAATCTTAATTCTTACTACGGCTGATAATTATTTGATTAATATTTTAGATACATATTAACAAACAACAACAAAGGTATAATTTTCAAACCTGTTTTAAACTTGTCCGAGGCAATTTGCTTTGTTTTCTTACATTTGCTTAAGAATACAATAGGCTGTTTATAAATAGATTAAAATTTTAGATTTTTTAATTCGTTAGTGAAAACCGCACAAGTGTAAAAAGTAAGGATATTTTACGGTTTGTACTCATTTATAATTATCTATTTTTTTTTACAAAAAACATCCTAATAGTCCTTGGGTATTTGACAAAAAAAAACTAATTAGTCCGTCAGATAGATTTCCAAAAAATATTAGGCACATTTTGTTATTTTCTGACGTAAACAAAACATGAAGACGATGCAGTGCTTTGAAAACTCGTGAGACGTCCCTTTTCAGTACATTTTTTACCGGAAAGTGACGACACAATATTTTTCGCTTATCTAACTGACGGACTAGACAAAATCATATTTTTTTCCAATCGGTCCAGTAGTTTTTAAGTTTATTCGTTACGTACATAAATACAAATCTTTCCTCTTTATAATATGATTATATAAGTATAGATTAGCTCCTGGCTGGAAACCTGACACTCAAGGTACCCACAGGATAGTCCGGTTAAGCAGAAGACAGCCTCATGGGTTGACCTGCGATAAACTATAAAAAATACAAAAACATATACACAGAAAAAAACAAATACACAAGAAGCCATAAACAAGTAAACGGTATTTGTAAACAAATATATAGATAGACAAACACCTGTCTGGTTAGTTGTTAATTATTAAGAATGTCGGTTACGGGACAACGACCCATCATTCCGTGTGACAATCCGACAGATGTGTGTTTGTAAGTTATTATACCAAGTCGATCTTGAAGGTTAAGCAGCTCTTGCCTCGGTTGGTCGTTAATGGGTGAGCATTACCATCCATTGCACACAGAGTTTCCTCTGTGCCTAGGAAAGCATATTCAAAAAAAACAATGCATTTATTTCGTAGGCCAGGCACTTTAGAATAGTCGAACAAATACAAAATAAAATAAGCTACAGTCCCAGTCCAGTCACAAGGCATAATAACTGTCAGTGAACTGTAGTTGCCCATTCCCTAGTGTAAATCTTAGATCTCTATGGAGAAGAACGGGCAAGAAACTCCATGGACACTTTTTTAAATCAGCTAATTATTAAGCCGTTGTTCCTGGCTGCCATTTGTCGATCTTTGCCAGTCGTTACTATATGTAGTGACCCTAAATTCAAGTGCCACGGACTTCTTATTAGTTAGTTTCAGGTGAAGTTAATAAAACAACTGCTTTAGCAAAGTGGTGATAGCAGAAGTTTCAAAATGGAGATCAGATTATTCTCTACTTCCCGTGAAAATGAACACTAAGCGATATGCAATTGAAACGCACTGTTTGACAGTACAATAGCATTCAGGCATTCTTCTATAGTTGTTGCCAATTAAGATCGCAATAGCGGTCATTGCCCTTTCCCTAATATCTCTTCGTACGAACCAAAACAAAACAACAAACAAACCATGTATCGTATTCCATTAGAAAAAAAAATGTAGATCACGATAGATGACGATTCAAGACATGAACAGGCTTATTTTTGGATTTCAAAGTTAAGAACTTTAATATAATAAATATAGGTGGGTCAATGACCGTTATTGCGATCTTAACTGGCAGCCAACTATAGAAGAAGTACAGGCCCTGCCTAATGTTGCAAACCTTTAACCTAGTATAAATGTAGGCCCTAGCGGTACCTTTGTCTCTCGATCTTGCAGATAGGGCCAGATTTGCGTTAACAAACCGGCCACGTTTGCAAGACACATAACAAGTTTCTGAAACCATTATATGGGAGTCTGGTTTTAAGTGGAACGACTGGTCAGGCATAGTATTAAGATTACCAGTAGACTAGACCTATTTTCAGCCGACTTCCAAAACGGAAGAGGTTCTCAATACGTCTGTACGTTTTTTTTGCATGTTGTTTTTTTTTTCGCATATCTCCGTCATATGACCCGATTTTCTAAATTATTTTTGTGATCGAATAGGTATACTTCTGAGGTGGTCCCATTGTCACCAAATCAGGATCTGATGCTGGGATCCCAGGGAAATCGAGGGCAACCCTCAAATTTTATAGGCACAGTTGACAAGTATTTGCGTCTGACTATCATAATATCATGTAAATTCGCTGATGATGATGGAAGGTTCAACTCCTCAACGGGTAGGAGTTGAAAGAAAATTATTTCTTATTTATACTCACTTATGGAGCGATAATTGTATTATTTTAGGGTATCAGATTGACCCGAGCTGGTCCAATTGTCACCAAGTCAGTCGGTTTTTTTTTTGCAAAAAGATTTTTGTTATATCAATCGCGGGTGTAGAGGAGTTCGCGGTTTAATAATAACAGCCGCTCGGGTCGATATTTAGGTTAAGCCGTGCGTTACATACAGAGTTTCCTCCACGCCTCGGAAACCACGTTAAACCGTTGGTCCCGGCTGACATTTTTAGATCTTTGACACTCGGTACAGGTAGTCAGTGGCCCGAAAGTCTGATAACCAGTCTTGCTACTTGCAAATTTCAGTCAGTGCAGTGCACGTTATCGGCAGTATGCTAGCCCCTTATATTTTATTACCCAGTACGAACTGCATTGTGGAGGTCAGATTAGCAGCCGTTCCATGTAAAAGAATGGTATTCAACAGAATCCGGTTAGACACGAAGCCGACCTCAACATAGTTTGGGAAAAGCCTAAAGAAAAGTGTTAGGGTTCTTAACTAAACTTTTAATTGATTTTCACTACAATTATACTCCACGCATAAAACTTGTCTCAATGCGACACCTTCTGATACCTCAGTCTTGCTTAGATTTCGTGTAAACGCTTTGCATGTGTGTGTGAATCGGTTTTAAACATTTGTTCCTAGTTGAAATACTGTATGTTTATACTAGTTCGTTTACTGTGGCACAGTGATTCCAGGGCAGGTTTGTGCAGTAACGTATGATATTATCAATACATCTTAGGTTATCTTTTAACATGCTTTTAAGTACTTCCAGTTGACGAAGGCAGAAGGATTGGAAGAAAGAAAGAAAGAAAAAGTATTAGTCTCAAACAGGACAAGAAATCAATAATAAAAGATTAACAAAAAAAAAACAAGAGGAACACTTTAAAAAATAAAACAGTATTAAAAATAAGTCCCGTACGAGGCCAAAAGGCCACTATCGGCATGCAGCATACTATGCAGCATCAGCATGGTGCTGCAACATTTTTGACAAATGTCCTTATTTAGCGATATTGGGCCTTATTTAGCGAGATACATTGCGTGCTACTACCACATCAGGTAGTTATACGAAATGTATCTGAGAATAAGGGAATGCAAGCCCCATAAATCTTAAACTAGGCTTGCATTCGCTAACTTTATCAATAATGTAAACTTACCTTGACGGCACGGTTGGCGCAGTGCCTGAGCGATTAGACTGCTGCGCTGCGTGTCGCGGGTTTGATCCCCGCACGGAACAAATGTTTGTATGGCCTGCAGATAATTGTTTCGGGTCTGGGTATGTGTATGTTAGTTTATATGTTTGTGAACGCACCCACAATACAGGAGAAATTCCTAGTGTGGGGCAATGTTTAAAAAAAAAAATCTATCGATCAAGTCTCACCTCTTTTCATGATGAGTTAGGCAGAGGTGCAAAAACTGTTCACCCACATCTCACCAGTTATAAATGTTTACAAGTCGGACAAAACAAGACTGTTACTACTTTCAAGAGCTTGTTTACATCACCTAGGTTCCTACATAAGTGATGTAAATGTGATTTTTACTTGTCAAGCCAGTGAAAAGTGCATGTCTCGCTAATTTTCTTCAAGTAAATCATAGAAGGATCTGTGATTTACTGCTACACACTTTTTGTGCGAGACATGCACTTTTCACTGGCTTGACAAGAAAAAATCAACCCCATTTCATAATACAAATTAATATTAATTGATATGCTAACAAAGTCAATCGTTCTAAAGTCTAAGTTGTCGTGAATATGTATTGAATGTAGGCCAATGACCGGAGGACATCTGTGACTCAGATTTTTTCACCTTGCTCACGTTATTTGGTTGTAAAGGCGTCTACACACTGAGAATTTTTAATAGTCTAAGATTTTGTATTAAGATTAAGTATTATTATTAATTTTATTATTCAATGGCTTGTTTGTCCAATTCTTCAAAATCTTGAATGGAGGTTATCATCTACCTTTTCCCAACCATCTTGGGGTCGGCTTCCAGTCTAACCAGATGCAGAGACTTAACGGTATGATACGGTAGGACTCAATGTAACGCACTCAGAATTTTGTGCTGATATTCATCAGATTAAAAAACATAACACTCTTTTTTTTGGGGCAGTCGTGTAAAAAAACACCTGCCGCCTTATTACAAAAGGTAATTGGTACCTGGTTTAACTTAGACTTGGTTAATCTCGCATGACGTCTCACTTCAATAGTATTCAAAAGAAAGTGATAGCATGCAAGATAAACCAAGTCTAAGTTAAACCAGGTACCAATTACCTTTTGTAATAAGGCAGCTGAAGATTATCTCTGTAACTCCAGAACAAAATAAAATGATCGCAATGACGGAGAGCACAATTAAGTGCTTTTCGCCTTCGTTAACAGTGTACCGATTTATTCTGAACTAGCTGATGCCCACGGCTTCGTCCACGTGGATGTCGGTCAACTTATATACTAATACCTTCCTTGAGAACCACTCTATCCATTGGTGAAAACAGCATGAAAGTCGGTGCAGTAGTTTTTGAGTTTATCGCGAACAGACAGACAGACGCGGCGGAGGACTTTGTTTTTATAATATGTTTAGTGGTTCTTTTATTAATTACATCGAGCGGACATCTCCTTCATTCCTTTCAGATAAAACATAGCAGGTTCAAGAAACAGGTAGATGGAACCGCACCTACTTTTCCTAATGCCTACAGCCATATGAGAGAACCCAGTCCCTACATCCGCGTACAACCTGTTTCTTTATTTATAGTTTGTACTGAGCCTACAATTACTTATTAGGTACTAGCTTTTAGCGTGACTTCGCTCGCGTTAATTTAGAATTGGACATTAACTTCTGGTTTTACTCTGCTTGTAATATATTATAGCTATAGGAGGATCAAAAACCGGTCTATCAACACTCTAGACTCACAAAATGTCATCATCATCAGCCTATTATATTCCTATTGCAGGGAATCAGGCCTCCTCTCTAGGAGAGCGATGGGCTATAATCCACCACGCGGGCCCAGTGCGGGTTGATAGATGTCACATACATGTCTTCGAATTTTTTGGTTCTAAGACATGCCGGTTTCCTCACGATGTTTTCCTTCACCGTTTTGAGAGCAGCGGTGATGAAATAAATTACACAAAGTAATGCGCCTGCCTGGTGGGTTCGAATACAAAATCTATTAGGTCTCTCTCTACTTTTCTATGATAATATAATTCAATCAAGATTCGAAAGACACGCCGCGCCATCTATTATCGTAAGAACGTAATTGTTTTTTTCGTCGGGAACAGTACTTTTTATCGGGTTGACAGGTATGTCCGTTTCTGTACATTTGGCAACGGATATGCAACATTTCACGATGATCGGTTTAGTGATTTAGGCGTGAAAGGGTAACAAACAAACTTATTTTCGCATTTATAATATTAGTTAGGATATGCCTAGTTTTTACTGTTACTCATATTATAACGTTTAGTAGGAAATCTAGATTTGTAGAGAGCGATAAAGTATGTGATATTAATGAAAAACTTGTCTTGGTTAGCTTGCGGTGGTAGGCTTAGGTGAATAGAGACTAATTACTCAGGAAATAGGTGCGGGTTTTAGTTCATAGAAAGAAATTATGCTGGGTGTGTCTTGGGTTGGTTTGACAGAGATTTTTCTTATGGAGTTCATAATTATCTACTTTTAGATTAACTCGTTTGCTCATTTTGAAGGATTGTACTTAGAACTTGTGCTTAAAATATTAGATATTTAGTTTGCAGACTACCCGATTTAACTTGTTATCAAATCTCATGTGAAGTCGTTTGAATGACTAATTTAAACACTTTTTAGAAACTTATCACACAAAAGTTTCCATTATACAGTTATTTTGATAAAAAACCCAATATACATATACCAAAATAACTGCAGAATAAAAACTTTTCTAACTGCATTTAGCTTTAAGAATTTGGTTTTATTACGCAATAAATTACCTATACTTATGTATTTAATTTGGTTCCTCAATTGTCTATATTCTTTCATCACAACATGTCACATTGTTAACCGCATACATCTTGTTTTTACTACATGATTTTCTCAATCATCAAAAACAAAATTATTACGTTACACCCTTTTTTTTTTTTTGGGTGTTGGGAAATCATCAAATAACCCCTCCCGCTCTTGTGCAGAGCGAAAGGGAGTGTCAGACTTCTACTGACTAAAAACCACCCACGTTCCGTCTTAGCCCTTCATGTCGAGGCCGCGGTATCTATTGCGAACAACCCGCAGCCCCGACGGGTTACGTTACATCCTTATTACCAGAAAGTATGCTGTATGACCACACCTTAACTTAAATGTGTTTTTAATGTCCGTGTGTCCACACTGTCCACTAACAAGGCTTGCTTGTCTGATTCACCACTTTCTTTTTGTTTTAATAACGGATGCTGTATGGGAAAAACGAGGCAGTGTTGCAGGTTAAGACAACATGTTTGTTGTTTGCAAAGAAACTTTTTGCCGATGACGTTTTAAATCACCTTCTACAATCACCGTCTCATTATCGGAATGCTTTCCTCGCTTTCAACAAATCTATCAGCAATAAAAAACACTTGTAATCGATCAATACTCGTGCCTTCTCCGTATGAGAAGACGTTTTGTCCACCTGTGGGACAGTAGTGGGCTGGTATTATTAATGTCAAAAATACGTAGTAAAGTGTCAAACTGTGGTCAAAGAGATTTTCCATTTCTATTAACAAAACTTCCATGAATAAACTTACGTCGTCGTTGCGCAGTGGCTAAGCGATTGGACTGCTGCGCAGCGTGTCGCGGGTTCGATCCCCGCACGGAAAAAATATTTGTATGGCCTGCAGATAGTTGTTTCGGGTCTGGGTATTTGTGTATGTGACTTTAAATGTTTGTAAACGCACCCACGATACAGGAGAAATTCCTAGAGTGGGGTAACGTTTAAAAGAAAAAAAAACCCCTTTTGCGGATGTATTTATAATGGTTTCTTATAAGAAGCTCTTGAAAAAAATTCTATCCTATTAAACCCAGCGCTTGAGGCTGTTCGTTGTAAGTCAGTTGTTTAATGTGAGAAATAGAAGAGGAAGTAAATAAAATCGGCGCAAAATAAGGAAATATGTAAGGAAGTCATCACAAAGCTATGTATTTGAATTCAATAATCGAAATGAATGCCAGATCGTATTAAGATACTAAATACTAAGTATTTATTTAGGAGTGTATAACAACAAAACATTCGCATTTTATTATTCTTCGAATGCTTTTATCCTTGAATTTGTTGCTAATTTATAGTTAGTTTCTTCTTAAATGTGGCAGATATCGTATTTATTGTGTTGTTTTATTTCCTCCAATAGGATTTCCTATTAGTAAAAAGGTGCTGTGCAAACGGCTATCCCGTATTCAAGCCTTATTAAAACAGACATACAAAGATCGTGAGAAAATCAGCATGCCTTTTTATTTTTTGGCGGGTGGATAATCATCAAATAACCCCTCCTGCTCTTGGGCAGAGCGAAAGGGAGTGTCAGACTTCTACTGACTAAAAACCACCCATGTTCCTTCTTAGCCCTTCAAGTCGAGGCCGCGGTATCTCTTGCGAACAACCCGCAGCCCCGACGGGCGTCGGCTCTTGCGGGGCCCCTTCAATGTTACTGACATCTCTTTGAGGCGCGCGTGGAACCAGTATGCCTGCGAGATATTTCTCGTATTATATTGTGTTAGAAGCCCATAGATGTGTCATGAAATCTCTGACACTAAGTTAGAGAATAACCACAATCATGAATAAGAATAATCTAACCCCTTTATGTTTTTTATTTGAAAATCCTTCCATAGTTACCTCTCATAAATAAGGAACGCTTGACTTAATGGTTGCTACGTCACGTTACGAAAAATCATAACGATCGGACGGTACAGTTTAAACGGTACAGTTTAAACAGTTTTCGTAGAGCTAAAATCGGACAAACTGTACAGTTTTCTCATACACACGTGTAGATTTATCGTTGCAGTTCGAACTGTACCGTCCAATCGTAACGATTTATCGTAACGTGTGTAGCAGCCTTTAGTTTCATGCTTCTTGCCAGTTTATACATATTAAACGTCAAAAGTCTTACTGCGGTACTCAGAGATATTTAATAATTACTTAAGCCGTCACTTAGTAAAGGTTTGACATACTTTAGTATGACAAAACTGTCAATACCTTTACTAAGTGATGGCTTAAGTAATCATTAAAGCTCTCTGAGTGCGGCAGTTAGACTCAGTTTCAGATTTGTATTTATATCCGTAAAAGTAACCAATGAACTCTCCGATAAAAATATTTTCCTCAGAAATGTTAAAATGCCCAAAAAGTGGTGATAATGTTATGTGTTTTATCTAGTAAAATTAATACAAACAGTAATGCATAAATTACCATATCATAATTTACTTGCAGAGGTCTTTCACCTTTATCTATTTGGTCAATGATATGCGTTTCTCTGTATAAATTCAGCTATTTGAATGACTCACCTCGTCCTCGAGGAGCTCGTGGCTTAATAAGAACTGTCACTCGGGTCGATGTTTAGGTAAAGCTGTGCTTGCCTAGGTCGGTCTGTGGATGGGTGACCGCCCGACATACCGAGTTTCCTCCGTGCCTCGGAAAGCACGTTAAGCTGTTGGCCCCGGTAGTTAGTGACCTGAAATTCTGACATCCAGTCTCACCAAAGAGTATCGTATTACCTAGTATTAACTGGGTTGTGGAGGTCAGATAGGCAGTCGCTCCATGTAAAATACTGGTATTCAGCTGCATCCGTTTATACTGGAATCTGATCCAGAACTTGAGAGGTGATGATGACGTGTTTACATTTCATAAGATTGACTGTTCTCTACAATTCGAATTACTTAACAAAACACAGTTCCGTTACAAGTATTCATCAGGAAATATACTCAAGTGTTTGTTTTGTAATAATCAATTACTCCGAAACCGCTGTACCGATTTCGGTGAAATGCATGATGAATCATAACTTAGACAGGATACATATGTAATAGAATATTAATCAGACGATCGAATCTATAAATTAATCAATGCTGTCCATTTTAATGAGCTAGACTAATTTAGCTTATTGGTGCGGAAGTATTAATTTTATGACATGGTTCAGACGAAACTAGAGTAGCTAAGCTAAAGGAGGTCGTTGTTAAATAATAACAGCCGCTCGGGTCGAACTTAGTGGCACTTCTTGTAAATAGATGACGTCTTCTTTGTCGGTGGTGGCCTCCAATCAATGTATCGCTGCTGGATATACGCGGGGGGGGGGGGGGGGGGGAATCATCATCTTCCCGCTCTGGGCGGTAGGGAATATCAGACTTCTACTGACTAAAAAGCACCCATGTTCCTTCTTAGCCCTTTGTGTCGAAGCCGCGGTCCAGTCTAACTGGATGTGAGGAACCCAGTTAGTACTGGGTAATCGACCTTACTTCCTTACTTAAGGCTTGTATTCACCCTGTCGAGGCTGCGGGTCCTGTCGAGGCTGCGGGTCCTGTCGAGGCTGCGGGTTGTCCGCAAGGGATACCGAGGCCTCGACATGAAGGGCGAAGAAGGAACATGGGTGGTTTTTAGTCAGTAGAAGTCTGACACTCCCTTTCGCTCTGCCCAAGAGCGGAAGGGGTTATTTGATGATTTCCCACCCCCCAAAAAAAAAAAAAAATGGCTTGTATTCACGCCAATGACCTTGTGCATAGCTAACTACCCCTCTCAGTCGTAGACACGGACTTTAAACGGACGCATTTTTCATTTATTATAATTAAAATAATACATATTTTTGGAAAATAACAAAACCAAATTATTTTCCTTGGTATTTCAAAGCAGTAGATATTTTTTTTATATTATTTTGTTAAAAAATGAAGGAGTAAAATGGTTCCATTCAACGATTTGGAGGTGATTTTGTGGATTTTTTTTTCTTATTATGTGATACCGATAGAAAAATTATGGCTAAACCAAATTACGTGTCATATCATGTAGATTACTAACAATTTTTCTCAGATGTAATTTCATTGTAAGTGCCGGTGAAAAACTGCTTCATCTGCACGCTGTTTTTAAGCTCTTTATCTGTCGTGCTTTCACGCCAAAAGTACCGAACCGAATGAAAATTGGTACACAGATAGTCAAGAGCCTGAGAAAGGACATAGGCCACTTTTTAATGCCAAAAATAATATTTTCACGAATTATTATTATTTTTGGTCGCAATAACCAACATTTACGCGGATGAAGCCGCGGGCATCAGCTAGTAATATGATATCCCCAGCTAAAACTGGTTTCCTGACTTTGAGGCCACTACCTGTAACAACTATCGAAGATCTATAAATGAGCATTATCTCTCCTCTGATAATATTCTGTATATGTGTATGTTTATTTAATATAGGTATATATTTATAATATTAGTGTTTATTTTTATGTGTATGTATTTGGATGTAAGTATCTTTATTTCATATGGATAATTATGCTTTTGTTGCTAATTCTAATAAAAAAAATCCTGTTTGTCTTTTCTACAAACTGTGTCTACATGTCTCATCCAACTTTCCTCTCGCAGGTCTGCTGGAAGAAAAAATGTCTTATGAAATAAGCAGTACCTTTGTGCTCTTCTATTTTTTTTAATGTTTTTTTCTTTTTGTATTTTGTGTGTATATAAATAAACTAGCTGACCCATGCAACTTCGTCTGCGTCACATAATATAGCTTATAACAAAATGTCAACATAAATTGAGTTAAATCGTAACAAACAAAAAATCGTATCTTTCCTCTTTATAATATTAGTTTAGATTAATTAAAGTGTGAATTACTATTGGTATCTCTTACTGTTAAATATACAGTAACACCTTGTAAACATTATGGTGCAGTAAATATTTTGAATATGAATTTCTCCGGAGTCCCCGGAGGCCAGAATCCCCACTAACCTACCGCACCGGACCGAATGACTGCCGCGCGCTTAATTATTTTGTCGCGCGGATATTTTTACATTGCGATATCTTCTAAGATATTTGTTTAAACTGTATAGAGTAAAGGGCACAAATATTCTATATTAAATTTCCGTCCTAGCAAACACATTTATTTAGATATAGATTAATACCATATGGGTTAAATAAGCTTCGCAAAATATCATTATTTTTAACCTAACATTTTAATAGTAAAAAATGGTTACAGTGAGTCAATCTTAAAAGATAGACATATGCTGTCGCGGACTTTTTTTTAGAACTTTTAAAGAGGAACAATTCTTTCATACATGGTATTTGCGTAACTTAAACCGTTTTCGCAGCGCACGCAACGGAAGCTCTCAAAAAGGAATATCTTTTCCCGTTTTTGCAACATTTTTCATTTATGCTCCGCTCCTATTGGTTGTAGCGTGATGTTATATAGCCTAAAGCCTTCCTCGATAAATGGACTATTCGACACAAAAAGAGTTTTTCTATTCCAACCAGTAGTCCCAGAGTTTACCGCGTTCAAACAAACAAACAAACAAACAAACAAACAAACTCTTCAGCTTTATAATATTAGTATAGATAAATAATGACAGCTGAGAACTAGCTTATCGTGCTTTCTGAGGTTTATATAGCACATCCACCTTTATTTTTACTACTAGCTGACCCATGCAACTTCGTCTGCGTCACATAATATAGCTTATAACAAAATGTCAACATAAATTGAGTTAAATCGTAACAAATAAAAAATCGTATCTTTCCTCTTTATAATATTAGTTTAGATTATATTAAAGTGTGAATTACTATTGGTATCTCTTACTGTTAAATATACAGTAACACCTTGTAAACATTATGGTGCAGTAAATATTTTGAATATGAATTTCTCCGGAGTCCCCGGAGGCCAAAATCCCCACTAACCTACCGCACCGGACCGAATGACTGCCGCGCGCTTAATTATTTTGTCGCGCGGATATTTTTACATTGCGATATCTTCTAAGATATTTGTTTAAACTGTATAGAGTAAAGGGCACAAATATTCTATATTAAATTTCTGTGCTAACAAACACATTTATTTAGATATAGATTAATACCATATGGGTTAAATAAGCTTCGCAAAATATCATTCTTTTTAACCTAACATTTTAATAGTAAAAAATGGTTACAGTGAGTCAATCTTAAAAGATAGACATATGCTGTCGCGGACTTTTTTTTAGAACTTTTAAAGAGGAACAATTCTTTCATACATGGTATTTGCGTAACTTAAACCGTTTTCGCAGCGCACGCAACGGAAGCTCTCAAAAAGGAATATCTTTTCCCGTTTTTGCAACATTTTTCATTTATGCTCCGCTCCTATTGGTCGGAGCGTGATGTTATATAGCCTAAAGCCTTCCTCGATAAATGGACTATCCGACACAAAAAGAGTTTTTCTATTCCAACCAGTAGTCCCAGAGTTTACCGCGTTCAAACAAACAAACAAACAAACAAACAAACAAACTCTTCAGCTTCATAATATTAGTATAGATTAAAAATAATTTATTAGCAAGAAAGTTAAATTTAATTATAGACGATGGTGAGCATTATTTATTGATACGATAAACATCGAAAGACAGTCTTAAATCAATAAATAATCAACATGCGAATTATATTAAATTGGTGGGTGTAAATTATTGTAAACTAGCTGTTCCCGGCATGCGTTGCAATGCCCTTTTTCCTACCTACTACCTGCCTGTGTACCAACTACCTACCTACCCTACCTACCTACTACCCTACCTACCTACTACCCTACCTACCTACTACCCTACCTACCTACCTACTACCCTACCTACCTACCTACTACCCTACCTACCTACCTACTACCCTACCTACCTACCTACTACCCTACCTACCTACCTACTACTCTACCGACTACCCTACCTACTCTACTATCCTACTTACTACCCTACCTACTACTCTACCTACTACCCTGCTTACCTACCTACCACTTTCTCACCTTTTAAACCTTCCCTGGACTTCCACGAATAATTCAACACTATAATTAGCCAAATCGGTCCAGCCGTTCTCGAGTTTTAGCGAGACTAACGAACAGCTATTCATTTTTATATAATATAGCTGTACCCCGCGTGCGTTGCAATGCCCTTTTACCTGCCTACGTACCAACTACCTACCACCTACCTGTTACCTACCTACCTACATACTACTAATTTCTCACCTTCTCTGGACTGCTACAAATGTTTCAAAACCAAAATTAGACAAATCGGTCTAGCCGTTCTCTAGTTTTAGCGCGACTAACTAACAGCAATTAATTTTTATATTATACGCAAACACCATTTGAAAAATCATTTTTCTATTGGGAAAGAAACAGTAATTATTTGTGATTATTGTGATAATGTCGTATGTTCTGTTTGAAGTTGTCATTCGTTGACTAAACAACTGAACGTCACTCAATTGTTTTGCCTTCCCGGAACCTCTCCACTAACACTTGAACTTTATAGTACGGTATTAAAGCTCAAATTGATTTGACGTTTTAGTTACAAAACGTTTGTATGGGAAAAAGAAAAGGGCTGTTTTTAGGGCTTTTCCGGTCATTATTCGAATTTTTCTCGCCGTAAAAACCATCCTTGAACTTCAACGAACATTTAAAAAAAAAAATCAGCCAAATCGGTCAAGCCGTTTTCATGCCAAGTCGTGACAACGAAAAACGGGTTTCATTTTTATATATATAGACTAGCAATTAAAATCATTCACTTAAAAATATTATTGCTACAAATTATTGGCATTCAAATGAATTTTATTTAGATTTATTACAGTTTTTGTAGTTTTCTCTTTGTTTTGCTTATTATTAATTAATTACTGCCTCGTTGGTCTAGTGGTTGCAAATGCGACTACTGAGCATAAGGTCCTGGGTTCGATTCCCGGGTCGGGCATAGTGTTTTTGGGTTTTTCTATCGAGAATTTCTCAGTAGCAACCATGGATCTTTACCGGTTGATAGCAATAGCAGCCTCAGAGTATGGATTTGTACCATACTCTTAAACATTACTGGCGACATATGGGCGTACTATTATGTGTAACTCTGTCTATCCCTTCGGGCATTACAGGCGTGGAGTTATGTTATGTTTATTATAGTTTTAGCTTTGTCTATTCTTACGGTCAATTTTTGTTTATCATTAATTAATCAATAGGGATGTTTCCTGACTAAAAAAATATGATTCTAATTAGTCCGTCTGTTAGATTATCGAAAAATATTGGATGCGTATTTTTTGTTTTATTAAATCAATAAAAATTGACGAAGACAAACGCGTCAAAGATTTGAGTGGGGGGTTGTGACGTCTGTCACCGGAAAAAAATGTCACACTAATATGTCTTAGAATACGACGTCACACGAGTTTTCAAAGCACTGTATCTTCTTCATTGTTTGTTTACGTGAAAAAAGAAACAATACGTGTCCAATATTTTTTAGAAATCTATCTGACGGACAAATTAGATTTTTTTAGTTAACTACCCTATTAAACGGTATTTTCCGCGGTAACACCCACATCACGATCGACTAACTGATATGTTTGTCTTCAATTATATTACCACTCGTTGGTTACCCATCGGGTACGGTAACCTGCAAATGATAATAATACAAAATACACGCACACGAAGTTACGGGTAAGACCTAATACCATATTATCCTAACCCAGGGCCATTAAAACTTAAAATAATCTAACAAAACAAGATATTTAATATTAATTGTTAAAGTATCAATTATAACTATGTCAGGAGTGCAAGCGCGACTGGTTTGTGAACGGTACTTTGTTCTGTGACGTGCATGTGAAGAGACGAGTGACACAGTGTAGGGGAATTGCAGTAGTTCAACTGTAAATTTGAAAATTAAGTACCGACAGAAATCAAGAGTATTTTTGAAAGTTTTCTTGTTTTTTCACACCATCAGACAAGAAAAATGGCATGTTGCTGTGAAATGAGTATTTTACAAAATCTAAAATGAGTATATTTACACCTTTTCTACGGGGGTAAACTTCTGTTTACCCCCGATAAATCTTTGTCAAGTTCACCCATGATTTGTACATGACAATAAAAGTCTTTTGGGGGATGAACTTGATAAATTCCGTGTAAAGTAGAAAGAGTGAAGGAAAAAGCCTTTGCCGAAGATTGAGCTAGAAAAAAAAGTGTCCCTAATAATTTCAAGAGCGTCCATGGACAAGAAGGACAATAACTTTTTTTTTTTTTGGCGGGTGGACAATCATCGAATCCCCCGCTCTTGGGCAGAGCGAAAGGGAGTGTCAGACTTCTACTGACTAAAAACCACCCATGTTCCTTCTTAGCCCTTCATGTCGAGGCCGCGGTATCTCTTGCGAACAACCCTCAGCCCCGACGGGGTTGAATTTAGCTTAGATTTCTTTGTTTTTATCCAAAAAATAATGCCTGTAATGGTCTAATGTTTGAGTTTCATAGAGTGAAAATCCCTTAACCTTCTGAGACCAAAAAATAGGTTCAGTTCTTCAACCTCATGAAAGTACAATGAAACGAAACAGTCACGGCGCCCAGCGTCAAGTTATTCTAAGTGTAAAGTAATTTCATTTAAATTAGGTGTCGACAGTTCCGATTTACGTGATCAGTGCGTTTAAATTCTATGTCCACTTGGTAATTGTATGAAAAGTAGCTTAAATAAGTGCTTTGGATTTGACAAGTATAAACTTGGCTTTAGATATTGACATGCCATACATAAATAAGTAGAGAAAGAGCTAAGGATATTATTGTTAGAACTTGATTTTGAATTAGTTATAATTTTGAGGTGTTTTGCAGTAAAAATTAGTGTTACTTTTAGTTAAATTAAATTTTTAAATATCTTTTCTTTATAATTATTAACATAACATAACATCACGCCTGTCATCCACGAAGTGTTAGACAGAAGTGTAGCTACAAATAAGCACCCCGCCATTTATGTTTTAGGTCCCATGCAACAGGGGAAGTGCCTATTGCTATCAACCAGACACGAATCCAGACTCCGTGGCTGACACTGAAAAATTGCTAATGAAAATACCCAAATATTTTCTTCATAATGTAAATAAAAAAACATTTAAAAGTTATTTCCATCACTTCTGCTCAACGGTCACGCAGTTTTCGTTTTTCAAGTGAAATTACATAAATTTCCAAACGTGAAAAGCAAAAGCTATAAAAAAGCGGTCGCACATACCCAATATTTTTTTTCCAAAATCAGTAGTACAATCAGTACATCTTCCCCTCCCCCCATTTCATTGATAAAGCAGACTTGCATTACTCCCATTCACCTCCACAATGCAACAAGCAACAATATTAATAAACTCGTTTTCGGAGTTAGCCTGTCGGTTAAAGTTGTAGTTAGCCGTAACCCGTTATCACACTCAATGGTCAGTACCGGCTACTTTAGGGTTACCATGAAACCATAATGAGTTTAGATAAGTTCTGATAAAAAGTACTAAACCGATTTGGGTGACATTTCTATGGAACCAATCGGAAAGCAAATCCTTTAATAATAAGGTTTTTTTTTTTGTTAAAATCGGTTCATAAATTAAAGAGTTATGAGGTAAAATACATGACATAGAAATAGAAAAAAAAAAAATAATAATAAAATTGAGAACCTCCTCCAATTTTGAAGTCGGTTAAAAACATTTCTCATTTTTTTTTGCAATGGTCATTTATAATTTTTACCATAAATGCAACATAAACATCGGGCCTATAATCCTCTGCCTAACCCTTCGGGGATTACAGGTATAATGTTATGTTATTTATCTCCAGACAAAACTGAAAGGAGTTTCTCGTTGGTCTAGTAAACGCGAGCGCGACTGCTGAGTATGAGGTCCTGGGACCGAATCCCGGGTCGGGCAATATGTTATTGGGTTTTTCCAAAATTTTCTGAGTAACAGCGACGTATTCTGGAATTGTGCCCGGTTGATGGCAATAGGGCCGCCCCCTATTTTGTGGGACTTCAACATAACTGGCGAAATCATCATCATCTTCTTACCCTTGTCCTGTGTTACTTGGGTCGGCGCAACACGTTTTTCCACTGTCCTCTGACAACCGCCACGCTATCATATACCCCTTCTACGTTAATGTCATTCCTCACACAATCTATCCATCTTTTCTTTGACCTAAAACATAACTCGCGAAATGCTGGCGTTTTATTATTAGGTACACCTCTGCCTAACTCTTCAGGGAAAAGTCGTGATGTTATCTTTGTGTTAAATTGAAAGGGTGCTAACCCTAGACAACTGCTGTCATCCGACAGACGCCTTAATAGGTGGCCTGCCATGACGTCTTTTTTTTTTTAGCGGGTGGAAAATCATCGAATAACCCCTCCCACTCTTGGGCAGAGCGAAAGGGAGTGGCAGACTTCTACTGACTAAAAACCACCCATGTTCCTTCTTAGCCCTTCATGTCGAGGCCGCGGTATCTCTTGCGAACAACACGCAGCCCCGACAGGATGACGTCTTAGAACGGATTGATTCATTTTTATTCCAGTGTGGAAAAAAGATGGCGCTACACACCGTGTATAGCTCTGTTGCTTTCCCACACTAGCATAAGAATAAAGGAATAGTGCTATATGACGTCATGGTAACCCCGCAGTGTTGTATACATTACGTTAGTCTAAAGAAAAACCTGCTTTACGGCTGCTCTCTCGAAAAAGCTTATAAACAGCGTGCAGATGAAGCAGTTTTTCGCCGGCTCTTACTGAGAAATTCCATCTGTTAAAAATTGTTAGCAATCGTGACTAAATCGTGAAATCGTGAAATGATACGTAATTTGGTTTAGCCATAGTTTTTCTATCGGTATCACATAATAAGAAAAAAAAACCACAAAATCACCTCCAAATCGTTGAGTTAAACCATTTTACTCCTTCATTTTTTATCAAAACAATATAAAAAAATATCTACTGCTTTGCAATACAAAGGAAAATGATTTGGTTTTGTTACTTTTTAAAAATATGTATAATTTTAATTATAATAAATTAAAAATGCGTCCGTTTCAAGTCCGTGTCTACGAACGAGAGGGGTAGTTAGCTCCGCCCAAATGCACAAGCTCATTGGCGTGAATACAAGCCTTAAGAAGAAGTTTTGTTAACTGTTTGATTGTACCGTCAGTCTGTGTTGTACCGTGTTTCCCGGGAATTAGTTGACCAGTTTTAATTTAACGGATGACAGATACTGGGTTGTAGCCTTTCTTAGACTACTAATTAACATAACATAATTAAATAACATCACGTCTGTTATCCCGAAGGGTATAAGTATAAGTACAACGGGCTGGTGTCCGTAACACAACGTCTAGTGCGCGTATTATACGTACGGGTAGGAATATCACTCGATCCACCTCAGCTCCCCGAGAAAAGCCAGCAACCCCTTGGTGTTACCGGCAATCCCGCGGAGAGTACCTGGGTTACCGAAGTACTTGGCCCTGTATGGGGCAACCCCCGTACAGTGCAGGAGCACGTGGGCTGCTGTTTCTTCTTCCTCCATGCAGGCTCGACACAGAGGACTATTTGTTACAGTGTAAGGCAGAGATGCACCCATAGAGATACCGCGGCCTCGACATGAAGGGCTAAGAAGGAACATGGGTGGTTTTTAGTCAGTAGAAGTCTGACACTTCCTTTCGCTCTGCTCAAGAGCGGGAGGGGTTATTTGATGATTTTCCACACGCCAAAAAAAAAAACAAAAGATGCATCCATTAGAACACCCACATTTCGCCAGTTATATGTGAGCCCTATTTAATAGGGGGCGAGCCTAATGTCATCAATCAGGCACCAATTCAGAATCCATGGCTGCTACTGAGAAATTCCTGATAGAAAACCCCAATAACACTTTGATTGACCTGGGAATCGAACCCAGGACCTCATGCTCAGCAGTTGTGCTTGCAACAGTTGCAACCATTAAACTAACGAGGCAGGCCTTTCAGTTATGTCTGAAGATAAATAATTTAACAACACGCGAAGAAATTTCTTATGAAATAAGCAGTACCTTTGGGCTCTTCTAATTTTTTTATGTTTTTATCCATTTTTGTATTTTGTGTGTACATAAATAAATAAATAAGAGGGTAGTTTACAAAAAAATCAAATTAGTCCGTCAGATAGATTTCCAAAAACAGTGCTTTGAAAACGCGTGTGACGTCATATTCTAAGACACTAGTATGACATTTTTACCGGTGAGTGACGTCACAACCTCCCACTCATCTTTGATGCGTTTTATCTTCGTCAATTTTTATTGATTTGATAAAACAAAAAATACGTATCCAATATTTTTCGATAATTTAACAGACGGTCTAATTAGAATCATATTTTTTTTAGTCGGTAAACATTCCTATTCCCGAATTACCTGTAATTCTCAGCTGCCAGAATTCTGAATTTATGACCAAGTTGATGGCAAAAGGCTCGCCTTCTTTTATATGGGACTTAAACATAACTGGTGAAATGCGGGTGTTCTATTAGGTGCACCTCTGCCTAACCCTTCGTGGTAACATGCGTGATGTTTTGTTCTTCCAATCTTATTTACTATGCCATCTATCGAATTCCTTTGTTACTAGATAGATAGTTAGCGTTAGGCAGAGCTAGATGCTACCTAAAAATGAATATAGATGTCGCGCATAGCATCGATCAGCTGAAATTGTCGAAGCCTTTTAATTTCATTTTTTTCTGTGTCTATTATGATTTTATTAAACATAACCGTTCCGTATGGTGTTGGACGTAAAGAATGGCACCATCCCATATCTTCCCGTGGGTGTCGTAAGACGCGACTAAGGGGTTTACCAGAGAATGGGCAGCAGCGTTCTTTGTGCCTTTGTAACAACCATACTGCGATCGCCAACCCGCCTGCCAAGCGTGGCGATTATGGTAAATCCCCCCCTTCTGGGGGAGGCCTGTGTCCAGCAGTGGACGTTTTTTGGCTGAAATGATGATGATGATGATGAAACATAACCATCGTTGTCCTGGGTTTGATTCCCGAATCAGGCGTAATGTTTTTGGGATTTCGCATCAGGTATTGCTCAGTGGCAGCCACGGAGTCTGCATTTGTGCCCGGTTGATGGCAATAGGCTCGCCCCCTATTACATGGGACTTAAAGTTAACCAGCGAATTGTAGGTGTTCTATTAGGTACACCTATGCCTAACCCTTCGGGGATTACAGGCGTTATGTTATGCTATATTACATTTTATATATTATGTATATTAACGATGGATTCACATCATTGTTTACCACAATATAAAGATGACCTCTAAAATGAGCATTAATAAAAACAAAGGAACATCACATTAAGTTTTTATTGCAATTTCATTGACAGCCATATAAAATAATAGACACGATTTACTACGATACATGGCGCTTAGCATTTAATCAATATTCTATTAATAATTTAACCAAAAAAATATACAGGCTGGTGCCGACAATACGACAATAAATGAAACCACTGATAGTTCTGGTTCAAAGGAACATTTTTAAACTATCAAATAAATCCTAACACCTTCGTGGTGCCGACGATACGACAATAACCTACCTAAATGTCTTTGCCAAATTCGTTTGTTATATTTTATTTCCACACGTTAATTATTCCTAAGGTTGGTAAACCAATATTTGTTTGTAAATTGTAATGTATTTCGTTTACAGTTTTATGCTACTTAGTTTTATTGATATTTTTATTTCTTTTTATTTTGGTGGTAAGATTTATTTGATAGTTTATTAATGTTCCTATGAACTAGAACTACCAGTGGTTTCATTTATTGTCGTATTGTCGGCACCACCCTGTATACAGATCGTTTACTGATACTGATACTGTAAGCCTGTATCATCCCACAGCTGGGCAAAGGCCTCTCCCCATGACTTCCAGTTATTTCGATCTAAGGCCAATGTGGACCACTGGTCGTTGGTCTTGTCCAGATCGTCTCGCCATCTTCTACGAGGTCTACCGCGACGCCTTCCGACTTTGTCAGGGCTCCAGAAAGTGGCTATTTTGGCCCACAGCTCACTGGACATGCGGCGGACGTGCCCAGTCCAGACCCTCTTTAGCTTGGCGGCTTTTTGATCAACGTCAGTAATTTGTGTTTTGGTTTTGGAGCACAGTACACGGTCGGTTAGTTTGACGACTGCTGCGCTCCATTGCATAACCATCGTTTAAGCTTTACAAAAATCGTTTAAGTTTTACAAGCTTTAATCCGACTATACCGTAAACTGAACTAAAATAGTTAAATAATAACTTTAATTTTTCTCATTATATTAATATTTTCCGACATCAAAACTAATTATAAGACCCAGAGGGTTGATTTTTAATAGGAGGTCAATCCAATACATTTTTGACTTTAGGAAAATTCAAAACGTTAAATTGTTACTTGCACTTATCCTGTGACTCAAGGGCTGGCTTTTTTCTTGACCTGAGGCTAAACGTTGCCATACAACGTGGCAACGCTGCCTCTTGGGGACGTTACATGTTGACAGCGGTAAAGAGGAGTTTTTGAAGCATTATTTTAGTTCATTGTTAAGTTTGTTTTGTCTTTACTGAAGGTTGTTTTAATTTATATTATACCAGTTGTTATTAATTAAATAATGAAAATACTTTTTGACTTTTCTTTCATTATATATGTTACTTTGTCTAAACCTGGTTCAGGAAATCAGGATATCAAAACTATTTCTAAATAAACAGATACAACGATATCTAAATTTATTCCAGTTTATTGAAACCGGTTCAGTAGTTTAAGATGTACAACTATAATTATAAAGAATCTAACATTCTCAGCCTGTGATTCATGTCATCATACAAACGTGTAAAAACTGTGTGAACTTGTTGAGAGCATTGCTCGGGGAGTCGGGAGCCACGGTGTAAAACAAAGTAATAGAGAAACATAAAATTGTATCAGTTTTCGAAAATCCTTTGCTTAATAAACGGGCCTTGAAATAATATATCTTTATCTAGGAATATTGTCTTCTAAAGTGAAAGATATGGTTGACAACGCGTATTGTTATGTATCTACTTTACCTACTTTTTTTCTTGTGATCGTACACTAACTACAACACAAAAATCACTATAAAAAACCACAACAACATCAACAACAACATCGATAAATGAATTACCATCGTCATTAATTGATTCGATTCGATCATCGATTTTTGTAATCATCAACGTCTACAATTTTTCAGCATCCCAATTTCCATCAACATTTATATCAATATGCTAACCTATTTCTTTCTTTTTTTTCAGGTCCAGTTCCACTAGCTAGAAATATAAGACACTTGCCCTGCATATCAAGAAGAACAGCACAAGAAGGCCTGTGTATGTTCGCCATAGATTGCCTCAAAGCCAACGGTACCCATCTCGGGACCTGCATAGACAGATTCTACTTCGGATCATGTTGCCAGATCCCTGACAAAACTGTCCTACCACAAATTATAGGCAACAATATAGAAGATAACTCGATTGACAGCGCAAATTTCGTACATCCACAGATTGAGGATAAAGTTCAAACGACTGTTAGTAAGATTCCAGATATATTCCCTACGAAAAAGACTACTACAACAGAAAAAGTAGAGACTACAGTTACAGAGAAATCAGAGACGGTATTGGATAGAACTGAAGCTATGGATCTAGAAACGAAAACAGACGAACAATCGACGATCAACAATAAAATTGAGAACGACGAAGTCAAATTCACTACGTCAGCTGGAGTAGAAACTACTGTGAAGGCTGAAAGTAAACTCACTGAAACACCCATAACTGAATTGCCAATGAAACTATCTACGTTCCAAACAGTTTCTGGTGAGAATAGTATAGCTACTGAAAGACCTGAAAAAGAGGATATTACAAAAGCCACAACCTTAAAGCCAAAACCTACTAGAAAACCTTCGAGGCCAACCTTCAGGCCTTCATCAGCAAAGCCTTATAACCACACAAGACCTCAGTACACCTTATCTACATACAAACCAAGACCTATAAAGCCAGTTTATAATACTACTAGAAAACCACCATATAGGCCACCTAATAAACGTCCATCGGCTACGAAAAAGCCTTTGCCTATTCCCCCTAGATTAAACATAACTATACTACCTCAATCAACAAGCTCAAAACCTATATTCACTCGCCCATCATCAGTTTCTATCACATACATCAACACTACAGTTGCGTCATCAACGACAGCTGAATCAACAACTACAACTTCTACGACAACAACAACGACTACAACAGAACAACCATCAACAACTATTTTAACAACCGTAACAGAAAAAGTGATTGAACCAACCGACGCAGTAACAGAAGTTGAGAAAACAACTGAAGTCTCACCTGCTACTGAAACAGAGAAAGTAACTGATAAAACAACTATTTCCGAAGCAACTATTGAAACAACGGTTACAGAAGCAGTGAAAGAAACTACAGTTCCAGTTACTGAAGCAACTGAGGCTGTTTCAACGACAGAAACAGAGCAGGTGGCTACTGCAACCGATGCGCCTACATCTCCATTAGTTACTTTGACTTCTACTGAATCAACTAAAGTTGAACCGCAGACTACTGAAGAGGTTGCTACAAAAGAGCCGGAGAAGATCACTGAATCTGACGGTGAGTTTAATTTACCTTACTATTTCTATTTACTAGCTGATTTAGACCTCATGCATAACCTACACCACCACCTAACAGGGGAGATGAAAAATAAATTCGGCAATTTAAAAAAAAGAGATCATATTCTCAGTTGGATTTGAGCAATTAATCCTTGTAGAATGAATCATCAATTAGTTATTGCTTTAAAGATAATTTTTGGTTGTAGGTGTCCTTTATTTGCTAGATCTGCCTGCAGCTAGGCTGGGCAAAGGTTTCCCTCGATTATGACCATTTCTTACGGTTGTCAATGTCGTGTTCCAGTCTTTCAAGAGTGATCTAATTAATTTCAGCATCAACATACTTTTTTGTTATTTCAATCTTTCCAACAATCTTGCAAGTAGGCATTCGATACATTCTATACAAATAAACCATGAGGACAGCATATCAATTTTGTAGCAAAAAAAACTGCTATGGCTTTCTCACAAAAAAGTTTGAACTCATAAATTAAATGCTCGTTACGTCCATAGCATATTTAACTGGTGATTGACACTATCTTTACATCGACCAATTATACAATGATCTTATCGTAGATCTAAATCGCTACTGATTGTCAGTTTGCTAGAAATTATTTACTTAGTAATAGATATTGCTATTTATGATGTTATTCTTCCAATACTTGAGCTTGAGAATTGCTCTCGTCTTGTCAAATATGAATTTAAACTTTTATATTTTTCGATGTCTTCTTGGCTTCCTCTTGAGATCCGTTATGTAAACTAGAAGATGGTCGTCAAATAATTCTGTTATGTCCACACGTAATTTATGTTCTGTTTTGATGCTCTTGCATCCGTTTTCAGACTTTGTACATTTCGTCTATTTTATTTCTCTAGTCTATTAGTCATGACAATTTTTGATGAATTTATGCAGAGAAAAAGCGTAATGATTAATGTAATTCTTTTTCTATCATAATTGTCCTTGACCTGCAGTGGGTCAATAATAAGCTTGTGTTGCTTCCGGACCGACTCCTTGATCATCGTCATCATTATGTTGCCCTTATCTTAATTTATTTATGGTTGGCACATTATGTCTACTTCTTACTTCTTACTAATATTATAAACGTGAAAGTTTGTTTGGATGTTTGGATGGACTCTTTCACGCAAAAACTCCTGAACGGATTTTGATATAATTTGGTACATAGATAGTTTTTATCCCGATTTTATCTTCCCGTGGGATAATTTTCGAGTTGTAGCGGGCGAAGCCGCTGGCAACAGCTAGTCTTCCATACTTCTCTATCAGTCGTTGTCGTCGTCAATGAAGTTATTCCTTCATATTCAGGCATCGACTCATCGCCATCATTCTCTTGCCCTTATCCCAATTCATTTCAGGTCGGCGCAGTGTATCTTCTTCTCCCATACTTCTCTATTACTCGTCATCTCATCAAACATTTCCTTTCTTGCCATATCATCCATATCGTCCTTTACACAGTCCATCCATCGTTTCTTTGGTCTTCCTCTGCTCTTATACCCATACACAATCAATCTCAAAATTTTCCTCACGACATTTTCTTCATTCCTTCATCACATGATTCCACGACAACCGATGATTACATTAGGGTATCAAATGACGGACTAAACAAAATATGATTCTGTTTAGTCCGTCAGTTAGATAATCGAAAAATATTGGATACGTGTTATTTGTTTTATCAAATTAATAAAAATTGACGAAGATAGAACGCGTCAAAATCATGAGCTTGGAGCTTGTGACGTCACTTGTAGGTAAAAAATGTACTGACATGTGACGTTATCGAGGAGTTCACGAGTTTTCAAAGCACTGTATCGTCTTCATTTTTTGTTTATGTGAAAAAAGAAAAAATATGTTTTCAATATTTTTTTGAAATCTATCTGACGGACTTATTAGTTTTTTTTGTCCGATCCCCTATTACCACTTTCAGACTTCCTCTGATGTACTCATTTCCCCTTAGCATTGTCACTACTTGGACACATACACAGTTCATAATTTCCTTCCTAGAATTCCCCAAAAGAGCTTAACACTGCGTATGTAAATAATTATCTATGTCATTACATGAATGTCGTCATCAAAATACCGCATTTCATTTGAACCACCCATGTTTTTGTCACTTGTCAGATTGTCACCTACCTACGCATTCTGGTAAACGAGTTCATCGACACATTGGGCATTACACTTTGAAAATTGATGCGAATTTTGTTTGTTTGCAAGCTCATGGATTTGGTTTAGTTTGTTTGGTTTGAAGATTGTATTTGTTGAACGGAAGTATTCGAAAGTGAGTTTTTTCTTATATATCGCATATAAAACAATAGTGAGGGCTAGTGATCGCAAGCACGACTGCTGAGCAAGAGGTCCTAGGTTCGATTCCCGGGTCGAACTAAGTGTTATTAAGTTTTTCCCGGTAGCAGCAGGTAGTCTCGATCTGTGCCCCCTATTACATGGGACTTAAACATGGCTGGCGAAATATGGGTACTGGTTGTTCGAAAGAGATACCGCGGCCCCGACATAAAGGGCTAACAAGGAACATGGGTGGTTTTTACTCAGTAGAAGTCTGACACTCCCTTTCGCTCTGGCCAAGAGTAGGAGGGGTTAATTGATGATTTCCAAACCCCCCCACAAAAAAAGTACTATTAGGTACACCTTTGCCTTACCCTGCGGTGATTACAGGCGTGATGTTATGTTATGAAGTTAGTCACTTTGTATGTTTATTTGTCATCATTAACAGTTTAAAACTTAAAGTCACCTTTACTCTTATTTGTCTTAACAAATATGTATTTGTTCCACTGTGTTGACATTGCCTAATGACCGTACTAAACCAGTAAGTGACTTTATGTTACTGGTTTATATGTCAATAACAAATGCGAGAGTATCTTTTACAAGTATCTTTTGAGTACAATACTTAAGTTTAGAAGTAGATAAGTAACTTGTTTGCGGCGCTTTCGCGCAGTGGTTGTGCGATGTCGCGGGATTCTAATCCAATACACCACAAATCTTGGTATCTATGGCCTTCAGGTTTGGCTGTTTGTTTATGCGAGTTTAAATGTTTATAAACGACAACCACTACTGACTAAAAGCCACCCATGTTCCTTCTTAGCCCTTTGTGTCCGGGGCCGCGGTATCTCTTTCGAACAATAAGCAGCCCGCCAGTATGTCATA
Source organism: Diarsia brunnea (assembly GCA_949774965.1). Lineage (NCBI taxonomy): Eukaryota > Metazoa > Arthropoda > Insecta > Lepidoptera > Noctuidae > Diarsia > Diarsia brunnea. The sequence goes on from OX459023.1 coordinate 5,943,577, forward strand.
ATGCCAGCCGTATTTTTGTCAGTATTAATTCTCAAACTTTCGCGTAATATTTGTTCTTATCCAAATAACATACCCAACCGAGTGAAAATTTGTTGCCATAGGGCAACTTTTCACTTCGGACTATATCGTAAATTCGTAACTGCATTTACAAACACGATCTCCATTCCACTCCGAAAACTCTATTCTTAACCCAGACCCGGAACAACTATTTATAAGTACGCCATACTCATAAACCTGTGGTTCTACCGTTATTTATTGCCCATCTTTGACCTGTACCTCAGAAGCTAATTATACAGGTACTGCGCCAATTCAGTCTTAAGCAATTGTTGTTTATAGGTGACTAACTGATTCCCACGACCTTCTTTCGCGTGAAATTATTTAAAAAAGATTACTAAAGTTTTTGTAATTCAATCAAAGACTATATTGTTGACTAGCTGATGCCCGCGGCTTCGCCCGCGTGAATCTCGGGAATATAAAAAATTACGATTTTCCATACAAACTTTCATCCCCTGTTTCACCCTCTTGGGGGTTGAATTTTGACAAATCCTTACTTATTGGATGCCTACGTCATAAGAGGAATACGTGTGCGAAATTTTAAGTTTCTAGCCCTAAGGGTTTGGCCTGTGCGTGGATCCTCAGTCAGTCAGCTTTGTGTTTTATATATACAGAAGATATTAAAACAGATTTCCTCGGATATCTCATGTCCGTTTCTGTACACTTGACAACGTCTTTCAGGATGATTGATTCAGTAGTTAGGCGTGAAAAGGTAACAAACTATCTTACTTTCGCATTTATAATTTAGCTATGATGTGAATATAACAGTTTGTGCTTTTTTACTGCCACGTCAGTCTAAGGATTGCCAACGCAAATGTTGAGAGTTTTTCTGGGTTGAGCAACGTGCACATGCATGTACTTAGACCCATTTTCACTAACACTAAACCAAACCTAAATCATTCAAATCTGCCGAGTCTCTTCCCAACTTAGTTGGGGTTGGCTTCCAGTATTTCACATGGAGCGACTGCCTATCTGACCTTTAAAACCCAGTTAATACTGGGTTGTACGATATCCCTTTTTTTTTTGGTTGGAAAATCATCAAATAACCCGCTCTTGGGCAGAGCGAAAAGGAGTGTCAGACTTCTACTGACTATAAATCACCCATGTTCCTTTTTAGCCCTTTATGTACGAGGCCACGGTATCTCTTACGAATAACCCGCAGCCCCGACGGGCTGTACGATATCCCATCATTAGTCATTGAAGACCTCCGCCAGTCGTTACAGGTAGTCTGCAGTGACCCGAAATTCTAACAACCAGTCTTACATAGCAACATAAGTAAAGACTTCGATTCTCAATGAAGAATTCCCCCCATTTCTCACAAAGCATGCGAATCGTGTGATATAAAAGAAAAGAAAGTGAGCCCAGTGTCTAAAGTGAGACAATGCAATGGGTTTGACCCCTCGCTCGTGTACGGCCTAGATACGTGAGGTGACTCTTAAGTAGGCAGGCGATGGGTAGACGTAGGATTGAATTGACGGGCGACGACCTGGTCTTATATACCATGATTATTTTGAGGGGAAATTTAACATTAACAATTGACTGCCTCATTGGTTGCAAGCGCGACTGCTGAACACGACGTCCCTCCGGGTCGGGCAAAGTGTTTTTGGATTTTTCCATCGGGAATTTCTCATTAGCAGCCACGGAGATTGGATTTGTACCCGATTGATGGCAATAAGGTCGCCCCTATTACATGGGACTGGCGAAATGTGGGTGTGCTATAAGGTACTTCTCTGCCTATGTCATGTCACATGTATATCTGGCTACAAAAAAATACTATCTGTTTTTTTTTAGGTTTCTTCAAGAATTTTCTTGGTTTGATTTTCTCGTGCAAAAATGCATCTGCACCTCTTTCGAGCTCCACAAAATCTGGTCTTAAATACACACATTGCTCTACTGGTGTTAAGGCTAGCTATACATTTCTAAGATGGGTCTCAGAAACCATTTTATCTTTCTTTTGTCATTCTATTTCAGAATAGACTGTGCGTGTCGGTCAGTCTGTCCATCAATCAGTTAGTCAAGGAGCTGAACCAGTAATTGTTCTACTTGTCACTCAGTAATCTATCCAGTCTGTGGCCTTAGCCCTGGTTTTGATGGATCTATTTGTCATGGTTTAATTGGCTGCAACTTTTGACTAACTGACCGACTCCTTGACTATTCAAGAGTGTCGGAAATGGTTTAGTTTGAAAAAATGCATTGATTTTGAGTTATTTTTAGCAATTTATTTGAGTTACATTGTTTCGGATGTCGAATTTGATTTTTGTCTTCTTTTATACTCGCCATCACGTTCCCTCTTTCCTCGAGGGGTAAGGCAGGGTTGTACTTGTAGGTACTCCCTTATTTCATGTTTAAGTCCCATGTAACAGGGCGCACTGCCATCATCTGGGCGCAAATTCAATCTCCAGGATACTCCTGAGTAATTGCTGAAAAAAAATCTCAATTAAATTTTTCCCATCCTGGGAATCGAATCCAGGCTTGAAGACAAGACAGTGTCCTATTTATCAATAGTTAATACTGATTGATATAGTTGTTTCTTCATGCATAAAAGTATAATAACTGCCGGTCGGGCCGTTCGTTAGGCTAAGCTGGGCTTGCCTAGGTTAGCCCTTAGATGGGTGACCACCCATTACATACCGAAATTCTTCCGTGCCTCGGATAGCACGTTAAGCTGTTGGTCCAGCTGCATATGTAGATCTTTGGAAGTCGTTACAGGTACTCGTTCAGGTGGTGTCCTGAAAGCCTGATTACCAGTCTTACCAAAGGGTATCGTATTACCCAGTACGAACTGGGTTGTGGAGGTCAAAATACTGGTAGTCAGCTGCATCCGGTTAGATTGGAAGCCAACCCAAACTTAGTCTTAAAATAGGCTAGGCAGATGATGATGACGCATGAAAGTAAATGTATCATGGTATCTTTACTTTTTATTCTTATCTGTTGAAATATGTTCACAGTCACAAAGTAAGGAATCCTCTATTGTTGTCAAAACCGTTAATCCATTAGCACCTTAAATTCTTTGAAATCATTCGTCATTGTTGCGTCTTAGAAAATGTTGCAAGTAGTTAAAGTATTATCTCTTTTGTGAGATTATTTATGGCTTGACTCACTTACGGCATCTCTTGGTTATCTTTTGAATACAATCATCCCTCTTACTTATTTACTGATTAGATGATCTAGACAAGTGACAAACATACATACATAAACTCACGCCTTTTTCCCATGGGGTAGGCAGAAATCAAAGAACGATTTTTATTCTTATCTGCTACGATCCTTACGTACTCCTTTTGCCTCGTCGACGTTCATACGATATTAATTGAATGTTGTTATTATACCTCTATGAGTCCTGTCTCCTGTACGAGCAATGCGTCAGCACAATGTTTTAACCAACCTAGGTAACTCTACACAAAAAATATTGCTGAGAAACCACAGTTTTTGCGTAGACATCGTGAACCCTGTATACCTACCTTGTATATCGCTGGTTGGATATTTTGGAGGGTAATATTTAAAAAGAAAAGGAAATGACAGGGACGTGTCTTAGACCTTCATTTTATGAAAAATAATACTTGCTCTGCTAGAGGCATAATTCAGGAAGAAATTTATTTATTTAGGTCAGCCCACAATTGTTTACACGTTACATTTCGTTTAAAAGAACACAATATACATTTATGAGCGCAACAATTACTTACAGGCTAACACCACATGCACAATTTAATTTATACTATACATTATTAATAAATTATAGTTGTGAATTATTAATTATAAAATCAATTTAACAGACAAATCAACAAAATTAAATTAAATGGATTATAAAGATTGGTAATAAATAGAATAACAGAAATAAATTAAACTAAGATTAAATATTTGGATAACATTTTATAATACTTGTAATTAAAACTTAATTAAGTCTTAACAGGTACGTACATATATTAACAAATTGGCAATTCATATTATGTCTTATAATTGTGTGAAGGAAAATATATTTGTATCGAGAATCGCACCAGTGCAGTGTGTTCCCTCTTAACGAAAATCTTTAAGAACTTTAATGGACCCGTATAGCACCATCACAAACCTAACCCTTTCTATCTCCTGGCTCTCAGCCAACCATCACGAACGGTACTCGATCAAGCATCGATCACGAACTCATTGCCGTGACTACGCTGTTCCACTTTATAACTAGTAGCTTCTCGAGTCACGAGCATCGTGAGAATTGGCCAAATGTCTCGGTTTTGGGACAAGTCGGTAATGATTTGTGGAGAGGTTTTTAGAGATGGGTTATATCTATTTTGATAGTGCTTTTTTGCAATTAATGATGATTAAAGGTACACAGTATCGACTGTACTGTACTGTGTCTAGTACTTATATCGTACTAGACACAGTACAGTCGATACAACACGCTAAGGACAAGGGGTTAAGCCTTCTTTCAGTAATAATGGTCAGTCCCATTGCCTTACCATTAGGTACTGCCTTAAGGCTTGTATTCCCGCCAATGACCTTGTGCATACAAACTACCCCTCTCGGTCGTAGATTCGGACTTTAAACGGACGCATTTTTCATTTATTATAAATAAAATAATACATATTTTTAAAAAGTAACAAAACCAAATTCTTTTCCTTTGTATTTCAAAGCAGTAGATATTTTTTTAATATTATTTTGTTAAAAAATGAAGGAGTAAAATGGTTCCATTCAACTATTTGGAAGTGATTTTGTGGATTTTTTTTCTTATTATGTGATACCGATACAAAAATTATGGCTAAACCAAATTACGTGTCATATCATGTAGATTACTAACAATTTTTCTCAGATGTAATTTCTCTGTAAGTGCCGGTGAAAACGTGCTTCATCTGCACGCTGTTTTTAAGCTTTTTCGAGAGAGGAGCCTTAATTATAACTATTGACTTTTAGTTTTGTCTTGTTTTGTAAAATTAATGAATGAGCTATTTTTAGTGGAGTGCCGTAAGATTTATACCTCGGAATCCAGGGCCGGTCAATGAATCTTCATAAAAACTTTTGGACTGCATTGGTAAAAGCCCAAATAAAGAAGTTAAAAAAAAAAAATTGCGCGCTCTTCTTTTTTTTTTTTTTAATTCGGCAATTTACTGAAAAATGAGAGGGACAAGGGAAAAAAATGTTTAGAGCTACTTAATAATATTTTCACCGTGACTTTAATGTTAATTAATTAATATTTCGCAAAAAAGAACGACTTACAGCAAAAAAAAAAAATTAAAAAGTATCTATCTAATACCTTTATAGGAGCAATTCTTGTAATATAGTATAATCTGAATCTCGGTTACGGCTTCAACGATTTTAATGAAATTTAGTATGCAGGGGGTTTCGAGGGCGATAAATAGGTCAAGCTAGGTTTCATTAAAAAAAAAACACGATTTACCAAAACAACCAAGCAAATTTCGGTCATCCAGGTACTAAACATTATTGTTAATTACTGTCGTTGTCATCGTTGATGTGGATTATTGGTGAAGGATAAGTACCTACAGCTGTCACAAAAGCATTCTAAATTAAAAAAAATCCTGTGGATGCCTTGAGTTTAAGGCCTCAAAAGAAGAGCGCGCAATTTTTTTTTTTTAACTTCTTTATTTGGGCTTTTACCAATGCAGTCCAAAAAATTTTATGAAGATTCATTGATCGGCCCTGGATTCCGAGGTTTTACAATTTTTATGCCTTAGGGCACTCCACTATTTAGAGTATTTTTATTTCTTCCGAACTCTTTGTTAAACTTTCTGTTCTTGCTAACGGAACTGAATTTGTCTGATTCCAAATATTTAATAAGCAATTCCTTTTTTCTCTAAAAGCAGTCAAATATGTAAGAACCTTTTTTTTTACAAAGTTTCATCTTCCCAGTAATTCTTATGTAAGATACTTTATTATTTTTAGAGTAACAATGACATCATATAGTTACATTATGTATGTAGTTCATACATAATTCTGTTATGATAATAACATTAGAAATCATAAGCATGAAATCTTGACCGTGCTTATAAAGTTACGAA